>SJYV01003368.1:365428-458228 GCA_006410875.1 Neotragus pygmaeus
AAAAAAAAAAAAAAAAAACCAATGAAATACTGTCACCTGCTTCAATACAGATAAACCATGGAAACATCAAGCTCCGTCAAAGAAGCCAGTTACAAAAGATCACACATTATGTGATTTCATTTACACAAAATGGCCAGAACAGACAAATCCATAAACACACAAAGTAGATTAGTGGTTGCCTAGGGCTGGAGATAAGGATGAGGGGGGAGGGATGCAGAGAGAAATGGTTAATGGTTAATCTGTGCGAAAGCAGGCTTCTTTAGGGGTTGACGAAAATGTTCTAAAATTGATGGTGGTGTTGTGTGCACAACTCTGTGGGATATACGAAAAGCCATGGAATTAGACACTTTAAGTGGGTAAATTATATGATATGAATTAGATCTCAATAAAAAAATAACTGGTGGAAGTAACTGTAGTTATTGGATGGTATTAAATGCCAGATAGTGTTTTGAGCACTTAAAAGTTTTATGAGACACCTACCATAGTGGTATCGTTATTATATGCATTTTCCAGATAAGGAAGCTCAGCTATTGAGAGAGAAGTCAATTGCTCAAGGTTACCCAGTCAGTAAACAGGGGATCCCACATGTGAATCTGAGGAATCTGACTTCAGAGCCATGTCCTTAACAGCTGCACGTGCACACAGAAGTGCACTGGTCACCGCAGGACTCGGGGCCCAACGTAAATGCCCCCCAGCAGGGGACTGTTCAAACACATGCTGGTACCTCGCCCAGTGAAGAGAGTGACACAGGTCTGAAGCCGATGCTATGGAGACAGCAGAAACGACAACAGATGCTGCGCTGCTTTTTTCCTCCCACACAAAGCACTCTACATGCAGGTGTACATAAGCTTGACAACTTTCTGCTCCTTTTCATGAAAAATTAATAACTGTGGGCTTCCACTAAGAAGCAGGTCAGCGTTGGGGTGGAACACTGATGTCTACCCACCTCTGAAAACCTTCTGCTTGCATGCGTGCGTGCTATTTCACTTCAATCATGTCCATCTCTTTGTGATCCTACAGACTATAGCTCACCAGGCTCCTCTGTCCATGAGATTCTCAGGCAAGAATACTGGAGTGGATGGCCATGCCCTCCTCCAGGGGATATTCCTGACCCAGGGATCAAACCCAAGTCTCTTATGTCTCCTGCATTGGCAGGCGGGTTCTTTACCACTGAACCACCAGAAACCTTTTAGTACTGTTTGGTTTTTTGAACCATGAGCAGGGCAGGGACTATCTAATACTATGCTGATTTTAAGGCAGTCTTCTCTAACCCACCCAGTCAGGACTGCATCTGTTCATGGCACCATGCCTGGAATCACCATGCTTTAAATCACTAAGACTACTGTTTTATTTCATTTGCAGAGCTTTTCACTTCCCTCTTCTCTCCCTAACTATAAGCTTCCTGAGGACAGGCATGGAGTTTGTTTCTTGCTAAGCAGTCCTGGCACACAAACAGACCCTCCATACACACTTGCTATTATTGATCAGACAAACAAGTAAATGGATTAAGGCTGAATTATCTGACTTCACCTGCCAACGGTCAAGGGCACAAGCAGTGATGGATGGAACAGGAAGACACTTGGCTGGAAAGCCCCAGGATCGGGAACACAATGTCTCAAGCAGCCTTCAGTGGAGCTCAAGAAAATGATTTACTCCTTCAATTAAAAACATTTGCTTTCATCTAGTCCCAGAGAATTTATGGCGCCATAATCCTTTCCATCTCAAATCCTTTCCATTATCTTTTCCTAATTAATTGAAGTATGTAAATTCGTTTGATCTAAATCTTTACCAGCATAAACATTACTCACGTGGTGATTCTGCAGCACATTGCTGGCTGATCAAGTTAAATCAGGTTCTACCGGTTTTTAAATTATACATGATATTAGACAAGATTCATTTAACTCTGTATCTAACAGCTACAACTTATTAAATTGGCTGCTCCCAGACATTTATAGCAAATCGCTGTTGAATCATTACTATGAATCAACTTATTGTTGCTGTTTAGTCGCTAAGTCATGTCCAGCTCATTGCAACCCCATGGACTGTAGCCAGCCAGGCTCCTCCATCCATGGGATTCCCCAGGCAAGAATACTGGAGTGGGTTGCCGTTTCCTTCTCCAGGGGATCTTCCTGACCCAGGGATTGAAAGCCTGTCTCCTGTATTGCAGGTGGGTTCTTTACCACTGAGCCACAGAGGNATGGGATTCCCCAGGCAAGAATACTGGAGTGGGTTGCCGTTTCCTTCTCCAGGGGATCTTCCTGACCCAGGGATTGAAAGCCTGTCTCCTGTATTGCAGGTGGGTTCTTTACCACTGAGCCACAGAGGGAAGTCCATGAACCAACTTAAGATATAACTAAGAAACTATTTTGACATAATAGGAGACTTTGGTATGATATAAAATATACTTTAATATACTTCTGGCAAAAAAAAAAAAAGATTAAGGAAAGTATATCATCCAAGTGAAATTTCTCAAGCTATTACCTTACAGATCAATACAAAATCTCTTCACAAAAAATATTTATGGATTAGAACAGCAGCATTTCACCAAAATAATATACAAAGAAAGGAGCAGTAAATTTTTTTATACAACTCAAATAATATATGGGGAGCAATATGTAGAATTCCAAAGCTGCAGATAATTCTGGAGGTGATGAAACACACATCTGCAGTGGTTTCAGCACTGAAACATGCTCCCTTTCCCAGCCTCTCGTTATCTTTTTCATTTCACATTCCGATCACTTGACCAATTACTTGGGAACTGAATTCCTTCAGATCGCACTTCTTTTTCATCTTTCATTTACTTGGAGATAATAGGCCCATTACAGAGGTGAAATGTCCCAATTCCAGAAAATGAGTGTTTAGAGCAAAAACAATAAAAGGAAAGGTTAAACATTCCAACCAGCTAAGCACAAGCTGGAAAGAGGCTGGTTTTGCGTACACCGCATCGATGTGCCAGGGACTCTGTACGCTCCAGGAGCACCCCCTGGCCACCTTAGGAGCCCCCGAGGATGGGCACAGGGTGGAAGTGGGCTCCGGAGCCGATCTGCTCAGTGGCCTGCGCTGCTCAGGGGGCTGGCCTGGTGTCTTGGAGCAGACTACCAGAGGTGTTTGGTCTAAAAGGCCTCTGCAATCACGGTCCGCTGTGAAGGAAAGAAGTAGGGATCCAACCTGAGAGAGAGGTGTGCTCAGGTGCTCAGTCATGTCCGACTCTTTGTGACCCCATGGACTGTAGCCCACCAGGCTCTTCTGTCCATGGGATTCTCCCAGGCTAGAATACTGGAGAGGGTAGCCACTCCCTCCTCCAGGGGATCTCCCCGACCCAGGCACTGAACCCGAGTTTCTTATTCTTTACCACTGAGCCACCCGGGAAGAAAGGTAGTCAGGCCGTAGAACAGGAGTGGAAATCCCAAGACGACAGCTGTGAAGCTTAGAGAACAACCAGCCAGGAAACAGAGGGCTCTAGGAGAAATTTCTTTAAGAAGCTGAAACCAATAGAATACCTAATATTTTTAAAGGTACTGACATGAAATGTAAGCCATTCTAGCTCCGGGAGAAGGCACTGAGGTTGAACCAGTATATTTAAAAACTGAGAAAGCGTCCTCAGATGGCAGACAAAAACGAGAGTACTCTGATCATAAGCGATTTCTGCTCCTTGGTTCCTTATTCCTCTGTTGAGTCACAGAGCCCGTGAGGAAAAAAGCTTGTGTTTTTTTTTTGTTGTTGTTTTTTTTTTAGATCTTCTTCCCATTCCAGTCTCCAAAGCACCTGTGCAAATACATTGGATTTTGCCCAGTCTGACGGATTCACTGGTCAGATAAGCCTATTCACGGACCTCACACCCAGGTTACGACTCTTACTTCTAGATGTCCCCTTGTTGGACATCATATTACTTAGCGCCCCAGAAGGGAACCTCATTAAAGTTTCTTTTAAATCCAAGATTTCCCAAGGGACTTCCCTGGCAACCCAGTGGTTAAGACTCTGTGCTTCCATTGCAGAGTGTGTGAGTTCAATCTGTGGTTGGGGAACTAACATCCACGCGCAATGCAGCACAGCCAAACAGAAAAATAAATAAACAAAAAAATAAGAAATAAAACCCATCTAAGATGTTCCAGAAAAAGCTGTGATCCTCTTAGACAGAGGTGTGGCTTTGTTTCTTTGATAACAGTTTCTTTTCTGCCTGGCTACGTCTGTGTTCAGTTGCATCAGTTGTTTCTGACTCTCTGCCACCCCAAGGACTGTAGCCCACCAGGCTCCTCTGTCCATGGGATTTCCCAGGCAGGAATCCTGGACTGAGTTGCCATTCCCTTCTCCAGGGGGTCTTCCTGAGATCTTCCAGGGATTGAACCTACTTCTCGCACATTGGCAGGCAGGTTCTTTACCACTAACCACCTGGGAAGCCCCTTTGTCTGGCTAACCCTCCATCTCATCAACCACAACAGCCCTGAGGACCTGCCTCCCTCCCTCCAGCCCTGACTTCCTATGTGAACTTATATTTTCTCTGGTCCTGATTGGTTGCTCCTTACTTATATTTTCCCATTGTCTGTTTCTGTCTGCTTTAAGCCTTCTCAAATGCTTCCTGGAACAAACAGGCAAGTAAGACAAGACTCTCTCAATTTCAGTTTTTGATCCAAACACTGGAGAGAAAGCAGATGAAAAGGTTTGGGTTTCTTCCCCCCTTAATCAAAAGACGACTGTTAAGTAGCTCCTGTTATTCAGCTCATTTCAAGGACTAATCAAATGTCCACATTTTCCTAGCTACAACTAAGAAGTGTTGTAGCCCTTAATTAAAGGTACAGTTTCTGCCATCGAATTTATACTTTGGTCAATTGTATGACTAGTCAGACAAGAGCATCTCCACAAGTATACATGAATAAGGGCTCAATCTGGGATTCACAGGGATCTGTGCATCTACATGGGGAAAAAAAAATTTCCACTGACCTCTAACCGAAATTCAGCATTTCCTCCTACCATGATGTCAGGCAGAAAACCACAGAGGTATTCATGCTCCTGTGCCTCTGAAACCAACAGAAATCAGGAGGGCTTTTCACGTCCTGTTAAAGTTGTTAACAATACCTCGAAACGCTGCTTAAGCCAACACCACTTTGAAAGTATGGTAGTTACTAACCTCGCCATTAGACTGTGTTCTGTAATAAGAGATCAACAAAGAGGCATGTAGTTCTCCAGCAAATAAATTTTAAAATATTTTGATGACTGTATTTCAAGATTATTTGTTTCTGTGAAATTTCATACATTCTATTCTATGCACTTAGAACACTCTTGTGAGAGGTGATCCAGAGACTTCACCAAGCTGTCAAAGGGGTCTGGGCACAGCACAGGCTGAGATGTCCTGACTCTGGCAGCAGGCACAGTGCCTCTGCCATGAGGCCCCGTGGCAGACCCTGGCAGGAGTGGGAGGATGATCACATTGCTTCAGACTACAAACGGCATCAGAAACAACTTTGCAAGTGATGCTCTCAGTTTGCTAATGACTAATATTAGGTCAATTAGCTCAAACCACTTTCAATCAGCTCCAGCAAAAGGAAGGCATTGCCATTGATTGCCTGGATTTTCAGCAGGACTGATGATGGACAAAGAGGATCCCGGGAGTCCTGGGCTAGCTGACTGCTCCAGGTTGCCACCGTCAAATGTTCAGCCTGCATACAACCTACCAGAAGAGCTGAGGTCGGCAGCCAGGCCCAGCCCAGGGCCTGGTGGCACTTCTACCAAGATGCATCACTTTCCTGCATCCAAAACAGAACCCCCCTGTAATGTTTCTATTAAGTTGTGTGGTAAATTTCCTTTAAATCATGGTAAAAAAATAAAAATAACATAAAAATAAAAATAACATAAAAATAACAACACAAGGCTAATTATACAGCCGAGGAACTAAACATGAGTTAACTGCTACTGCTGCTGTGTCGCTTCAGTCGTGTCCGACTCTGTGCGACCCCACAGATGGCAGCCCACCAGGCTCCCCCATCCCTGGGACTCTCCAGGCAAGAACACTGGAGTGGGTTGCTGTTTCCTTCTCCAGTGCATGAAAGTGAAAAGCGAAAGTGAAGTGGCTCAGTCATGTCCGACTCCTAGCGACCCCNCACAGATGGCAGCCCACCAGGCTCCCCCATCCCTGGGACTCTCCAGGCAAGAACACTGGAGTGGGTTGCTGTTTCCTTCTCCAGTGCATGAAAGTGAAAAGCGAAAGTGAAGTGGCTCAGTCATGTCCGACTCCTAGCGACCCCATGGACCGCAGCCTACCAGGCTTCTTTGTCCATGGGACTTTCCAGGCAAGAGTACTGGAGTAGGTCGCCATTGCCTTCTCCTTGAGTTAACTGTGCTTCTTTTGAAAAACAACAACAGGAAAAAATCCTACTGTAAGAGGAACAAAAGGGCTCCCGTCCAGTGGAAACCTTCTGAGTATCTAGGGTGTGGCAGGCAGTGCGGGCAGAGATGATGTTGCACAGAAGAGATGCTACAGAGGAAAGTGTGGTTAATCCCTGAGAGCGGTTCTCCCAGGAACTGCAGAGCCAACTGCCTGGTGTTCACACACTGCAAGTGCTGGAGCAGGTCTCAAACCAGCCGATCCGTTCTGACTTCATGCCTAAAGAACAGCTAATCTGAGCACACAAGAAGAACCTCTGCTGGCAGCACTGTTAAGATGATCACTCCAGAGGAGAATTGAGAGGAGAGGAATGCAGTGAAATTGCATGGATGCAATGCAGTTATTAAAAGCCTGACAAAAGCCTCTGTGTATCAACATAAAAGGATTTTCCTGGTGGATGCAAGGGGAAAAAGCAAGGCACTGAACAGTGTGTACAGAATGATGACACATGTAAGACCAGGTTGTTCAAAAACATGCATACTTCAACTATGGTGACCCCATTGGATGGATCTAGGTGGGGGTTACACAGTTTATTATACTCACAGATACATTATAGATTTTAAATCTTTACAGGAAGAACATATTCACATATTGTTTGTGTGTTACCAGTCACTCAGTTGTGTCCGACTCTGTGACCTCATGGACCGTAGCCTGCCAGGCTCCTCTGTCCATGTAATTTTTCAGACAAGAATACTAGAGCAGCTTGCCATTTCCTACTCCAGGGGATCTTCCCGACCCAGGGATCGAACCCATATCTCCTGCAGTTCCTGAATTGGCAGGTGGATTCTTTACCACCACGTCACCTGGGAAACCCCATATTACTCGTGTAATTTAAAAATCTAATAAAATAACAATAAAACAGATCCGCAGCTACCTGAGTTCCAATCCTACAAAAGATGAGAATGATCAAAAATAATAAAAACTTCATGTTTCCAAGTATCCCTATTCCTTATTTCTGGGTCAAGCATAAGCATTTGTCTGTTTTATTCACTGATGTAGCACAGGCATCCAGAATAGTGCCTGGTTCAGAGCAAGCATTCAATNAAGATGTTCCAGAAAAAGCTGTGATCCTCTTAGACAGAGGTGTGGCTTTGTTTCTTTGATAACAGTTTCTTTTCTGCCTGGCTACGTCTGTGTTCAGTTGCATCAGTTGTTTCTGACTCTCTGCCACCCCAAGGACTGTAGCCCACCAGGCTCCTCTGTCCATGGGATTTCCCAGGCAGGAATCCTGGACTGAGTTGCCATTCCCTTCTCCAGGGGGTCTTCCTGAGATCTTCCAGGGATTGAACCTACTTCTCGCACATTGGCAGGCAGGTTCTTTACCACTAACCACCTGGGAAGCCCCTTTGTCTGGCTAACCCTCCATCTCATCAACCACAACAGCCCTGAGGACCTGCCTCCCTCCCTCCAGCCCTGACTTCCTATGTGAACTTATATTTTCTCTGGTCCTGATTGGTTGCTCCTTACTTATATTTTCCCATTGTCTGTTTCTGTCTGCTTTAAGCCTTCTCAAATGCTTCCTGGAACAAACAGGCAAGTAAGACAAGACTCTCTCAATTTCAGTTTTTGATCCAAACACTGGAGAGAAAGCAGATGAAAAGGTTTGGGTTTCTTCCCCCCTTAATCAAAAGACGACTGTTAAGTAGCTCCTGTTATTCAGCTCATTTCAAGGACTAATCAAATGTCCACATTTTCCTAGCTACAACTAAGAAGTGTTGTAGCCCTTAATTAAAGGTACAGTTTCTGCCATCGAATTTATACTTTGGTCAATTGTATGACTAGTCAGACAAGAGCATCTCCACAAGTATACATGAATAAGGGCTCAATCTGGGATTCACAGGGATCTGTGCATCTACATGGGGAAAAAAAAATTTCCACTGACCTCTAACCGAAATTCAGCATTTCCTCCTACCATGATGTCAGGCAGAAAACCACAGAGGTATTCATGCTCCTGTGCCTCTGAAACCAACAGAAATCAGGAGGGCTTTTCACGTCCTGTTAAAGTTGTTAACAATACCTCGAAACGCTGCTTAAGCCAACACCACTTTGAAAGTATGGTAGTTACTAACCTCGCCATTAGACTGTGTTCTGTAATAAGAGATCAACAAAGAGGCATGTAGTTCTCCAGCAAATAAATTTTAAAATATTTTGATGACTGTATTTCAAGATTATTTGTTTCTGTGAAATTTCATACATTCTATTCTATGCACTTAGAACACTCTTGTGAGAGGTGATCCAGAGACTTCACCAAGCTGTCAAAGGGGTCTGGGCACAGCACAGGCTGAGATGTCCTGACTCTGGCAGCAGGCACAGTGCCTCTGCCATGAGGCCCCGTGGCAGACCCTGGCAGGAGTGGGAGGATGATCACATTGCTTCAGACTACAAACGGCATCAGAAACAACTTTGCAAGTGATGCTCTCAGTTTGCTAATGACTAATATTAGGTCAATTAGCTCAAACCACTTTCAATCAGCTCCAGCAAAAGGAAGGCATTGCCATTGATTGCCTGGATTTTCAGCAGGACTGATGATGGACAAAGAGGATCCCGGGAGTCCTGGGCTAGCTGACTGCTCCAGGTTGCCACCGTCAAATGTTCAGCCTGCATACAACCTACCAGAAGAGCTGAGGTCGGCAGCCAGGCCCAGCCCAGGGCCTGGTGGCACTTCTACCAAGATGCATCACTTTCCTGCATCCAAAACAGAACCCCCCTGTAATGTTTCTATTAAGTTGTGTGGTAAATTTCCTTTAAATCATGGTAAAAAAATAAAAATAACATAAAAATAAAAATAACATAAAAATAACAACACAAGGCTAATTATACAGCCGAGGAACTAAACATGAGTTAACTGCTACTGCTGCTGTGTCGCTTCAGTCGTGTCCGACTCTGTGCGACCCCACAGATGGCAGCCCACCAGGCTCCCCCATCCCTGGGACTCTCCAGGCAAGAACACTGGAGTGGGTTGCTGTTTCCTTCTCCAGTGCATGAAAGTGAAAAGCGAAAGTGAAGTGGCTCAGTCATGTCCGACTCCTAGCGACCCCATGGACCGCAGCCTACCAGGCTTCTTTGTCCATGGGACTTTCCAGGCAAGAGTACTGGAGTAGGTCGCCATTGCCTTCTCCTTGAGTTAACTGTGCTTCTTTTGAAAAACAACAACAGGAAAAAATCCTACTGTAAGAGGAACAAAAGGGCTCCCGTCCAGTGGAAACCTTCTGAGTATCTAGGGTGTGGCAGGCAGTGCGGGCAGAGATGATGTTGCACAGAAGAGATGCTACAGAGGAAAGTGTGGTTAATCCCTGAGAGCGGTTCTCCCAGGAACTGCAGAGCCAACTGCCTGGTGTTCACACACTGCAAGTGCTGGAGCAGGTCTCAAACCAGCCGATCCGTTCTGACTTCATGCCTAAAGAACAGCTAATCTGAGCACACAAGAAGAACCTCTGCTGGCAGCACTGTTAAGATGATCACTCCAGAGGAGAATTGAGAGGAGAGGAATGCAGTGAAATTGCATGGATGCAATGCAGTTATTAAAAGCCTGACAAAAGCCTCTGTGTATCAACATAAAAGGATTTTCCTGGTGGATGCAAGGGGAAAAAGCAAGGCACTGAACAGTGTGTACAGAATGATGACACATGTAAGACCAGGTTGTTCAAAAACATGCATACTTCAACTATGGTGACCCCATTGGATGGATCTAGGTGGGGGTTACACAGTTTATTATACTCACAGATACATTATAGATTTTAAATCTTTACAGGAAGAACATATTCACATATTGTTTGTGTGTTACCAGTCACTCAGTTGTGTCCGACTCTGTGACCTCATGGACCGTAGCCTGCCAGGCTCCTCTGTCCATGTAATTTTTCAGACAAGAATACTAGAGCAGCTTGCCATTTCCTACTCCAGGGGATCTTCCCGACCCAGGGATCGAACCCATATCTCCTGCAGTTCCTGAATTGGCAGGTGGATTCTTTACCACCACGTCACCTGGGAAACCCCATATTACTCGTGTAATTTAAAAATCTAATAAAATAACAATAAAACAGATCCGCAGCTACCTGAGTTCCAATCCTACAAAAGATGAGAATGATCAAAAATAATAAAAACTTCATGTTTCCAAGTATCCCTATTCCTTATTTCTGGGTCAAGCATAAGCATTTGTCTGTTTTATTCACTGATGTAGCACAGGCATCCAGAATAGTGCCTGGTTCAGAGCAAGCATTCAATGCTGTTGCTGCTGCTGCTAAGTCGCTTCAGTCATGTCTGACTCTGTGCGACCCCATAGATGGCAGCCCACCAGGCTCCCCCGTCCCTGGGATTCTCCAAGCAAGAACACTGGAGTGGGTTGCCATTTCTTTCTCCAATGCAAGAAAGCGAAAAGTGAAAGTGAAGGCGCTCAGCCGTGTCTGACCCTCAGCCGTGTCTGACCCTCTGGACTGCATCCTACCAGGCTCCTCCGTCCATGGGATTTTCCAGGCAAGAGTACTGGAGTGGGGTGCCATTACCTCCTCCAAAGCATTCAATAGAGATGTGTTAAATAAGTGAACTGATTACTCATCTAATCCAGAAACTGGTATCTGGTACTTACCATGTGCCACTTGCTAAGGACTCTGGGAAACATACAGTGATTCACTTGACTTCCATTCATTCGATTCACATCCTTTGCATACCCAAAGTGTTGGGTGTTAGATAAAAAATATGCTGCTCTTTAGGAACAAAGAACTCAGCTTGGGGGAAGGTGAACTGTAGAGGTTGGAAGGAGGTGATAAAGCCTTTTCCTAGCCACAGCCTCAATCCTGGCTTTGGTTTTCCAAAGTGTGCCTCTAAGGCTTTACTTATCACAGTCTGTCTTGTACCAGAATTACATTCACGTGTTTGCGCCTGCCCAGCTGGGGGAAGATGAACACCAGCCTTCCTGGATGATGTGAATGACCGGAGGACAAATGGCTTATTCTTTGCCTGATGCCAAGCACGCTAAAGCATTCCATCTTGCTGTATTTCCCAGTTCCACCCATTCATCACGGAATCAGAGATCCACAGTAGGGAAGGAATCTTGATGGTCATGTGGCCAGGACTACTTGTATCTGCACCTCGGCCCAGCCCTTCACATCTAATTTAAGATGGTGTGTGTGTGTGTGTATCAGTTGCTTAGTCATATCTGACTCTTCGCAACCTCATGGACTGTAGCCTGCTCTGTCCATGGGATTCTCCAGGCAAGAATACTGGAGCGGATTGCCATTCCCTTCTCCAGGGGATCTTCCCAACCCAGGTATCGAATCCGGGTCTCCTGCATTGCAGGTGGATTCTTTACCACCTGAACNCCATGGGATTCTCCAGGCAAGAATACTGGAGCGGATTGCCATTCCCTTCTCCAGGGGATCTTCCCAACCCAGGTATCGAATCCGGGTCTCCTGCATTGCAGGTGGATTCTTTACCACCTGAACCACCAGGGAAGCCCCTAAATTAAGGGGAGGGGCTACCGAACCAGATGAAATCGCATCAGCCAGCTCTCGGGGGAAAACACAGTTCCGCGTGTCGGCAGTTCTGCTGCTCACTTGCACAGTGTCTCCCACTCCTAATCACCATGCCGCTGGTCCCTTTAACTCTCCAGCCTTTCACAGCCACAGCTGCAGAAACCCAGTCTTCTCTACCTTGAAGTGAAGACTTTTCCACCTAAGTGGATTATCCTGCAGTTACCTGTAGCATACATCATCTTTGTGCACAGACCCTCTCTTTCAGTTCGTCAGAATCATTTCCAAATTCAATTTCATTTTCATATTCAGTCACTCTGGTCCCAACAGGAATGGTTGCCCAGCTTCAAATATAAGTTGCCTGGGAACACCTTTAACTTTGAAAATAAAACGTGGCCACTGTGCCAGGGGTGTGCAGAGGGGAACCTGGGAGAGGACATTAAACGGGAGGGAAGGAAGGGCCTTCTGCTTCTAGTGGTGAAAGGTTGCTTTATCTATAAATCCCAAAAGATCAACACTGCAAGTTCACATGAACGCTTTGGGCCAGAGCTGATTTGAAAACTAGGGTTGTTTTTTGTTTGTTTGGGATTTTTTTTTTTTTTTTTTTTTTTGCTGTGTGACATGTAGGATCCCACTTCCTCAACCAGGGACTGAATCAGTGCCCCCTGCATTGGAAGAAAACAGCCCTAAACACTGGACTGCCACGGACGTCCCCAAATCTAGTTTTTCAAACTTTAAAACAGCAATACCAGGCAGAGAGTGGCCCCGCCAGGCTCTTCTGTCCCTGGGATTTCCCAGGCAAGAATAACGGAGTGGATTGCCATTTTCTTCTCCAGGGAATCTTCTCAACCCAGGGATCACACCTGGGTCTCAAACCTTGGTCTCCTCTATCTCTTGCATTGGCAAGTGGATTCTTTACCACGGAGCCACTTGGGAAACTAGTAAAGCACTTATTAAACTAATGTCAAGGCAGGCTGAAAGACAATAGTGAAAAAGCTGGCTTAAAACTCAACATTCAAAAAACGGAGATCAGGGCATCCGGTCCCAACACTTCATGGCAAATAGATGGGAAAACAGTGACAGACTTTATTTTCTTGGGCTCCAAAATCACTGCAGATGGTGACTGCGGCCACAATATTAAAAGACACTTGTTCCTTGGAAGAAAAGCTATGATAAACCTAGACAGCCTATTAAAAAGCAAAGACATGACTTTTCCAGCAAAGGTCCGTACAGGCAAAGCAATGGTTTTTCCAGTAGTCATGTACGGACATGAGAGTTGGACCATAAACAAACCTGAGCACCAAAGAATTGATGCTTTTGATCTGTGGTGTTGGAGAAGACTCTTTGGAGTCACCCGAACTTCAACGGGATGAAACCAGTCCATCCTAAAGGAAATCAGTCCTGAATATTCACTGGTAGGACTGATGCTGAAGCCGAAGCTTCAGTACTTTGGCCATATGATGTGAAGACCCAACTCATTAGAAACACCCTGATGCTGGGAATTCACCCATTCCAGTCCATTTTAGTTCGCCGATTCCTAGAATGTCGACGTTCACCCTTGCCATCTCTTGTTTGACCACTTCCAATTTGCCTTGATTCATGGACCTGACATTCCAGGTTCCTATGCAATGTTGCTCTTTACAGCATCAGACCTTGCTTCTATCACTGATTCATGGGGTCGCAAAGAGTCGGACACGACTGAGTGACTGAACTGAATTGATGTTGGGAAAGATTGAAAGCAGGAGGAGAAGGGGACGACAGAAGACGAGACAGTTGGATGGCATCACCGACTCAATGGGCACGTGTTTGAGCAAACTCCGGGAGATGCTGAAGGATAGGGAAGCCTGGCGTGCTGCAGTCCATGGGGTGGCAAAGAGTCAGACATGACTGAGCAACTGAACAACAACAACACAGGCTTGCCTCATTACATAAAAATGTAACAGAGGACTTCAGAGTCTGAATCGACTGAAGAGATATCATGTAACAGCTGCCCAAATGACATCATGTAACAGTTGCCCCAGTGAAGGTCAGTAAACAAAGAACTCTTCAAGGAGACTCTGTACTGAGGGAAGAATTCCTCCCCATTATCTGCTTCTTTGGTTAGAGCCCTTGTTACCAAACAGGGACAGACACGTGTGTTAATAACAAGTGGTTCCAAAGGCTGGAGGGGCTCTCCTGTGCTCTAATCATCACAACCCCATTTGTCGGCTTCTCACAGTAACTGCTGAAACCTAACAAGGCTCCTGGGGACTGCATCAGCAGGTCGATGCCTCCACGTCAGGAGGGCCAAAGAAAGTCACCCTGGGCTCAAGAGTGAAGGACTGAAAAATCAATGGTCTCAATATTGGTACAGGTCTTCATTTGCTACTTATAATGTGGTTTATCCCACAGAGAAACTTTATAAAATAAGAAAAATATCAAGATAACCTAAAAGATGCCAGCAGAATGAAAACATATTTCAAAACTAAATAGGCTTTGTCCTGAATTTCTTAGGCTTTTTCCTGCAGGTCTTGGCACTAATAGTACCTCTTAATCATCCCGGGTTTTGGACTTTCCTTGCTAGACTCCAGGCTCTTTGGAAGGGCTGGTCTCTCATTTCTAACTATTGCATCCACAGTGTCTAGTGCTATAAACTGGCACTTAGTTTCCAGACAATAAATGTTTGCAGATGAATGGATATTATGATGGATATTCAGAATGAAAAAACATATTAGGACTTCCATTAGAAAAAGCATTACTTGTAAAGTTTTTTTTTTCCTCTGACTTGAACTTAAAACTACTTGGCCCAAGATAATATTTATGGTAGAATTAAAAGTGTGTTCTCTGATTTTATTTGGCTATTAATATATGCATTTGATAATTAACAATGGTGCTAAGCGGTCAAAGCAAATAATTACTTTTCTAGTGTCTGCCCCTGTGTACGAGTTAAATGAGGGGGAAGCCACCAGCTGCATATTAAAAAATGCAATTAAATGCAAAAAAATGGTAATGAGTTTCAAAAACATTCTGTTTAAGCCTCAGACCACAAGATTCAGAACAGTTACAGTCCTTTCACTGGCTCAGTTACAATTCCACAGAATAGTCCAAATCTTCAAAATAGACACAAATTCTCCTCGGGTCACACTGACTATAAAACCAGTTCTCAGAAGTTTGCCAGTTTCCATTTTCGAGGTCTTCTGACCAACTGGTAGGGTTGACCATAAAAATTCTATCTTTACATTTATTTATGTTCAGTATACTTTATTTAAGAAGCAATGTAATCACATAGAATGCTTTTATTTTAAACCTTATTTTGAAAAGACTGAATATATTAACATAATTCAGAAAAGTCGGTAAACATCCAGAAGAACATGTTATATAATCCCAGTGAGTCTCATAATATTCTATTTTCAAAGGAGAAAAAAAAAAAAAAAACCACTGGACAGAAAAGCAGTAAATTTGGAATCTGTTTCAAGTGTCCAATAAAAGCAGAAGTTGGCTCACTGTGTGGTCCGGACTGAGAGCTCGGGCTGATGCTTCACTACGTATCGGGCCAAACGGGTCTAGACAAACCAGCAGACGGCAAATCAGACCATTTGGAAGTGGCATTTACCTTGTAAACTAAGGCTCTTGAGTCCTGCCGTGATTTCTAATTCCTTTTGAAACTGGGGTGCTCTGCGGTCACTGTGGACCTGTACGATCTCAGCACAGGGGAACCCTCAGCCAAGAGTCACCAAGGGTGGTCAAGTTCATTGGCAGCTACGAGTTTTACCTCTCTACAAAACTCAGCACCATAACCTAAGAACTCATTTCTGTACCAAGCTGCTGAGATGCTCACATGCACGGAGGTATAGAGTCTCTGCCCTGTGCTGGGTTGCCCCAGACTGTTGAGGTTTTAGGTTTTAACCGCAATCAGTGAGTTCTGGATTCAGAAACTGAGGCTCTAAGGAGGTGAGCAGGGGACTTCCCTGGTAGTCCAATGGTTAAGAATCCTGCTGCCAACACAGGGCACACAGATTTGATCCCTGGTCTGGGAAGATCCCACATGCCTCAGGACAGCAAAGCCAATGTGCTGCAACTCCTGAGCCTGCGTGCCTAGAGCCCACACTCCGCGGAAAAAGAGACCTGCACACTGTAACCAGAGATTAGTCCCCGCTCTGGGCAAGCAGAGAAAGCCCGCACAGCAACGAAGACCCAGCACAGCCAAAAACGACAACTGAAATAAGGCTTAAAAATAATAAGGCAAGGGGTCTGGCCAAGTGTCCCCAGATGTGGAGCTGGCCACGTGAGCCCTGATGCAGGCCTTGATCCAGCGTCTTGTCTTCCCCCTTTTCTACCCAGTGACTGTGGCCATGAAATTAAAAGACGCTTGCTCCTCAGAAGGAAAGCTAGGACAAACCTAGACAGCATATTAAAAAGCAAAGACACCACCCTCGATGGAGGTCTGTCTGTGTGGTCAAAGCTATGGTTTCTCCAGTAGTCATGTACGGATGTGACAGTTGGCCCATAACGAAGGCTGAGTGCTGAAGAATAGATGCGTTTGAACTGTGGTGTTGGAGAAGACTTTTGAGAGTCACGTGGACTGCAAGAAGATCCAACCAGTTTCCATCCTAAAGGAAATCAGTCCTGAATATTCATTGGAAGGACTAATGCTGGAAGCTGAAGCTTTTCCATTCCTTTGGCCACCTGATGTGAAGAGCTTACTCATTGGAAAAGATCCTGATGCTGGGAAAGATGGAGGGCAACAGAAGGGGGCAACAGACTGTGAGACGGTAGGATAGCATCACCAACTCAATGGACATGAGTTTGAGCAAACTCCGGGAGATAGTGGAGGACAGAGGAGTCTTGAGCACTACAGTTCATGGGGCTGCAAAGAGTTGGACACAACTTAGCAACTAAACAACAACAACAAAGAGGAGCACAGGCTGCTTCTCCAGGGGTGACATCACTGGGTCTTCCAGGGGGAGTCCAGGACATGAGTACGTCCACAATCATGACTTAGTGTAAAACATGAGCCAGTGGAGAATGTGGGAAGGTCTGGGGGTTCTCCCTGCTGGCCACACTCCCTGGACTTCAGGGAGAGCGATTCTGGATAGCCTCTCTTCCAGCCTCATACGTTCACCCTGGATTGCTCTGGATAGGTAGGCTGCCGGACAAGAGAGCCCTGGTGGGGAGGAATGAATGCCCCCGGGCTTGCTATAGACGACCTCGGCTTCTAAAGGCGCTAGACATCACAGTAAGATTTGGGGACTTCCCTGGAGGTCCAGTGGTTATGACTCTGTGCTTTCACTGCAGGTGGCACAACTTTAATCCCTGGCCAGGGAAATAAGATCCCACATGCTGCATGGGGTGACTGAAAAGAAAATAATAATAATAAATAAATCATAGCAGGACTCAAAGAGTCTGGGTTTACAAGGTAACATTAGCCAAAACCAAATGCCCATAGCAGCCGCAGCATTTTCTGCAATGATCTTTGGGTCAGCTCTGCTCAGTAAGCAGAGAACAGGACAAAGATGAGAGTGATCAGACGTGGGCCTGCTCTGCCTCCCAGACGAGCAGGGGTGGTTTCCGCTTGCTTATTTATACATGCTCACTGGGTTTTCTCCTTGCCTGGAGAGAATGATGTCAGAGTAGGAAAGGGAAATTTTAAAAGGAGGAGAGTTCTAGAAGGCATCTGTTATGTTCATATTCCTAGTATCACTTTTTCTAGAACCATCTTGTTCTGACCACTTGGCTGCCATGGAGCTGCTCCCATACCCTGGCTTCATGGGGCTGTGTGAGCTGGATGGACATTGGTCTGGAACTTTGGGCCATCAAGAATAAGACACTTTCTTTCTGTTGTGGTTTCAGTTAGAAGGACATAAATCTAGAGCTCCTAGGAACCACTACCTAGAGAGTGCCTGCAGGAGAATGAATTCAACTCAGAGGAAAGCAGGGCTGAGCGAGGAAGAGATGCTCTGGATCCAGCCATTCCTGAAGTCCAAATTTGCCCCTGGACTTCACAGTACCAGAAAGTAACAATCCCCTGGAGAAGGGCGAGGCAACTCACTCCAGTATTCTTGCCTGGAGAATCCCATGGACAGAGGAGCCTGGTAGGCTCCAGTCTATAGCGCTGCAGAGTTGGACACGACTGAAGCAACTTAGCACACGTGCAAGGAAACACAAACTTAAAAAAAAAAATTAATCCAGTTCAAGTTAGCTTGTCATTTGAAACTGAAAAAGCACAAACAAAGACAGGAGAAATAAAAGCATAAGAAGGAGGGAAACGAAAGGAGAAGATTATGTTTATGGATGTGGGATCCGAAAGCAATTCAAGTCTGTCTCCTGTAAGTGAAGAAAGGTGACACATGGGAATCTGTTCTATTTCTCATAGGAAGCACAGATAATCAGACAGGAAGCAGAGATAATCAGAACCGTGGCTCTGCCTTATTACTGTGATTAACCTTGCCATATTCTAAAACCAAAATGAGTATGTATGTTCTGATGTTTGACGATCCTGCAATCATTGTGAAGAGAAAGGAATGAGCCGTTACTGAGCAGAGATGTCTTTTAAGAGAAATCTTCTTCGGGAAGGAGATAAGTTCACAGCAACAGCCCGAGTCTTACCTGGCATGGCGTGGACGAGGTCCCCACACAGAACAAAGAATTTGGGCTTGGGGTTCAGTTTGTTGATGGCCTGGACTGCTTGCTCAGCCAGACGGATCTCCTGTTCCCACTCATCACCACCGCTGTCACAGTCCCCAGTGGCCCAGGCCTTCATCAGTCCAAACTGGGGGTCTGCACCTTGGATGAAGTAGAACGGGCCTTTCCATTCCCTTTCCTTTTCTTAAAAAAGAAAAAGAAAGAAAAGGAGAGAAGAAATACTATAAAATCTGTCAGGGAAAGCATCCAGGTTATTGTGCGAGTGGATACAATATTTTTCTTAAATTAAGTAGGTCATTTTAATAAGCTGTTATTCAAACATACCATTTTCCTGTCATCAGCTAGAGGATTTTGATTTATACTAATTATGCCTGGGACCCGGTGATTCCCAAAAGCTGGGAGAAAAAAAAAACACACACACCACGTGGGCTGTTAACAGTCACACAACCAAGCTGTTTCTTTAAAAACTAGATGGCCAAGATGAAGCACAGAGGTATCACGGCATGCTGTATAGAGAAAATTAATGTTCAACAGTTTTTTAATTAGAATTTAAAATACTGCAAATTGAAAGTTGCCAGAAGTATTATGTTTAAATGACTAGGTGAAGTGCTGTCAAATCTTTTACACCAGGCTTAATGGCACAATTTGCGCTGTTTCAAGGGATGTGACAGAAATTTAATTACAAAACTTGGAGTTCAGAAGCTCTGGCTATCTGGTTGGAAAGTCAGTGCCAAAAATGAAATCTTAGTCAATGTGAGGGAAAAAAAAAGACGCTAACATTTCCAAGGCAGCATGATGCGGGCATAGGTGAGGTGTGAGGCTTTGGGTCAGGGTGGGGGAACCAGAATCTTTCATTCTTTATGTTCTTGGAAAGCACTTATATCATCTGAAGGTAAGTTATCAGACTGCCCTGCCTACTGGTTTTGCCAAAGCCTTGGGGGCCACAGGCCTCTATCCTAATCTGCCAGCAGTGTCTGCATTTGCAGAGCTAGAATGTCCATCAGTGGGCACGGAGGTTTCAAACTGTGGTTTCAAACTTCTCTTTGGCCACAGAATCCTTCCTTCAAACAAAATCACATGTGGCAGACCAATGTTGAAAACCTGTAGCCTCCTCTGCCCAAATGGGCTCTGGGGAGTGAGCAGCCTGAACACATTTACTCACTCATCAGTCCAGATTTTATCCTCGGCCCAGAGAGGTGACACGGCCATCGGCTGCAGGGACAGAACTACCCTGTGACCTCGAGACTGTCTTCTTCTTTTGAACAAATGACTGTATTTTGCAGGTGAGCTGCATAAACGACATTTGCTCTGGAAGTCAAGAGGATACTAGAATTTCCAGAAAGCCCCCTGGCATCGTTTCACATCTCTGTGTTCATCGCACTCGTTTACTCGGTATTTACTGAAAGCCCACTGTTTGCCAGGCCCTGTGTGACATGCTGACGACACACGAGAGGACCAAGACAGGTGAGGTCCTGGCTCTCTTGAGCTTAGTTTTCATGAGGAGAGGCAGCAAATAAGGACATACACAGAGAGAGTAGCCGGAGGTACCAAGAGCTCTGCTGAGGATTAAAGGGAAAGGTGGTGCAAGTGGCAAAGAATCCACCTGCCAATGCAGGAGATGTAAGAGATAAGAGTTTGATCCCTGGGTTGGGAAGATCCCCTAGGGAAGGGCATGGCAACCCACTCCAGCATTCTTGCCTGGGAAATCCCATGGACAGGGGAGCCTGGCGGGCTACAGTTCACAGGGTCGCAAAGAGTTGGACACGACTGAATCGACTTAGTACAGCACACAATGGCTAATTTAAATCGGATGCACCAAGAAGTGGTGTCATTTAAGCTGAGATCCAGATGTCGCACACAAGCTTTTAAAATTCCACGGTCACCCTCCCACCCACCATGCCTAGCTTACTATCATCTCAAGAGGGGAATCTCAGGCTTTAGGTCTCCCTTCCTTTTCTTCCTCCTTTTCCAGAGCTTAAGAAGACAAGCATGTATACAAACAAAACTACCTACACATACTTGCTAGAACAAATTGTATATGTATGCTAATCTGCCGGTTCCTGACCCACAGCTCAGAATCCTAGCTGTTCAGTCAAATCACCACCGACCTGAATTCAAGTCTGAACAAGGACTATGAAACTCTGTTGCATGCATACCAGTGCCAAAGACAGCAGCTCAGCACTACCACAAATTTGACTCACCTTCATTGAGCCTTACTACTCATGGCAGAATGAATCCAGAATGCTCCCAAAGACCTAAGTCCTGATATTCGCATCCTGTGCGATCTCCTCCCCTTGACTGTGGGCTGGACCTGGACCTGCTTAGCGACTTGCCTCTAATAAGCAGAATACAGTTATGGGATGAGCCTCCAGAGACTAGATGCATATCCTGGGGTATGCTATGAAAACAACCTAAATGCTCCTCGATGGACAAATGGACAAAGAAAATGTGGTGTTTACACACAGGGGAATATTATTCAGCCCTTAAAAAGGAAATCCTGCCATTTGGGACAATATAGATGGACCTGGAGGACACTAAGCTAAATGCAAGAAGCCAGACACAGAAAGACAAGCACTGCATGATCTCACTTGTATGTGGAATCCAAAATAGTCAAATTCATAGAAGCAGAGAGTAGGATGGTGGTTTCCAGGGGCTGGGGGGGGTGAGGAAAACAGGGAGATAAGCTCCAATACTTTGGCCACCTGATGCAAAGACTGAAGGCAACAGGAGAAGGGGGCAGCATCTCTGACTCAGTGGCCATGAGTTTGAGGAAACTCTGGGAGATAGCGAAAGACAGGGAAGCGTGGCATGCTGCAGTTCATGGGGTTGCAAAGACACAGACATGACTTAGTGACCAAACAACAACAAAGTTTCAGTTATGCAAGATAAATAAGCTCTATCTTCTATATAGGATGGTGCCTATAGCTAGCAATACTGTATTGGAGACTTAAAATTTGCTAAGAAGGTAGATCTTAAGTGTTATCATCACACACACATAGTAACAAAAACAACAAAATAAAGTGGGCAGGAAGAAACTTCAGGAGGAGATGCACGTTTATGATAGATGTCTATGGGAGTGACGGTTTCACAGGTGTAAAGTTATCCCGCAACTCTCGGAGCTGGACACACTGAATATGTACAGCTTTTCACATGTCTTCACACCTCAATACAGTGGTTCTGAAAAGGAGCGAGATTAAGCAAAAACAAAAGACCCTGACTTCTACCTTGCTTGCTCTCCCTCACTCTCTCTTAGACTGCATGTCCTGAAGGAAAAAGGCTCCCAAGATGAGTAGCCCAAATGTGGCAAGGGACTGAGGGAGGCCTCTGGCCAACACCCTGTGAAGACCCGAGCCCTCCCCACGCAGCAACCTGAAAGGAGCAGAAACTCGCCACGGGCACGTGGGTGCCCCTGGAAGAGGATTCGCCCTGGCGAGCTTCTGGACGAGGCCACACCCCAGGTAACACCTGACAGAGCCCTCCTGAGACATGCAGCAGAAGGACACGGCTAGGCTGCACCCAGATTTCTGATGGGAAATGGGAGATAATGTGACTTAGTTGCCTCAAACTACCAAGTTCCTGGGGTGACTTGTTAACACACATCAGGACTTCCCTGGTGTTCCAGTGGTTAAGAATCCACCTGCCAAGGCAGGGGGTCCCTGGTCCAGGAAGACCCCACATGCCACAGAGCAACTAAGCCCGTTTGCCACAGCTATTGAGCCTGTGCTGCAGTCTGGGAACCGGAACTCCTGAGCTCACGTGCCGGAACTCCCGAAGCCTGTGCACCCTAGAGCTCTGCAACAAGAGAAGCCACCACAATGAGAAGTCTGTGCACCACAACGAGAGAAAGCACCCACTCGCCGCATCTAGAGAAGGCCCGAGAGCAGCCACGAAGACCCAGTGCAGCCACTAAGAAAAACAATAAAACTGATTTAAAAAATACCTGTTACACAGATCAGACGTAGAGGGCCAGGAAGGAGTCAGCAACACTTCTTCACAAACTGAAGGTTGGTGTCGTGAAAAAACCCAAGATTCTGACTTGTGTTTTAAAGTTCATTGTTGGCACTGTTCATTCATTTTACTTAAATAGTAACCTTTTTGTGCTGATGAATTCTTTTCACTGCTTTTCCTGTTTCTGAGGCAGTTTGCAAAGCGGTTTAAACTGGATAAATTAAACAGGGAGTGGGATGATAGTCATCTGAAGGTTGGGGCATAAATCAATCTGCTACAACAAATAAAATTTATAAACAGTTTTCTACAGTAACATTTTAACAAACATAGTTTTCTATGACAAATAGTCATAGTCCCGGAAAGTCAGTCGTCTTTGGAGGTATTATATCTTTCATTATTACTCGTTTACTTAGTAAAAGCTTAGAATCTCAAATTTATGATGACAAGGCGCAAAATAAACAGATTTGATCTAAAATAAAGGATAGCTCACATGTTACTGCTCCATCTACCTTATCCTTCTAATAAAGGCAATCTGTTGATTCAGGGCTCTGCATTCTCAGAAGCACCTGGAGCCTCTTAAAGTTCCTGCCACAGAAGTCTGTGTGTGGTCTTTGGTCTCGATTTTAATCAAGGCTGAATTAAAGATACTTGAGACTGGTAAGGCTCAGTACTGGATGGAGGAATCTTTTATACACTTATACCTTCCTTGCCCCCTTAGAAGGGCAGATTTTTATATTAGGAAAGTGAATTCTTAACATCTGCATTAAGTTATTTCACCCAAGTCAAGAGTTACCCCCAGGACAGGGCTCAGGTATTGACTGACACCTACAAGAGCCTGGGAAAGCTTACAACCAACGCCTCCCTTCCAGAGCAGAGCAAATGTCTGCCCCTCAACCCCACACACCGAGAACAGACCAGCTTCTCTCTTTAGAATCCTGGAAAGCACTGTTCTGCCAGCTGAAACCGACAAAGTCTGGATACAGTGAGGTCTATCCCTAAAGCTCCCTGATACACAATCGGGGTATTTAAAAAACACTTATGGGAGGCTTTCCTGGTGTTCCAGTTGTTAAGAATCCACCTGCCAATGAGGAGACAGGAGCTCGATCCCTGGTCCAGGAAGATCCCACAGGCCTTGAGGCAACTAAGCCCAAGTGCCGCCACTACTGAAGCCCGTGGGTCCCAGAGCCGACAAGAGAAACCTCCATGGTGAGAAGCCGGTTCACTGCAACTAGAGAAAGCCCATGTACAGCACCAAAGACCCAAAACAAATCAATAAAATAAAACACACACACACACACACTTCATTTTTAAAAATTTTCCTAGTCCGAAAGGGCCTAAATGTGCTCTGCAACAAGAAAAAACCTCCACAATGAGAAGCCGGTTCACTGCAACTGGAGAAAGCCCACGTGCAGCACCAAAGGCACCCCCCACCCAAAAAAAAAACTTCATTAAAAAAATTTTTCCTAGTCCGAAAGAGCCTAAGTGTGAGACAGCCTGGTAAACGCCTGACAACCCAAACGAAGGAGCAGAAAGACCTGGAAGTGGAGACTGAGGGAGAAGGTGAGGATGAGCAGAGAGCAGCTAGGAGATGCAGGCTGCGCTTGGGCACAGGGGGCAGGGCTGAGCCTCCGCCTCAGTCAAGGCCTGGTCCATGGACCAGCAACATCACCATCCCCCAGAGCTCATGGGAAAGCCTGCCACCCCAGACCTAGAATCTGCGCTTTAACAACCCCCAGGTGATTTTATGCAGATCCAACTGTGAAAAGCACTCACGTGCAACTAACCAAGGAACCACTTGAACGTGTTTGATATCAAACAGACAGAAAGAAATAGTTTCCCTAAATTGAAATGATGTCTTGGAGGGATTTTATTGTTGCTGTTAGTGGTTGTGGGTTTTGTTTTGCTTTGGTTTTGTTTTGCATATTTTCCTATTCATTCTGATGTCCAGCTCAGGTTGTTCTCGTTCACTCGCTAAGTCATGTCCGACTCTTTGTGACCCCATGGACTGCAGCACTCCAGGCTCCTCTGTCCACCACTATCTCCTGGAGTTTGCTCAAATTCATGTCCGTTGAGTTGGTGATGCCATCTTATACCAGCTCAGGTATTTGGTCCTAAACATTTCTCCATCTTATCTATTACTATCTAATCGTTTCTTCCTTTAAATCACCTTTCAAAACCAATTCAATATTCCTTACAAGAATTCCGGGCTTCCCTGGTGGCTCAGATGGTAAAGTGTCTGTCTGCAATGCTGGAGACCCGGGTTTGATCCCTGGGTCGGGAAAATCCCCTGGAGAAGGAAATGGCAATCCACTCCAGTACTCTTGCCTGGAAAATCCCATGAACAGAGGAGCCTGGTAGGCTACAGTCCATGGGGTTGCAAAGAGTTGGACACAGCTGAGCAACATTACTTACTTACTTTTAAGAATTCCAAGATTCAAGATAAGAACTTAATTGGGGAATTCGTTACTAATTAGTGAGATCTGACACTTCAGATTTTCACACGCCATCAATGCAGACAATCAAAACACCCATTAGAACTGTGTGTGTGCTACACAAATGTGTGTTTTTAAAAGCACAACAGACAGGGTACTTTCTTTGCCCAAATTTGATACAAGTATTGATGACTATGGTAAGATCAAACTTTGAGATAAACTAAGTACTTTAGAATGAACGGATTAAAGAATAAAATAAGTTGATTAAAATCTCATTTTTGACCCTGATGGTACCAAAACAAGGCTGTAATCTTTTGAAACATTTGACACAAACCTCTGAATAATGCCTAAACAGTTCTTAGTGTTAAGACACAATAATGCATACATTCATTTAACTAAAACACTTCTATCTGCTATGAATGTCTACACACTTCCCAGGTGGCGCTAGAGGTAAAGAACCTTCTACCAATGCAGGAGGCTTAAGAGACGTGGATTCAATCCCTGGGTCAGGAAGATCCTCTGGAGGAGGGCACAGCAACCCACTCCAGTATTCTTGCCTGGAGAATCCCATGGACAGAGGAGCCTAGCAGGGATCCATGGGGTCACAAAAAGTCGGACATGACTGAGGGGACTCAGCACACACACATGAATGTCTACAGTGNCCTCTGGAGGAGGGCACAGCAACCCACTCCAGTATTCTTGCCTGGAGAATCCCATGGACAGAGGAGCCTAGCAGGGATCCATGGGGTCACAAAAAGTCGGACATGACTGAGGGGACTCAGCACACACACATGAATGTCTACAGTGAATTTAATTTTTTCAATATTAACTTTTAAAATATTTATGTTTATTTGGCTGTGCCAGGTCTTAGCTGTGACATGCGGCACCTTCAATTTTCATAGCAGCACTTGAGATCTTTAGTTGCCGCATGTGGGATCTAGTTCCCTGATCAGGGATTGAACCCAGGCCCCCTGCATTGGGAGCAGAGTCTTAGCTACTGGACCACCAGGGAAGTCTCCTCAACATTAATTTTTTAAACAAACTCAAAGAGATAGTATATTAGCTACCTACTGCTATGTAACAAGGGTTTCCCAGGTGGCTCAGTGGGAAAGAATCTGCCTCCAATGCAGGAGCCACTGGAGACTCGGGTTCGATCCCTGGATCAGGAAGATCCCCTGGAGGAGGAAATGCAACCCACTCCAGTATTCTTGCCTGGGACATCCCAAGGACAGAGGATCCTGGCAGGCTACAGTCCATGGGGTCACAAAAGAGTCTGACACAACTCAGTGACTGAAATAACAATGTCCTATGAAGACTGAAGTCTTATCTCCTACAAGCCCATCTTTCCCCCCTAAAGAACTGGAAATTGTGCTGGAGGGATTCTCAACGGAGTTACTTCAAGCATCCTACTCATTTAACCAAGTGGGGAATACTGAGGCCTGTCTAGAGAGCTTAATCATGGCTCAAGTTCAAGATTACACAGTTTATGAGCAGTGGCCTCTACTGTTCAGAATCTCCGGGCTGGCCTGGAGAGGAGACAGCCATGCATGAAAAAGATGCAATGTTCCCTGGGCTGCCTGCAAGCTGCCCACCTCCATAAAGACGTTTTTGTCTCCAAAGAGCTTCCTTTATTTATTTATTTTTTTCTTTTCTTTTTTTTAAAAATTTATTTATTATTTTTTAATTTGACTTTACAATACTCTATTGGGTTTGCCATACATCGACATGAATCCACCACAGGTGTACACAAGCTCCCAATCCTGAATACCCCTCCCACCTCCCACCCCACGACGTCTCTCTGGATCATCCCCGTACACCAGCCCCAAGCATCCTGCATCCTGTATCAAACATAGACTGGTGATTCGTTTCTTAAGAGCTTCCTTTAAATGGCACATCTTGGTGAATTAGAAGGCAGTACACAAAGCCAATGCTGGAAAGGCCCAGAACTCTTCCCCAGGAAGCTGCGAAGTACACAGACCCTGCCAACAGCAGAGGGCTGATTCAGGGTGACAGGCTGGGGCCCAGGACTTCTTTCCTCTGTAGGATGCTAACTGGTAATCTTCCCTGGAGATAACACACTCCAGGTCTCTGGAAGTGATCTGCCTAGCAGATGTGTTCTGTTTGGCCCATGCAGTGTTTATAAAATTCTGAATTTGTTGCCAACAGTTTAAGCGCATGAGTTTCATACATATACCTGGCTTCCTGGATTCTCAAGGAAAATCTGGCCAGAACAGGCCCAAATGGGTTGTGCCAATGAATGGCAGGGACTGAGAATAGTAACTGCCTCTTTACTGGGGTAAATGCTCTGGAATTCACCATGGTCCACACCTGGCCCCATTCACCACCTGGTCCCTGAAGTCATGTGGGATAAGAAGCCCTTATCTATGGTACCCTTTCATTTTGCTTAGAGGTACAGAAGAGGAGGCTCACGAGGTCAAGGGTAAATAACCCGCTCGAGACTAACAAGGGATGAGGGGCAGAGCCAGACCGATTATGTCACAGAGCCTTGACTTCAGGGCAAGTGATCACAATGGTGAAATTACTCATCCGGCTAGGAGTGCTGAGCTCTGCTCAAATGACAAGCCAGAAACAGACAAGCTCCAAGCTACCAAGATAAACTGCCATAATTTAGAATGTTACCAGAGCCTACATCAAACTTTAAAATTGATTTAAAAATACTTCTTAAAGGATAAACACACCTTAGAGAGAAACTTGGTTAATCCATCAGACCTGATTCATCCATCGTATACAGAGGAACAATATTTGGCCAATTACAAATTTCTGCTAATAGAGGCCCTTTTTTTTTTTTTTTTTCAAAATCAAGGGATAAAAATGATTCTGGGTGGTACTAAAGCATGGTCAGGAAAGGCCTGCAAGTCTCCCTTGAGCGTTATTAAGTGCAAAGAGACTCTACACAAAGAATCTTAAACACCTTTTAAAATTCACACAATTCCCTACCAAGAATCCTTCCTTCCTATGAGATTCCTTCCTATGTGCCAGTATTCTGACTGAAAGACAGGTATTCAAAATGCAATCTTTCTTTACATTTTGCATATCAGTATCACAAACTATATGTCTTTTTGGATTTGTCTCTGCCAATATATTTCCTCTCATTTTTATTACACTTTGGGGGCATATTTGTCAATTGTTAATGAAAGCTGTCCTTTTAATATACATACCAAGAATTAGAAATTTTACTAATCTTTTCATTCTTACCAGTTAATCAATGAGTAACCATAATAAACGCCCCCCCCCCCAAAAAAAAAGCAAATGAATCATCCAACTAGGAAAAGGCCTACAGGAATCAGTCATGTCACTAATACCTGATACTCTAATAATTTGTTTTCATGGTGTGTTAAACCTGCTATTTTATAGGCAACCCCCAATAATTAAAGATGGAATACAGTATNAAAAAAAAGCAAATGAATCATCCAACTAGGAAAAGGCCTACAGGAATCAGTCATGTCACTAATACCTGATACTCTAATAATTTGTTTTCATGGTGTGTTAAACCTGCTATTTTATAGGCAACCCCCAATAATTAAAGATGGAATACAGTATGACAGACAGCTTTCTGAATTTAATTTCTTTTTTCCCTTTGTTTATCTGGCAGCTCTTAGTGGTGGCACGCAGGGTCTTTTATTTGTGACATGTGAACTCTCAGTCGCAGCATGTGGGATCTAGTCCCCTAACCAGGGATTGAATCCAGGCCCCCTGCACTGGGAGCATGGAGTCTCAGCCACTGGACCACCACAGAAGTCCCCTGAATTTTCTTTTTATAAATGAAAGTCTCATATTCTAAATGTACTGTGACTTTTGGAAGACAGAGTTAAAATCACAAGACAGTTGTTAAAAATCTGAGAGCTTGGACTTCCCTGGAGGTCCAGTGGTTGAGAATCTGTCTGCCAAGGCAGGGGTCACGGCTTCCATCCCTGGTTAAGGGAAGATTCCACATGCCGCAGAGCAACTAAGTCTGTGCGCTACGAGAGAAGCCACTGCAAAGCAGGGCCCACACACCGCCTCTACAGAGCCGTCCCCTCTAGCTGCAACTAGAGAAAAGCCCTCACAGCGATGAAGGCCCAGCATGGTCAAAAAGGAAAAATTATAAAAAAAGAAGTCTGAGAGTGGGTGGTCTGATTCACAAGGNCCACAGTTCAAAAGCATCAATTCTTCGGTGCTCAGCCTTCTTCACAGTCCAACTCTCACTTCCATACATTAGGCATTAGGAAAATGCAAATCAAAACCAGAATGAGATTTCCCTTCACGTCCGTGTGCTGGGTTATAAGTAAATGGACAGACAGTCTCCAGTATGGATGAGGGTACAGAGAAATCTGAACCACGTGCACCGCTGCTAGGAATGGAGATGGTGCAGCTGCTTTGGAAAACAGCTTGGTGGTTCCTTAAAATGCTAAACACAGCTACTTACGTACGTGTGTGCTCAGCCACTTCAGCCGTGTCTGACTCTGCGGCCCTGTGGACTGTAGCCTGCCAGGCTCCTCTGTCCATGGGATTCTCTAGGCAAGAATACTGGAGTGGGGCGCCATGCCCTCCTCCAGNTAAACACAGGTACTTACGTACGTGTGTGCTCAGCCACTTCAGCCGTGTCTGACTCTGCAGCCCTGTGGACTGTAGCCTGCCAGGCTCCTCTGTCCATGGGATTCTCTAGGCAAGAATACTGGAGTGGGGCGCCATGCCCTCCTCCAAGGGATCTTCCCAACCCAGGGATCAAACCCATATCTCTTCCACTGGCAGGCAGATTCTTTACCACTTAGCCACCAGGGAAGACCTAAAATGAAATATATGTCCCTACAAAAAGAACTCTATGTGGATGTTCGTAACAGCTTTCTTCATGATAGCCAGTGTCCAAACGGAAGAATGTCCGAATGTCCATCAGAGACCAAAAAATTATCCAAATATTCACCAATGGGTGAGTGGACAAACAAAATGTGGTAATTCATACACTGGAATATTGTTCAGTAGAAAGGGACAAAGTGCTGATACAAACTGCAACATGGATGAATCCTAAAAAGATTATGTTAAGGGAAAGAAGCTAGTCACAAAAGACCACAGATTATATGATTCCATTTATGTGAAATGTCCAGAAAAGGCAAAGTTACAGAGGTAAATTAGTAGCTGACCCTGCTGGGAATGGAAACATAAAAAGACTGAAAATGGACACAAAGTACCCTTTCTGGGGAGAAGAGGAGCTCTAAAACTGTGATGCTGTACCACTCCACAAAATGTATTAAAAACCAGTAAAACTTAAAATGAGTGAATGTTATGGTAACTTCACATTCATTTAAAAACAGAAAAGCAAAGAAAAAAGGCATTCAGAAACAAAAGTTCACTTGTCTTTTGGAAATGTTCTAACAGGAACTTTTTAGGCACTGATTTTTACAGACAATGAGAGTGAGGAGGGAATATATCGAAATTCTTATTTTAGTCACAGGAATCCTTCTTAAATAGGGAACTGGTCTGGCCTACGTGGATGGCATAATTAAAGGTGTTCATTTCATTTTCTTCATTGATGGGTTAGACTGTTTTACATAATGTTTTCAATCCTGTTCAGACTTGAACCAACATTTCCAGGTTCATTGTTCCTAGAGAAGTCCTTAGGTAAGACCTGAGGAAGTAAGTTTATTTTTTAGGAATTTCATTTATTGTCTGAAAGTGAAAGGGTTTCCAGGAGGGACCAAGAAATATTCAGAATTAGTGAACACAGTTGGCACCTCTGAAACAGCTGTGGAGGCTTAAAACGTCCAGGGAAATCATCTTTTTAGGTCAACTACTGATGATCCCTGTACTCCGAGGGGGGAAATACCTGGCGATAAAAAGAACTGGAAAAACTGATTGGGGCCTGAACACAATTAAATGCAGGTAATTTTTAAGGCATGTTTTAATCTTGGTATTTCTCCCTTTGAGAATTTCTTCAAAACAGGTGTTATAAACTTTTCAGAAAGACCATTATTTGCTAGGAGAAAGTAGTCTTAATTAGGATACGTGTCAAGGAAATATAATTATCAATTTGCCTAATTAAAATGAATATTTGAACATGCCTGAGGATTGTGGGCCTTCTCAGGTGAGACATGTACAACTTACTTTCTATAAACATCTGTTGACGGAGCCAAGTAGATTGTGTTAGCAGGAAATGGGTGAGTGAGCCAAGCTTAACACACAACAGAACTGCATGGGAATACTGTTCCTCAGAAATCACCTAGAAGTCTTAAAGTGCTTGCCATTGACTGTCTGTGTCCTCCCCAAATCCCTACACTGCAATCTAACCCCAAGTGTGATGATATTTGGAGATGGGGACTCTGGGAGGTGATTAAGCCATGAGGGCTCAGTACCAGGATTACCTGAGGACTTCCCTGGAGGTCCAGTGGTTGAGAATCCACCTGCCGATGCAGGGGACATGGGTTTGATCCCTGGGCCAGGAAGATTCCACATGCCACAGGGGCAACTGAAGACTGTGCACCACTACTGCAGCCCAGTGCCAGGAGCCCATACTTCTCAACGAAGCCTGTTGACAGCAACTCGAGAGGAGCCCCTGCTCAATGCCACTAGAGAAAGACTTCACAGCAACAAAGACCCAGCGCAACCAAAAAGAAAGAAAATGTCTTAAGAAAAGAGAGAGCCCTGAGAAAGCTCACTCCCCACTTCCTCCATGCAAGGACCCAGCAGGAGGATAGCCATCTACTGTTACGATGCTTACAGATCATCATACGGTACACATACGTTACATAAAATGCACAGCTCCAGGGGTGAACTGTAATGCAAACAGTGGGCTCCGGCTGATCACGTAGGGTCAGTGTGTTCCTCAAGTGTAATGAACATACCACTCTGGAGGGAGGATGTTGACAATGGGAGAGGCTATCATGTGGGGGGTGGGGTGGGCTATGTGGGAAATTTCTGTACTTTCCTTCAACTTTGCTAGGAACATGTAACTGAGCTAAAAACCTGAGTCTTAAAAAAAAAAAAAGAAGAAGAAGACCCAGCTATGAATCAGGAAGAAGTTCTCACCAGACACTGAATCTGCAGGTTTCTTGACCTTGGATGGCCCTTGGACCAGCCTCCAAGATGTGAGCAATGCATTTCTGTTATTTTTAAGGCACCCAGCCTATGGTGTTTTGTCATAGCAGCCCCAGCTGGCTAAGAGAGCACACCTTCATTTACTTGACAAGCTTCACTTGAGAAATAAACTGTTTAATTCTGGAGGGGGCTTCCCGTAGGGAGCATGAGGGTTATCAGGGCTGTGATTTTAGGCAGTTACTGGAGTTCACCAAAACCTCTTTGACAGGCAAGGTGTATTTTGGCAAGAGACAGAAGTCAGTTCCTTTCCTTTCTCTTCCAAGCCTGCCCTTGGGGCAACTCCACCAGCTTATCCCCTGCCCACAGAGCCTGAACTGGCAATGGACCCTCCAAGGGCATGGCCCAAAGTCACCAGCAATGCTAACAGGGACCTGGGACCCAGGGAAGGCAGTGACAGTGGCAGAGGCAGCCTGGGGGTGGCCTAGGTGCTCAGCATGCAGTGAACCGAACCCACAGACTAGGGGTTTTAAGCCTGGCCCTCCCAAACCAGGGGTTTCCCCAGCGGCTCAGAGGGAAAGAAACTGCCTGCACTGCAGAAGACATGGGCTCGATCCCTGAGTCGGGAAGATGCCCTGGAGAAGGGCATGGCAACCCACTCCAGTATTCTTGCCAAGAGAATCCCATGGACGGAGGAGCCTGGCAGGCTGCAGTTCAGAGAGTCAGACATGAGTGAGCGACTGAACACACAGACACGCTCCAAAGCCAGGCTGTTAGAAGCCCTGGGCTATTGGGATCTCCATTCGTGGGCTCCTCTATCCAAGGGATTCTCTTGGCAAGAATTCTGGAGTGGGTTGCCATGCCCTTCTCCAGGGCATCTTCCCGACTCAGGGATCGAACCCACATCTCCTGCAATGCAGGCAGATTCTTTACCTCTGAGCCACCAGGGATACCCGTGGTTTTGGAGGGCCAGCTTAAAACCCCTAGTCTATGGGTTCCCTTCACTGCATGCTGAGCAGCTACTCCAAACACAGGCTGCCTCTCCTGCCATCACTGCCTTCCCTGGGCCGCAGACCCCTGTGCACACATGCTAGGCAGGCCCCCTGGGCTGCTCAACTGGCAGGGGAGACCAAGTTCAGGCCCCACTCCTATCCAAGGTCATTTCACTCCTCTTAGCTCATCAGTTTATCTTCTAAATCTCTTGCCATACCCACATCTCCACAATTTTTTCCCAGGTGGATGCTTCTCTGGTCCTTCCGCAGTCCTGGGGCAGCTCCAGTGAGCTGGGAAGCTTCATACCTCAGCACCCCTGTAATCTCCACCGGAAACCCCCTACCACTTCCACATGTACCTCCAGCGACTGAGAATCAAGAGGGTCAAAGTGAACAATGTGTGCCTTGGAAATGTTGCCTCAGGACAAGTTGCTGAGCTCCAGCTTCCAATTAGATTGCACCCCAAGTTCCTTGAAAGCAGAAGCTCTGATGCTACTGCTGCAGCCAGACTGTTCTTTCCAAAATGGAAACGGCATCACCTCCTACATGCAGCTTAAAATCCCTTGGTGTGATGGGCTTCCCTGGTGGCACTAGTGGTAAAGAACCCGCCTGCCATTGCAGGAGATGTAAGAGACGCAGGTTCGAACCTTGGATGGGGAAGATCCCCTGGACAAGAAAATGGCAACCCACTCAACCCACTCCAGTACTCTTGCCTAGAAAGTGCCATGGACACAGGAGCCTGGGCAGCTATAGTCTACAGGGGTCACAAGAGTCAACACGACTTAGTCACTGAATAATAACAACCATAAGATAAAAACAAAACTCCTCGATGACCCCCTTTCCCACAAGCCAGTCTCATGCCAGGCTGCCCTGCTCCACACTCAGGAGATTCCCTCTTTCAACCTTCCCTTTTCACCCCACCAGGTCAGACTTCCATTCAAACTCTGGTCCACAGTGGCCTTCCTGCCTTTCGGGGACCAGGTCCCTCCCACTCACCCTTCAACCAGGGGCCAACACATCCTTCCCCAGGGAAGCCTCCCTCAGAGCCTTGTTCAGGTCCCCTCCCTCCCCTGACATCTGCCAAGGCTGCTACTTATGCTGGTTCATGTGACCAGCAGGTTAGTATCAGGTTCTCCAAGTAGCTACACGTCAGAGGTGGACTGTGTGAGTCACTAGTCGTGTCCGACTCTGTGTGACCCCATGGACTGTAGCCCGCCACCAGGCAAGAATACTGGAGTGGGTTGCCTTTCCCAACTAGTCTCACTCATCAGTGCACTCCGGGATCTAATACAATTGCTGGGACAAGGGAGGTGCTTAGGACATTTGATGAGTGGGCAAATGGATGAGCCAACAGACAAATGGATGGACAGATGAAACGATGGACATATGATGGACAGACTGGTGAATGGATGGTCTGGGAGACAGGTGGATGGACAGAAAAGAGAGAGAGGTAGGGGAGAGAGGAGGAGGAAGAGATGGTCAAAGAGAACATTTGTTCCCAGAGCCAAGCCCTCTTCTGAGCCCTCAATCCCACCTTTTCCCGTCTCCTCAGGGACTGCTCTCCAATGAACCTGCCTTTTGCATTTTTTCAACCCCAGATCCATCTCAGACCAATCACATGACCTTGGGCGAGTTGCCCAGCCTTTCTGAGATTGACTTTTTCCCCACTAGAGAAAGAAGAGAATCATAATAGCTAGTTCAACAGGACTGTTTTGAAGATTACATTAGATAGTCCACAGGCTTCCCTTGTGGCTCAGCTGGTAAAGAATCTGCCTGCAATGTGGGAGGCCTGGGTTTGATCCCCACGTTGGGAAGATCCCCTGGAGAAGGGAACGGCTACCCACTCCAGTATTCTGGCCTGGAAATTCCATGGACCAAACAGTCAGTCATGGGGTGGGGTCACAAAGAGTTGGACATGACTGNTGCAATGTGGGAGGCCTGGGTTTGATCCCCACGTTGGGAAGATCCCCTGGAGAAGGGAACGGCTACCCACTCCAGTATTCTGGCCTGGAAATTCCATGGACCAAACAGTCAGTCATGGGGTGGGGTCACAAAGAGTTGGACATGACTGAGCGATTTTCACTTTCTTTCACTTGAGACCGTCCACACACAGCACAGAATACAGTGTCTGGCAAGCCATAAACAGCTGGTAGATGTCAGATGCTCCTATTATTCTTACCATCTTTACTACTGTTGTAAACCCTTCAGCCTTCCAGCAGCCTTGCTCCTTCCTCAAGCTTCTAGTGTCCTTTGTCAGCCTTGCACTACCAAAGGGCTCCAAGCAGAATCCTATGCTTGCTGACTGCACCTGCTCACTCTCTGCCATTCCTCAAGCACCATGCCCCGGGCTTTCCCCTACAGCTCTACTGAAACTGTCCTCCCAAAGGTGACAGAACAATCAAACCTGCTCAGCTACCACTCATCTAGACGTCTGCAGCATCTGAGCCTGGGCACCACCCTGCCTGAGCCCCTCTCTCCGGCTTTGCTACCAAGGCCAGTTCCTGGGTTTATCTTCCAAAATTTCTGGTTGCTTCCTGCTCTGAGACTTTCAGTGTGTCTTTCCCTGTTTCTTACCTGCTAAACGTAGGCATATCCTAAGGTTACACACACACATGCACACACACCATCCACTACCCCTTCCCCTGAGAGATGCCACTGACTCCTACAGCCATACCATCTACTTGCCTCTCTGGGGATGGCAGCACTCACACCTCCACCCCCAGCCGTACACTGAGTCCTCCAGGTTGCCCCAGATTTCCTGACAGCAGTTCGAAGCCACCACTTCCCAATCAATCCCATCATACCTGACCCTCCTCCTTGCTCCCCGATTTATGTTAAGACTCTCACCAACACCCAAGATCAATGCTTAAAATCCCAACTCCTACTGCAGTGGCCTATTTTTTGTGCCATAGCTTTGTGCTTAGATTATGGGTCCTTGCCTTCCCCTTGCTTTGCTTTTTCCTACTCTTCACAAGATATCAGAGAATGCAGTAGGACTGCAATAAATACTTCCTGAACTGAAAAGAGACAGGGCAGAGTCACAGGGAACTCTCATAGCCTGCTAGTGGGAATATAAGTTGCTGCAAGTATTCTGGAAGGTGATGTGACAAGATCTAATAAAGCTGGAAAGATCACATCCTGCAACGCAGAATTTTGCTCTCCTGGCTGGACACCTTGGAGAAATTTTCCCATGTGTCCACAAGACTTGTACCAGAATGCTCATAACAACAGTTACCAATGGTGAAAAACAGAAAGAACTGAAATGTCCATCATATCAGGATCTTTGCAGGAAATAGCTGGCATGTTCAAATTATGACAATTAAAGGAGCATTTAAAGGGGGATTATTTGGGATGAGTTGAGTGTAGAACATCAAAGGATGGTTTAGTAGTCCAATACAGAAAAGCAGAACTCCATCTGAAAGGAGAGAGAAAGTGGTTACCCAAATCTGAAATGAGAGTTCCGCAGAAAGACCATGTTGAGAGAAGCAGCGAATTTCAGGGGAGGAGTACAGCCAGGGAAAGACAAATGTGAAAAAGCCTGGCTTAAAGCTCAACATTCAAAAAACTAAGATCATAGCATCAGGTCCCATCACTTCGTGGCAAATAGATAGGGAAACAATGGAAACGGTGAGAGACTGTATTTCGGGGGACTCCAAAATCACTGTAGATGGTGACTGCAGCCATGAAATTAAAAGACATTTGTTCCTTGGAATAAAAGCTATGCCCAACTGAGCATATTAAAAATCATATGTAGATTTGTACTCCGTAATCAACGGTTATCTTCTACAGTATGAGTCATTCACCCAAATGTTAGCAGTGCCTTCAGAGCTAAGAGAGCGGGAGGCAGTCAAGAGTTGTGTTCGAGTTACGTGCTTGGACTTTGGANATGTAGATTTGTACTCCGTAATCAACGGTTATCTTCTACAGTATGAGTCATTCACCCAAATGTTAGCAGTGCCTTCAGAGCTAAGAGAGCGGGAGGCAGTCAAGAGTTGTGTTCGAGTTACGTGCTTGGACTTTGGAGTTAGCTAATTCGCCTCGCTGTGAGAAGGGTTTGTTAATGCTTACCTCACAGGAGAGAGTTAGCAGGTTCAAAGAATTTTTGTAACCCGGTTCCTGACACAGGCTAAGTGCGGAGTGAATGTTCACTCCGGAGGCCCAAGAGAAACCCCTGCTCCCCGTTCCTTGCTCCTCCCTGCGGGTTTTGCTGCGTGGAATCACCTTCCTTACCATGAACTCACCGGTTTTTGTCACCTCGGAGGCCCTGTACAGTCCGGCTTGTGCTCACCTTTATTACTTCACGCTCACCATTCTTCTTGCTCAATTCTGCTTCACTGGGCTGCGTGAACTCCTTATTTTAAGAGGCCAAGTCCTTTCTCTCTGTAGGGCCTGGCTAATAGCTGGCTGATAGGTCTGGCTCTTCCTCAAACCTTCGCACCTTAGTTAAAGTTTGATCACTTTCTCAGACAAATTTTCCCTTGGGCACCCTTACTGAAGTAGGTTTATTTTCTGTAACTCACTGGTCTAAAGTTTTGTTCTTTTATTTTCTGCAACCGTTGGTGGGAGGGTGGGGAAGGAGGCAGGGTTCTGGAAGAGCATATGGGGCCAGAGATCTGGTTGAGGTGGATTTTTAAAATACAACCTGTTATAGTGCCCGTTCTCTAAGTATTGTTTTAATGTGCCTTTTTCATTGTTTTTTGAACCCAAGTTCATGTATGCACTATGCACAGTGAGGCCAAACAAACCAAAATATCAGAGTTTGGAGCAGAGGAGGATTTATTGCAGGGCCAAGCTAGGAGAGCAGGTGACTCATGCTCAAAAGACTCCAGGTCCCTCTGGTTTTCAGGGAAGAGGTTTTGGTTCTTTTTTTAAGTGCTTTTTTTTTTTTTTTTTAATGTGAATGATTTTTTGACTGAGAGGCACGTGGGATCTCAGCTCCCTGACCAGGGATTGAACCCCCACCCCCTGCATTGTAAGGGGGAGTCTTAACCACTGGACTGCTCGGGAAGTCCCTCAGGGAAGACTATTTAAAAGCAACAGTTGGGGAGACAGCTNAGAGGCACGTGGGATCTCAGCTCCCTGACCAGGGATTGAATCCCCACCCCCTGCATTGTAAGGGGGAGTCTTAACCACTGGACTGCTCGGGAAGTCCCTCAGGGAAGACTATTTAAAAGCAACAGTTGGGGAGACAGCTGCAGGGTGAATAACCTTCTTCTGATTGGTTTCTGGCAAGGTAACAGGGTAGGGCTCCGGGAATCTCAGGCCTCAGCCTCTAGTTGTGACCAGTCTGGGGGTTTCACCATGTTAGTTATCATCCTTCACCTGGGGGGTGGGGAGGCCCCAGAACTCAAAAGACTGGATCAGATTGTTACGTGCCTCCCTTGTAGAGGGACTGGGACTCTGTTTTATCCTGTTACTATTGTTTCTTGACTGATTTCCCTTCGTTTCTGCATTCCTTCAAGTCCCTCATTATTAACCCCTTGAAAGGTCTAGGAGACTAAAGCCTTTTCTTCAAACAAGAAATGAGGGACACAGAAAGGCTTTTTTTTTTTTTTTTTGGAGGACCCCTCAAGTTCCTTCTGTGTTTCAATCCAGTGTGACGTTTTTGAGATTTATCCATGTTGGTATAAGTAGCTCTTTAAGAATTTTCCACAGTTCACTGCTCATTTTCTTGCTGGGCAGTGTTCCATTATATAAGCATAGATCAATACTTGATACATTCTGTTGCTAGATATTCTGAGGATCTTCCCTTTGCTTTGCAAATCTACACCCTCCCTTCCCCACCAAACTCTAGAAGGTTGACATCCACCGGCTTCATCCATGGGCTCCTTGCACTTGGGCCTTCTGTTGGGTTGAGACAATGGGGAGTCCCGTCTGGAGACCAGAGGAATGGGAAAGCTAAAGTGTTTATTCCCCTGATTCTCTGTGGAGCTGCCTCTGGCTGGCTATACAGTTCAGTCATTCAGTCGTGTCTGACTCTTTGCAACCCCATGGACTCAGCACACCAGGCTTCCCTTTGCATCACCAACTCCCAGAGCTTGCTCAAACTCATGTCCATCGAGTCGGTGATGCCATCCAACCATCTCATCCTTTGTCGTCTCCCTCTCCTCCTGCCTTTAGTTTTTCCCACTGTCAGGGTCTTTACCAGTGAGTTGGCTCTTTATATCATGTGGCCAAAGGAATGGAGCNTTATATATATAGAAAAAAGTGAAAGTGAAGTCATTCAGTCATATCCCACTCTTTGCAACCCATGGGATTTTCCAGGAAATATAATATATTAAAAAAAATCATAGAGCTTCAAGGAAGCTAGGTAACTTGCTTGGAGTTACTGAGTCAGCTCATCGCTTACCAAAAGTAGCAAAGCCAGGAATCCTCTTTCCACCCTCTTTCGGCCTCCTGTGGTCAATTTCCATGTCTGCTGGGTACTCCTTGGATGCGTACAAAGCCTTCCTGTTGCCTACCATTTGATTTTAAGTTTCTTAAACCTTTGAAAACTTATGTCCCCAGGAGGTACTCATTTAGAGGCTAGGCTGGCCAGTCACATGACATGAATTTAACCACGCTTATTCCTCTCACTCCAGTATTCTTGCCTGGACAATCTCATGGACAGAGGAGCCTGGCAGGCTACAGTCCCTGAGGTCACAGAGAGTTGGACATGACCGTGCATGCATGCTGGCACATTTCACTTACTAGCTCTGTGCCCTTAGGTAAGTCACTTAACCTCTCTGAGCTTTGTTTTCCTCACCCCGTAAGTGAGGATAATCACATCTACCTACAGAAGTATCGACAAGATTTCAGAACATGGATTATTTAAAGTGTATATTATGACACATAAAAATTGCTCAATAAATTGTGTATTATTATTGTCGTCAGTATTATTTCATATAAGCAATCAAAGACCTCCCAGCATAACAGCACACTTGGGCTTCTTGTGCCCTGGGGCAAGGCTTCCTGGCATTCAGAACCTGGAATGGAGAGTTGGAGCACAAAAACCATCCCTTCAGGACTCCCCTGGTGGTCCAATGGTTACGAATCCACCTTTCAATGAAGCGGATGTGGGTTCAGTCCCTGGTAGGGGAGCTAAGATCCCACATCCTGCAGGGCAACTAAACCTGTGTGCTGCAACTACTGAGCCCGCGAGCTACAACTAGAGAGTTCGTGTACCACAACGGAAGATCCTGCATGATGCAGTGAAGATTCCTTGTGCTGCAACTGAGACCCGACTCAGCCGCATAAGTAAATATTGAAAAAACACTTGGCATGACTGTAGGGACTTACTCTTTTTTAAAAAAATTTTTAATTGGAGGCTAATTGCTTTATAATATTGTAGTGGTTTTTGCCATACATTGACATGAATCAGCCAAGGGTGTACATGTGTTCCCCATCCTGAACCACCCCCCAACCTCCCTCTCCATCCCATCCCTCAGGGTCATCCCAGTGCACCAGCCCCGAGCACCCTGTCTCATGCATCGAACCTGGACTGGCGATCTGTTTCACACATGATATGATAATATACATGTTTCAATGCTATTCGCTCAGATCATCCCACCCTCTCCCTCTCCCACAGAGTCCAAAAGACTGTTCTATACATCTGTGTCTCTTTTGCTGTCTCACATATAGGGTCATCATTACCATCTTTCTAAATTTCATATATATGTGTTATTATACTGTATTGGTGTTTTTCTTTCTGACTTACTTCATTCTATATAATAGGCTCCAGTTTCATCCTCCTCATTAGAACTGATTCAAATGTATTCTTTTTGATGGCCAAGTAATATTCCATTGTGTATATGTACCACAGCTTTCTTATCCATTCATCTGCCGATGGACATCTAGGTTGCTTCCATGTCCTGGCTATTATAAACAGTGCTGTGATGAACATTGGGGTACATGTGTAGGGACTTACTCTTAACTTCCAGTCTTCATTTCTTTATCTGTATATAGAACTCAGCTTCCTGAAGCATTTAAATATTTTATCATTACTCACTTTGGGTTGTGAAAGATCATTTTTTCCCTTTCTCAACAAGAATGAGTTCTGCTACAAGCTCCAATCCTCTCAACTAAATTGTACATTTAGTGTACAATGTAAGCTCCTTGCAGAAGTATAAGCTGCATGGAATGTACCAATGTCCAGAATCGAACTTGACACGTAGGAAGCCCCTAGCCAATCTGCTGAATTGAATTGAGTTGGCTCTAGTAGTAAAGAACCCTCTCGCCAATGCAGGAGCTGCTGGAGATGAGGGTTCAATCCTTGGGTCAGGAAGATCTCCTGGAGGAAGGCATGGCAACCCACTCCAGTATTCTTGCCTGGAGAATCCCATGGACAGAAGAGCCTAGTGGGCTACAGTCCATGGGGTCTCAAAGAGTTGGACATTACTGAAGCGACTTAGCATGCATGCACACTTTTGCACTTACTAATGCTAAGAGTCTTGAGGGCAAGTTTCAAATTCCATTCAGTTTTCCCACGTGCCTTGGTATTGGGTCAGTTCATGATGAATGACAACAACAAAATGCTACATGCTTCAGCACCTACCTCTTGCATTGTGCTTTCTTTAATCTGTCCTGTGTTTATGCAAAGTGACTGCAGTTGATTCCTGGCCCTCTCTGGATGACTTTTCTACCTTTGGAGGTTCAGGACCAAATTGAAAGCCATTGGTTTCATTGGAAAACTCTATAGACACACCTGACTCTTCTTCTGCCTTTATTCTATTTGTCTATCTTTGCCCTGCTGGGGGTTGTTTAATTGAAAGCAAATCCTGTGTGTGCTAATGTCATAACAGTGCTTTGTTTCGCACAGGAAGGATCAACTACACACAGGTTTGAATCTGAAAAGTCTTACAGTTTTTATCATTCCAAAGCTCTAGCCTAGTTTTTTATGGATGGAGCTAATGTTCTGAAGAAATAATGACTGTATCTAAAGTCACTCCAACAGCACAATTCTGGAATTTTTTCTCTGACTGTGTTTGTCTCAGTGAGTGGTCCTCAAGCCTGGTTACAAGTTAGAATCCAGCACCCAGGGAGCTTCGTTTTTATTTTATTGTTTGGCCTCAAGGCTTGCAGGATCTTAGCTCCCTTCCAGGGATCAAAACTGTGCCCCCCTGCGGTGGAAACACAGAGTCTTAACCACTGGACCCCCAGAGAAGTCTCAAGAGTAAGAGGGATCCTTTTCTTCCACTTTTTATTTTATACTGGAGTATAACCGATTAAGAGTGTTATAATAGTTTCAGATGGACAGCAAAGGGACTCAGCCACACATAAACGTGTATCCATTCTCCTTCAAACTCCCCTCCCATCCAGGCTGCTGCATAGCATTGAGCAGAGTTTCCTGTGCTACAGAGTAGGNCTGGAGATGAGGGTTCAATCCTTGGGTCAGGAAGATCTCCTGGAGGAAGGCATGGCAACCCACTCCAGTATTCTTGCCTGGAGAATCCCATGGACAGAAGAGCCTAGTGGGCTACAGTCCATGGGGTCTCAAAGAGTTGGACATTACTGAAGCGACTTAGCATGCATGCACACTTTTGCACTTACTAATGCTAAGAGTCTTGAGGGCAAGTTTCAAATTCCATTCAGTTTTCCCACGTGCCTTGGTATTGGGTCAGTTCATGATGAATGACAACAACAAAATGCTACATGCTTCAGCACCTACCTCTTGCATTGTGCTTTCTTTAATCTGTCCTGTGTTTATGCAAAGTGACTGCAGTTGATTCCTGGCCCTCTCTGGATGACTTTTCTACCTTTGGAGGTTCAGGACCAAATTGAAAGCCATTGGTTTCATTGGAAAACTCTATAGACACACCTGACTCTTCTTCTGCCTTTATTCTATTTGTCTATCTTTGCCCTGCTGGGGGTTGTTTAATTGAAAGCAAATCCTGTGTGTGCTAATGTCATAACAGTGCTTTGTTTCGCACAAGAAGGATCAACTACACACAGGTTTGAATCTGAAAAGTCTTACAGTTTTTATCATTCCAAAGCTCTAGCCTAGTTTTTTATGGATGGAGCTAATGTTCTGAAGAAATAATGACTGTATCTAAAGTCACTCCAACAGCACAATTCTGGAATTTTTTCTCTGACTGTGTTTGTCTCAGTGAGTGGTCCTCAAGCCTGGTTACAAGTTAGAATCCAGCACCCAGGGAGCTTCTTTTTTATTTTATTGTTTGGCCTCAAGGCTTGCAGGATCTTAGCTCCCTTCCAGGGATCAAAACTGTGCCCCCCTGCAGTGGAAACACAGAGTCTTAACCACTGGACCCCCAGAGAAGTCTCAAGAGTAAGAGGGATCCTTTTCTTCCATTTTTTATTTTATACTGGAGTATAACCGATTAAGAGTGTTATAATAGTTTCAGATGGACAGCAAAGGGACTCAGCCACACATAAACGTGTATCCATTCTCCTTCAAACTCCCCTCCCATCCAGGCTGCTGCATAGCATTGAGCAGAGTTTCCTGTGCTACAGAGTAGGTCCTTATTGGTTACCCATTTTTAATGCAACATTGTGCACATGTCCGTCCCAAACTAGTTGTCGTTGGTCAGCTGCTAGGTTGTGTCTGACTCTTTGTGACCCCACAGGCTGCAGAACACCAGGCTTCCCTATCTTTCACCATCTCCTGGAGTTTGCTCAAACTCATGTCCATTGAGTCAGTGACGCCATCCAACCATCTCATCCTCTGTTGTCCCCTTCTCTCCCTGTCTTCACTCTTTCCCAGCATCACAGTCTTTCCCAATGAGTCGCCTCTTTGCATCAGGTGGCCAAAATTCTTTTTTTCCCCACACTGTGGCATGCAGATTAAACTCATGCCTCACATACCGAACACCCAGAGTCTTAACCACTAGACCACTGGGGGAGTTCAGCTGGGGAGCTTTTTAGGCACACCTATTCTCAGTCTTCACCCTGCATGCTACAGTCCATGGGGTCACAAAGAGTCAGACATGACTTAGCACAACCATGAGGAGGTTCTCATACTTCACCATGGAGTTTCTGACTGGACCTGTCTTGGGTGAGACATGAGCACTGGTTTTCAAAATGTCCCAGATGATTCTGACATGGAGCCAGGGTGGTGAATTGCTTGTTTGACTCTATGATGAAGCCAATACTTGAGGGGAATAGCAAGTAACCATCACAGCCTATCGCTGCAGGTGTGATGAGAAGTGCATATTAGAGAGTTCCTGGGCACTGGGCTGTGTGCTTTTAATACAGGGCCCTGTACTAGATATAAAATAGATAAACAAGGACCTACTGCACAGCACAGGGAGCTATACTAGACATGTTGTAATAACCTATCATGGAAAAGAATCTGAAAAAGCATATATATGTGTGTGTTATATATATACACACACATGTTCATTGGAAGGACTGATGATGAAGCTGAAACTCCGATACTTTGGCCACCTAATGTGAAGAGCTGACTCATTTGAAAAGACCCTGATGCTGGGAAAGATTGAGGGCAGGAGGAGAAGGGGATGACAGAGGAGATGGTTGGATGGCATCACCTACTCAATGGACATGGGTTTGGGTGGACTCTGGGAGTTGGTGATGGACAGGGAGGCCTGGCGTGTTGTAGTTCATGGGGTCACAAAGAGTGGACACGACTGAGTGACTGAACTGAACTGAGACATACATATGGGCTTCCCAGGCGGCACTAGTGGTAAAGAACCCTCTTGCCAATGCAGGAGACATAAGAGATGTGATTCAGTCCTTCAGTTGGAAAGATCCCCTGGAGAAGGGCATGGCAACCCACTCCAGTATTCTTGCCTGGAGAATCCCGTGGACAGAGGAACCTGGTGGGCTACAGTCCATAGGGTCACAAAGAGTGAAGCGGGCATAACTAAAATGACTTAGCATGCATGCATGCATATGTATATGTATATATGACCAATAACTTTGTGGTAGAACTGAAACACAACATTGAAGCCAACTATATTTCAATTAAATTAAAAAAAATGCAGGGCCCCAGTGAAGTTTTACCACAATCCTGAGAGGTTGTACACTGGGTTGAATAGTGTCCCCCCAAACTCATATCCAGTGGAACCTGTGGATGTGACCTCATTTGGAAAAAGGGTCTTTGCAGATGTAATCAAGTTCATACAAGGTCATGCTGGACTAGGGTGTACCCTGAGTCCAGAAAGTGGTATCCTTATAAGAAGAGGAAAGGACACACACAGAGAGAAGATGGCCATGTGATGACAGATGAGGGGACTGGAGTGATACAACCACAAGCCAAAGAACACAAGGGTTACCGGCAACTGTCAAAGGTGGGGAAACAGCAAGGAAGTGTTCTTCTCTAGAGACTTTCGAAGGAGCATGGCCCTGTGAAACTTCTAGGCTCTGGAGTTGAAACAGAATTTATTCAGGGATCCTGTTGTTTTAAGCCACCCAGTTGCTGGTAATCTGTTATGGTTGTCCTAGGAGTCTAATACAGATGTGTATTATTGACATTCTGCTCATGAGAAGACTGAGGCAGTAGGAAAAACACAAAGAAGTTACACATCGCCCCTGCTACCAGAATTTACCGGGGATGTAGGAAAGCATCACGAGTAGACTAAGAGCTTGGACTCTGGAGGAGACAGAATTGGGGAACACCTCGGCTCTACCGCTTACTAGCCAAATACCCACAGGCAAGAGGAGCTAAAAAGCCTCGTGATGAAAGTGAAAGAGGAGAGCAAAAAAGTTGGCTTAAAGCTCAACATTCAGAAAACGAAGATTATGGCATCCGTTCCCATCACTTCATGGGAAATAGATGGGGAAACAGTGGAAACAGTGTCAGACTTTATTTTGGGGGGCTCCAAAATCACTGCAGATGGTGAGTGTAGCCATGAAATTAAAAGACGCTTACTCCTTGGAAGAAAAGTTATGACCAACCTAGATAGTATATTCAAAAGCAGAGACATTACTTTGCCGACTAAGGTCCATCTAGTCAAGGCTATGGTTTTTCCTGTGGTCATGTATGGATGTGAGAGTTGGACTGTGAAGAAGGCTGAGCACCAAAGAATTGATGCTTTTGAACTGTGGTGTTGGAGAAGACTCTTGAGAGTCCCTTGGACTGCAAGGAGATCCAACCAGTCCATTCTGAAGATCAACCCTGGGATTTCTTTGGAAGGACTGATGCTAAAGCTGAAACTTCAGTACTTTGGCCACCTCACAGGAAGAGTTGACTCATTGGAAAAGACCCTGATGTTGGGAAGGATTGCGGGCAGGTGGAGAAGGGGACGACCGAGGATGAGATGGCTGGATGGCATCACGGACTCGATGGACGTGAGTCTGAGTGAATTCCGGGAGATGGTGATGAACAGGGAGGCCTGGTGTGCTGCGATTCATGGGATCGCAAAGAGTCGGACACGACTGAGCGACTGAACTGAACTGAACTGAAGTCTCCTAGTCTCTCTGAGCCACGGTGTCCTCATCCCCGAATCAGAGAACTTCACTGAGTTTTAAAGAGAATGAAATGAGAAATTGCAGGAAAAACACCTTGACTTGCTCTCCAAAACGGCACCTGTGCTGGAGCGTAGTCTCTCAGTAGTGCCTGATTCCTTGCGACCTCATGGACTGTAGCCCGCCAGGCTCCTCTGTCCATGGGTTTCTCCAAGCAGCAATACTGGAGTGGGTTGCCATTTCCTCCTCCAGGGGATCTTCCCTACTCACATCTCCAGAGTCTCCTGCATCAGCAGGCAGATTCTTTACACTGAGCCACCTGGGAAGCCCTACCTGTAACGACAAACGAAACAGACCAAAAAGTTACCGATAACGATCATCATTATTATTAGAATTAATAATAGATGAAGCTGGCCAGGATGCTTTCCAGAGGAGGAGGAATCAGAATTTACTTCTGAGCTTGTGCTAAAACTTGATCCCTTCACGTGACCCAGCTGTCTTCGGTCAACAAAGGCCCCGGAGGAAAGGGAGGAGGGTCTTGAGCTCCCCCTAGAGGTGAGTGTGGGTAACAAACGATGTGCAGAGAGGAAGAAAAGGAAGAAAGAAACCTGTGGGAAGAAGGTTGTAAGACTGGTTAGGGGGGAATCTGGGAAGAACCTTGAATGCCAAGTAGAGGGATTGTTTTATGAGACAGTCCACGGTTGTGGTCGGAAGGAACTGGCGTAAAGAGGACAGCTGAAACCTGGACTGACAAGGGGTAATGTTCTGGCAGTCAGAATGACGGAGGAAAAAATGATGGATGGAGATACAATGAAAGAGGGAACGTGGTGACAGAGTGGATACAGGGACTCTAAGACCAGGATCAAAGGCTTGGGCGTCCTCTGACTCAGACGTAGAGAACAGACTTGTGATTGCTAAGGTAAAAGGGGGGAGGGAAGGACTGGAAATCTGGGATGTGCAGATGTCAACTATTGTATATAGACTGGATAAACAACAAAGGCCTTCTCCAGAGCACAGGAAACTGTATTCAACATCCTGTGAGAAGTCATAATGGAAAAGAAAATGAAGACGAATGCTCACTGAATGTTCAACCTGAATCATTTTGCTGTAGCACAAATTAACACATTGTAAAACAATATAGTTTAATTTTTAAAAAATTCTTTAAAAAGGCTTGCATTTCTAGCCTGACAAAACAGAAGAAAAAAAAATAATAAATCTGCTTTCAGAAACAGCTTGGTCAGAAGGGAGAGCCAGTTTGATGAAGAAAAAAGACGAGTTGGTTTTTGAATAACTGGAGTTTGAGGGAGTTTGGCATGAGGAAACGTGAATTCTGGTTAGCTGAGGCACATGCTAACAATGAATCCAACACATAGCCCTTCTTGGTTTTGGTCACTTGATCTTTAAAAACTGACGGCACTGCATTATACCCAAACAGGCAAATTCATGGCAGATGTAGTTGGTTTATTCTGCACAAGGTTTTACCATTTAATTAGCTGCCAACATTCCTAAATTAGGAGATTTTACACAAAAGCCCAGATTTCTGCCTCTAGCAGTTGGCTAATGTATCAGTGGCCCCCTTCAGACTGACCGTGGATATGTTCCCTGACTTGTCCACAGGCTCCACCATGCCCTATTGTCTTCCTACATTGAGGTCAAATTGTTATCTACACCCAATCAATTTCATACCTTTAGGTTCCCTTCTTATTCCCTCTGAGGCAGAGGGGTTTAAGATCCCTGATTAGACACTCTCTAAAGTTACTCTCAGTTCAGTAAGTCTAAAATTTACCCCCACATTCAGTTGGAAATACTGAATGGAAAAAGATGGGAAACTGGAATTTTTCAGTTGGAAAATTCCAGTTATTCAGTTGAAAGAGTCTAATGGGAAGTCAGAGTTCAAGGTACAGATCTGGGGATCACATGAGATGTTGTAGCTAAACCCTTCAGCTATACCATGGGTGTCATCATATAAAAAGGAGAGGAGAGACTCAAGAGTAGAGGATCTTCCCTCATGGTCCAGCATGGTCAAGGTTAAGGACAGGATGAAGATGAAAGGTAATAAGGAATACAGAAAAGGAGAGTTTAGATGGATGGAGACAGTGTAGGATGACGGAGACAAAAGAAGTCTTTAGGGTAGATGTCAGAGAGATTTCAGGCAATCTAGAGACACTGCAGAAACTTAGCGATGGCTGACAGATTGAGCACCTACATATGTCCATGTTATCTTTGTGGCAACTCATTAGGCAGGTACCATAAGTTTTCCTCATTCACAAAGGAACTGAAAGTGTGAGTAGCCCAAAGTCACGTGGAATGAGGCATTTTCCATCAGTTCTTGGGAATCTAGAGCCGGTAGAACAAGCAACTCATTTTTAGGCACATGGGGTGCCCCCAAAGACAGAACATAAACCGTCCAGTGTTAGTCGCTCAGTCATGTCTGATGCTTTGCGACCCCAAGGACTGGAGCCCACCAGGCTCCTCTGCCCGTGGAATTCTCCAGGCAAGAATACTGGAATGGGTAGCCATTCCCTTCTCCAGGGGCTCTTCCTCACCCAGGAATCGAACCTAGGTCTTCTGCATTGCAGGCAGATTCTTTACTGTCTGAGCCACCAGAGAAGCCCGAAAACCATCAAGGTCTGGTGGCGAATGAAAGTGGGGAAGTCATCGGTGCATGTTGTGTGTGAAGGATAACAGAGCTGAAAAAGACACCTAAGGTAACTTTTTAAAGTCATCAGTTATTGACCATACACTTGACTTTCTGACTGAACTTGGGGGCAGTTTCTAAGGATGTCAGCTTTTTCTCCCCTTTTTGGTTGATAAATGGTGAGATCATCCCATCTCAGAAGATCTTTGTGTCATCCAAGTGTTTACATGATTTGTTCCCTGTAACATATCACCAGTCCTGTGCAAGTTCTGGCGGCTCTATGGTGGCATTAATGGCAACCTCCTCCAAGAGGGCTTATGCCATACCCAGGTCTGCAGCACCCAGAGCCCCTGCCTCTGTGGCAGGCCACTGCTGACCCGTACCTTTGCAGGAGACACTCACACAGTTCTGTCTCAGTCCCTGGGTCTCTGGGTCCTAGTGCACACAAGGTTTGTTTGAGACCTCTGAGCATCTCTGGTGGGTTTCATTCTAAATGTGATTTTGCCCCTCGTACTGTCTTGCTGGGGCTTCCCCTTTGCCCTTGGATGTGGGGTATTTTTTTTTAGTGGGATCCAACATTTTCCAGTTGATGGTTGTCCAGTAGCAAGTGAACAACCAACAGGCAGCTTCCATAAGCCTCTTATCCTTATCCATCAGAGGGCAGACAGAATGAAAACCACGATCACAGAAAACTAACCAAATTGATCACATGGACCACAGCCTTATCTAACTCAATGAAACTATGAGCCACACCATGTAGGGCTACCCAAGATGGTCATGGTGGAGAGTTCTGACAAAACGTGGTCCATTGGAGAAGGGAATGGCAAACCACTTCAGTATTCTTGCCTTGAGAACCCCATGAACAGCATGAAAAGGCAAAAATATAGGACATTGCATGATGAACTCCCCAGGCCAGTAGGTGTCCAATATGCTATGGGAGATCAGTGGAGAAATAACTCCAGAAAGAATGAAGAGACAGAGCCAAACAGAAAACAACACTCAGTTGTGGATGTGACTGGTGATGGAAGTAAAGTCCGATGCTGTAAAGGGCAATATTGTATAGGAACCTGGAATGTTAGGTCCATGAATCAAGGCAAATTGGAAGTAGTCAAACAGGGGATGGCAAGAGTGAACATCAACATTTTAGGAATGAGTGAATTAAAATGGACTGGAATGGGTGAATTTAACGCAGATGACATTATATCTACCACTGTGGACAAGAATCCCTTAGAAGAAATGGAATAGCCATCATAGTAAGCAAAAGAGTCTGAAAGGCAGTACTTGGATGCAGTCTCAAAAACGACAGAATGATCCCTGTTCATTTCCAAGGCAAACCATTCAATAGCACGGTAATCGAAGTCTATGCACGGTAATCGAAGTCTATGTCCCAACCAGTAAAGCTGAAGAAGCTGAAGTTGAACGGTTCTATGAAGACCTACAAGACCTTCTAGAACTAACACACAAAAAAGATGTCCTTTTCATTATAGGGGACAGGAATGCAAAAGTAGGAAGTCAAGAGATACCTGAACTTCCAGATGTTCAAGATGGATTTAGAAAAGGCAGAGGAACCAGAGATCAAATTGCCAACATCATTGGATCATGCAAGAGAGTTCCAGAGAAACATCTACTTCTGCTTTATTGACTATGCCAAAGCCTTTGACTGTGTGGATCACAACAAACTATGGAAAATTCTTAAAGAGATCGGAACACCACGTGACCTGCTTCCTGAGATCATGTGACCTGCTTCCTGAGAAATCTGTATGCAGGTCAAGAAGCAACAGTTAGAGCTGGGCATGGAACAACAGACTGGTTCCAAATTGGGAAAGGAATACATCAAAGCTGTATATTGTCATCCTGCTTATTTAACTTATATGCAGAGTACATCATGAGAAATGCTGGGCAGGATGAAGCACAAGCTGGGATCAAGATTCCCGGGAGAAATATCAATAACCTCAGATATGCAGATGACACCACTCTTAGGGCAGAAAGTGAAGAATGACTAAAGAGCTTCTTGATGAAAGTGAAAGAGGAGAATGAAAAAGTTGGCTAAAACTCAACATTCAAAAAACTTAAGTTCATGCATCCGGTCCCATCACTTCTTGGCAAATAGATGGAGAAACAATGGAAACAGTGACAGACTTTATTTGGAGACTCCAAAATAACTGCAGGTTATTTTCGTGACTGCAGCCACGAAATTAAAAGATGCTTGTTCCTTGGAAGAAATTCTATGACCAGCCTAGACAGTATATTAAAAAGCAGAGACATTACTTTGCTAACAAAGGTCTGTCTAGTCAAAGCTACGGTTTTTCCAGTAGTCATGTATGGGTGTGAGAGCTGGACTATATAGAAAGCTGAGCACTTTTGAACAGTGGTGTTGGAAAAGACTCTTAAGAGTCCCTTGGACTGCCAGGAGATACAACCAGTCAGTCCCAAAGGAAATCAGTCTTGAATAGTCATTGGAAGGACTGATGCTGAAGGTGAAACTCCAATCATTTGGCCACCTGATGCAAAGAACTGACTTATTGGACTCTGACAGTGGGAAAGATCGAAGGCAGGAGGAGAAGGGGACGACAGATGAGATGGTTGGATGGCATCACTGACTTGATGGACATGAGTTTGAGTAATCTCCGGGAATTGATGATGGACAGAGAAGGCTGTTGTGCTGTAGTCCATGGGGTCTCAAAGAGTTGGACACGACTGAGCGACTGAACTGAACTGAACAGATTACCACAGCCTTAGCATCCAAGAACAGCAAATTTTTATTATTTTCCAAGACTCTGGTCATAGCTTATCTAGAAGCTCTGCTCATGGACCTCACAGGCTATAATCAAGGCATCACTCAGGCTTGGGGCCACATCTGAAGACTTGACTGAGGAGGGGTTGGCTGCCAAGCTGACTTACATGTTGGTTGGTGGCCATAATCAGTTACTCAATGGTGGTTGGTCTCAGGGACTGTTACCTGATGGATGTTGGCTGGAGACTGCCCTCAGTTCCTTGGCACATGCCCTTTCTAACATGGCAGCTCAGAACATGGATGCTTGCACCATCAATGACAGTAAGAAAGAGAACCTTCTAACAAGATAGAGCTTGCATATTATGTGGCCTCATCCTATCACGTTTGTCATGTTCTCTCGGTTAGAAGCAAGTTCCCAGGCCAGCCCACACCCAAAGGGAGAACATTACACAGGTACCAGGTACCTGGAAGGGCATAGGAACCAGGAAGTGAGAATCCTTGGAGAACTTTACAGACTCTACCTGCCATAACAGTTAAATAGCAGAACTAGGATTTGAAGCCAGCCATTTCAAACTCTGAGCTCCCCACACTAAGTGTCTACGCTCTGTTATCTTCCCAGGTAAATTACCCTGATCACATCTTAGAAAGATTAATCTGGTTATTCCAATATGGACTCTAGTATTTTTCCAAGTGGATTATCCTTTCACATTTAATCTCCAAAGTGGGAAGCTGAAAGATCCATCCAGAGTGGGTGTATTAACTAGTTCCATGGGTTTTATTTAGGAGTAACTCTAGAAAGTAAAACTAATGACCATATGACTTCCGATGCTAAATCCTGACCCCTGGATATTAGACTTAGCCTTTGCATATGAATGTTTAGTATATCTGGCCAATTTGCATAAGGATAAATACAAATTGGAGAGATGATTAGATTCAAACAGATAAAGCCAAGTTTCCCTGGGAGAAAGAATTTATATTACTTTTCCCCCTCCCATTTGGTGTCTTAATTCTGTAACTAAATTCAGAATTGAAATGACCAGCCTGAATAAACATCTTCAGACTCAGCCATACGTCTGTGTGTAATTTGGTTTGGGGGAGAACAGGAGAACTAGTTCACAGGGGCATCTTTGTGGGCAGAGAACTATCTTCATTTATTGAACTGTTCCTAGTGACAGAAATTGTTTTCTTTTCACCCTCAAATCTTCAAAGTAGAAACAGGCAAGAGGATGATAAGAAATCTAGAAAATTGTAGATATATTTTGGTTCCTTTAGAGTGCAGTTGTGTGTAAGGATATCTCATAACATTTGCTCAAATAAAGTCAAAGTCTCCTTTTTAAGAAATGGTAATGATAAATGTGGAAAATGCAGATCTTCCCCCCACCAAAACTAACATATAGGATAGTAGGTAAACGATATCATATGAGACTGCTTCAGGATTGTTTTGGCATTGCAAATGCATTTTCCTTGCATGATGATTTTTCTTTGGCTGTTTTCATATTATTCAACTCTGCAGGCATTCAGAACTTTGCCAGCTCAATGCCTTCTGGGAAGTAACAAAAACAATAATAACATTTATTTAAAAGTTTTATCAGTCACTTAGAGTGTTTCATACGATGCTCCTCAGTTCCCAGGCATTATTTCATTGTCTCTTCATAATAATCCTAAAAAGTAGGCATTGACCCCAATTTGACAGATGAAGAAAATGAGGTTTCAGGTTCAGAGAACTGAACAATGTGATCAAGCTTGCACAGCTAGTCCTTGGTGGAGCAGGATTTGAGACCATGCTCTTTGCTGATTTTTGAATTTGTACTTAATTTTTATTTTTTTAATGGAAGTATAGCTGATTTACAATACTATATTAGTTTCAGAGACCATGGTTTTCAGTATTTGGGCAAGAGCAATGAATGAAGGAGTAAATGAATGACAAATGAGCTGAATTACAGCAGACCTTTTCCTCTTCCCTACTGGCTGAGAAGGTAAAGAATCTGCCTGCAATGCAGGAGACCAGGTCCGATGTCTGGGTCTGGAAGATCTCTTGAAGAAGGTAATGGCTACCCATTCCAGTATTCTTGCCTGGAGAATTCCATGGACAGAGGAGCCTGGCAGGCTACAGTCCATGGGGCTGCAAAGAGTTGGAGATGACTTAACAACTGACACTTTCACCTCTGTTATATATTAGTTCTGTGACTGCAAGCAAGGTACTTACCTATCTATAAAATGGGCATACTTACATCTCCCTTGTTAGAGGGAGATTGTTTTAAAGGGTTATAAGGCAATGGTCCTCAAGCATCATCAAGCAATACATTTGGCATTGTCTAGAGATGGAGAAGGCAATGGCACCCCACTCCAGTACTCTTGCCTGGAAAATCCCATGGGCAGAGGAGCCTGGTAGGCTGCAGTCCATGGGGTTGATAAGAGTCAGACACGACTGAGCGACTTCACTTTCACTTTCATGCATTGGAGAAGGAAATGGCAACCCACTGCCGTGTTCTTGCTTGGAGAATCCCAGGGACAGGGGAGCCTGGTGGGCTGCCATCTATGGTGTCGCACAGAGTCGGACACAACTGCAGTGACTTAGCAGCAGCAGCAGAGACAATTTGGTTGTCACAACTGAGGGATGAGTAGGGGCAGGGGTTGCTATGAAATATCCTATAATGCAGAGGTCAGCCCCCCACAGCAAAGAATCATCTGGCTTCAAATATCAATAGTTCTGGGACTTCCTCGGTGGTCCTATGGGTAAGACTCCAGGTTCCCAGTGCTGTGGACCTGGGTTTGATTCCTGTTTGGGGAACTAGATCCTGCATACATGCTGCACCTGAGTGTGAGCCACAACAAAGAAGCCTGCATGCCACCAGGAAGATCCCACGAGCAACAACTAAGACCCAGTGAAGCCTAAACAAACATATGAATAAATAAATAAAAATCAATAGCGTCAAGGGCGATAAATCCTGTTGTATGGGCCCTTCAGAAAGAGCCAGGGCCCAGTGAATGCTGGATGTTATTATTAATATTTCTTGCCTCTTAGAGATTTCATTTCAATCAAAGTGTTATTTCTGAGAGCCTTTTTCAGTGTTAAAATTCTCAGAATCAACACGACATAGAATTTATCTACAACTACATATGAGAGACAAGCAGGATCTAAACATTGTTTCTGAGTGTTCTCATCAAGACCAGTTGAAAACAATGATCTATTTTGGCAAAATGGAACATTTACTTTTTGTTGTTATTTGACGTTTGATAGAAACTTTAGAATAACAATTGAGTATAAAAGCTTATAAAAGCTAGTTTTTTCCCCCATTGTATATTAAAAGAACAACTCGAGAGAGGGACTATCTGTGCTATAATCCCATCCCTATTTCGAAGGATTTCATAAAACTCAAGGTTTTTTGAGACAAGAAATGTCTGCTTATTGCTGACTATTTTCTCTGAAAAGTTAGTTATGCTTATGGGCATATTTGTCCACTTGTGTTTTAAGAGTTAAAGTTGACATATCAGGTCATCCTCTCCCTGGAGATGAGCCTTTTTTTTAGATTTTTTTTTTCTTTTTATAATAGCAACACTTAAGCACTGTAGAAAATACCCACTGTCTAAAGACATATTAAGGAGAGGGAGGAGGAGAAGAAAACCAACATAATCTTATCACCCAAATATACCCAAATAAAATACTATTAATATTTTGGCATATTTCTTCCTAGTGTTCTTTTTCTAAGCATTTCTTTAGACAACCAAAATGCTACTATATAAAGATATTTTATCTTGCCTGTCTCACTTAAGATCACAGCATAAAAATTTCTCTATGTTGTAAAAATACTTCTTAAACATTTCTAGGGCTGTAGAATACTTTATGATATTAATGGATACTTTAAAAATATATGGGCTTCCCTGGTGGCTCAGATGGTAGAGAATCCACCTGCAATGCAGGAGACCTGGGTTGGGAAGATCCCCTGGAGAAGGGAATGGTTACCAACCCCAGTATTCTTTGCTGGAGAACCCCAAGAACAGAGGAGCCTGGTGAGCTACAGTCCATGGGGTGACAAAGAGTTAGTCATGACTCACTGACTGAGCACACACACAAATGTATACACAATTCTAAAAATATTTCATTACAGGATAAATCGGAAAAGACCCTCATTGGAAAAGACCCTGATGCTGGCAAAGATTGAAGGCAGGAGGAGAAGGGGATGACAGAGGATGAGATGGTTGGATGTCATCACTGACTCAATGGACATGAATTTGAGTAAGCTCTGGGCGTTGGTGATGGACAGGGAGGCCTGGCGTGCTGCAGTCCATGGGGTCACAGTAGGACATGACTGATTGACTAAACTGATCTGAACTGATGGACTAAGCACACACACACACACACACACACACACACATACACAAATGTACACACAGTTCTAAAAATATTTCATTACAGGACAAATTAGTTTCAAAATATCAAAAAAGATAGAAGTATACCAAATTAAAAAAAATTAACCCTTCACTTATCAAAATCTCTATCTTTAGATAGAACTGTTTTGAACAGTTACATACTTGCAATATGGTGTTTGCGGCAGCCAATAGTGTTGTTTATGAAAATATTTTCAGTTCCAGGCACATAGCATGACTGTATTTGTTGGCTAATTTATGTTTTGGTTAGACCATGTGAATAGTTCTGGCCAATGAATTGTGAGTACTTAACTACTGTTATCCGGAGAAGGCAATGGCACCCCACTCCAGTACCCTTGCCTGGAAAATCCCATGGATGGAGGAGCCTGGAAGGCTGCAGTCCATGGGGTTGATAAGAGTCAGACACGACTGAGAGACTTCCCTTTCACTTTTCACTTTCTTGCATTGGAGAAGGAAATGGCAACCCACTGCAGTGTTCTTGCCTGGAGAATCCCAGGGACGGGGTGCCTGGTGGGCTGCTGTCTGTGGGGTCACACAGAGTCGGACACAACTGAAGCTACTTAGCAGCAACTACTGTGATAAGGTCCCTCAGGGCTTTTGTTCCCTTGGCCATGATAACTGGCAGTGTTCCAGTGAGTAGCTGCTTCATCAGCCGAGTACCAGAGAGAAGGTGACACAGGGCAGAGCCCCCAGACAACTTATGATGAACACACAGAATGGGAAATAACACAAACTGTCTCATTTAAGAGTTGTCCATTGCATAACTTCCCTGGTGGTCCAGTGGTTAAGAATCTACCTGTCAATGCAGGGGACATGGGTTCGATCCCTGGTCCAGGAAGATCCCACATTCCATGGAGCAATTAAGACTGTCCACCACAACTACTGAACTTGCACTGATCCCACGCTCTGCAACAAGAGAGGCCACTGCAATGAGAAGCCCAAGCACCACAACTAGAGAGAGCCCACACACGACAGTGGAGACCCAGTTCAATTCAGTCCAGTCGTGTCTGACTCTTTGCAACCCCATGGACTGCAGCACAACAGGCTTCCCTGTCCATCACCAACTCCTGGAGCTTGCTCAAATTCATGTCCATCAAGTCAGTGACGCCATCCAACCACCTCATCTTCTGTTGTCCCCTTCTCCTCCTGCCTTCAATCTTTCCCAGCATCAGGGTCTTTTCCAGTGAGTCAGTTCTTCGCATCAGGTGGCCAAAGGATTGGAGTTTCAGCTTCAGCATCAATCCTTCCAATGAATATTTAGGACTGATTTCCTTTATGTTTGACTGGTTTGATCTCCNATGATGGAAATTAATATATTTTAATTTCATTATAATTAACTCAAATTAGTTAACATCAAATAATTAACACAATGATTGAATTCTGTTCCTCAAAATTTATATATTGAAGTCCCAGTCCCTCAGAATGTGACCTTATTTGGAAATATGGTCCTAACAAAGGTAATGTTAATTAAAATAAGGTCACTAGAGTGAGTGTTAATGGAAATGACTTAGCATCCTTATAAAAAGAGGAAATTAGGAAAAAGACACAAACACAGTGAGACTGCCATGTGAAGATGAAGGAATACATCAGGGTTATTTGCTACAAGCCAAGGAAGAGCAGAGATTGTCAGCAACCACTAGGAGCGAGGTGAATGCCGTGAAACTTACTCTTTCTTTGCTGACATCTGGATCTGACATTTCTAGCCTTCAGAACTGTGAGACAGTAAGTTTTGATTGTTTAATCCTCCTAGTTTTCGGTACTTTGTTACGGATGTGCAGCAAGCAAATACAATGTGATTAAATACCATAAATGTAATAATGGTAATGATTAAGATGGTTGAATCTTGTATTTTCTGAGTTCATATATTTTAGATTAAGCTTTACGTTGAGTTATAATCTTTTATTGTTTTTGCAACCGTCCTGGGAGGTGATATTAGTCTCACTATAGAATTGTTTTTAGAGATGATTCCTGATAATGATGGTGTCAGCAGTAGAGCAGTGATTCAACCACAGATCTGTCGAATCTTAAAGTCCCAGTTCAGCACTCTGTTCTAAGAGCAGTTGAAGAGACCATATGACTGAGTTTAGTGAGTGGGGAGCATATTGTCTATTAATGAAATAGATTTTATGAGGATGATGTAGTTGTTTTAGAGTTTGGAATGAAGGAATGAACTGAAAACTTAGGGGCAACTTGGAGAACAAAGCTTATTCTTCACAAGCATAGTAACCTGAGCCAAAATCTCACATTGGAAATATTTGGGGATGAAAGAGTAGAATTCTCAGGGATTGTTTGTTTGTTTTTTCGTTAAAAAAAAAAAAAAAACAAAAANGATGAATGAATAAAGAAAATGTAGTATATGTACTGTCTCTTATACACATCTAGATGTGTATAAGAGACAGATATATATGTTATTTTTCAGATTTTCCATTATACATTATTATAAGATAGTGAATATAATTCCCTGTGCTATACAGTAGGTCCTTGTTGGTTATCTATTTTATATACAGTAGTGTGTATAAGTTAATAGGATTTGTTGTTATTTTAGTCACTAAGTTGGGTTCAACTCTTGTCACTCCATAAACTGTAGCCCACCAGGCTTCTCTGACCATAGGAATTTTCATGCAGTATTACTGGAGTGGGTTGCCAGTTCCTCCTCCAGGGGATCTTCCCAACCCAGGGATTACACCCACATTTCCTGAATTGGCAGGCAGATTCTTTACCACTGAGCCATCTGGGATTTATTCTTAATTTATCTGTTCTAAGTGGTATTGTTTGGTCCTCGAGAAGTTATTTTTTATGATCTGCAATCTCCATTTTAATAACATTATTTAATCATCTCATTTCTGAGCTCTAATTTTATTGAAAATACATGCATTATTTTCTAGTGCAAAGCACATGTGGAGAATTATCTTCTCTTGCTTGAATTATGTATTATTCTAAGTTGGATAATTTATCTTTTATATCATCTTACTTCCTTCCTTTTCCTTCTTTTCCCTTGGTTATTGTGCTATTTCTTTTTGGTGCTTAGAAACCTCTCTGTAGATCTGTTTTATCTGATATTGTATAGATGACTTCTTGACTCGGTTCTCACCATGCCAGAGACATGTCTATTTCATTCTGAGCTGCTGCAGTTTCAAGACATGTTATATCTGGCATTTCCACTCCCCTACCTCTCACTTCTGCTCCCATAACATGAGGTCATAGAAGAGAAAGGAAAGTTTCTTTCAGGTAGTGATTTGTTTTTCTTAAAATTTCTTAGACTCCACTTACTCTTGGGAGAGTTTGTTAAATTCCTTGTTAGGGTTCACTCCTCCTAGTTGGAGAATGGTGTATAACATTGACATAGAGGAACAAATCTAGCCAAGATTAAACGAAGCTGAACATCTGTTAAAGCAGTAAAAAAACATTTTATTTATGAACTACTGACAGTGGAGTAAAAGCTGAGCTCAATTCTGATTTGTGCATGGGTGACTGGGCATTTTAAAATAGGAGTTTGAGGGAGAGGGAAGGGGGGCAAAATGGGAGTGGAGGCAGTCTCAAGTCAAGTCAGAGAAGGAGAAAATTACAAAGGCTTGGTCAGTGAAAATGTGCTTAGGCCTCTTTGTTTGCTGGCTGGCACTTATCAAAATTAGGATGCTACCTTCTTACAGAGGCTGAGAGCCAGAGACCACATCCCTCTGGATGGTTACATTTCGAAGAATGACTTTCAGGTCACTGAGAAAGACACTTCTGAGTTATAGGAGACACATATACATCTCCAAGGGATAGGGGAAGAATTCGTAACCACAAGGCTCTAAGAGAAGTAGGTCAGAGGCCTATCTTTAGGTGTTGGCTTGAACCAACAGTAAATTCTTCTGACAGTCCTGAGACTTCCCAGAGTGAAACTCAAAGGGAGGTTGGGTCATCTCAGAGACCACCTTGGGCTGCTAGAAGCCAAGCTAGGCTTGGCCAGGTCTCTTGGTTTGGGTATTTGGATGGAGTGCTCAGCTCAGAATTTTGGCAGGTCTCAAACCTCGGAATTCAAACTGCTCTCAGTGGGTGAGGCCTAGAAAATTTCCTTCCCATTATGATCATCCAGCTCTGTGTTTGTCTTTCTTCTCCTTGGTGAGCCTTTTTCCTGAGTCCATAGTCAGAAGATAGAAACAGTGAGAATACTCATTTTCTTTATTTCCAATTTTGAGTGTTTGGTGAGAATTCTCAGAATAGCTTTTTATTTGCCACCATATATGCATGCACAGACATGTAGTTCCTTTGGGATGGAGGGTGTGTTTGTGGGGTAAACTGTCTGTCCCTCAGAACTGAGTCATAGTTCTCTTTTTATTTCTTTGACCAGTACTCCTGGATTATGCCCCAGATAGTAGTGAAATTTACCTGATTTCTGTTCTCCCAGAAAACAATGCTTTAAAAACCCTCCACCCTTTGGGGAACCCCAGAAATGGCTACTTTCAAAGGACCAATAAGCTCTTAACATTCCAAGATAAGACCTTCACCTTTCCTTAACAACTCCTCAGGATTTTTCCCACTTTGTCAACAAGTTCTACTCTAAGAAATGTTCCCCCACTGCAAAAGGCTAGATACAATTGTCTCCTTAATGCATTTTTGCCTTTCACCTTATCTGTGATGCTATCATGTCTTTTTATGGTTGACTTTATTTCCTTAGATATTTCAAGATAGATTGTGTGTTGAGGTATCCTATCAGATGACACTGGAAACCCAGATGTAGCATCTGAATTGTTATATTCTACATTGGCCAACAACAAGTGATAATGTGATGCCAGCCAGCTAGGCAGCCCAAACTGTTAGCCTGGACCATGTGCTATTAGTATGTACATCAGTTCAGTTCAGTTCAGTTCAGTTCAGTCGCTCAGTCCTGTTCGACTCTTTGTGACCCCATGAATGGCAGCAGCCAGGCCTCCCTGTCCATCACCATCTCCCAGAGTTCACTCCGACTCACATCCATCGAGTCCGTGATGCCATCCAGCCATCTCGTCCTCTGTCGTCCCCTTCTCCTCCTGCCCCCAATCCCTCCCAGCATCAGAGTCTTTCCCAATGAGTCAACTCTTCGCATGAGGTGGCCAAAGTACTGGAGTTTCAGCTTTAGCATCATTCCTTCCAAAGAAATCCCAGGGTTGATCTCCTTCAGAATGGACTGGTTGGATCTCCTTGCAGTCCAAGGGACTCTCAAGAGTCTTCTCCAACACCACAGTTCAAAAGCATCAATTCTTTGGCGCTCAGCCTTCTTCACAGTCCAACTCTCACATCCATACATGACCACAGGAAAAACCATAGCCTTGACTAGATGGACCTTAGTCGGCAAAGTAATGTCTCTGCTTTTGAATATACTATCTAGGTTGGTCATAACTTTTCTNCTTCGGTGCTCAGCTTTCTTCACAGTCCAACTCTCATATCCATACATGACCACTGGAAAAACCATAGCTTTGACTAGAGAAAAGTAATTTACTCCTTCACAAATATCACTGGGTCCATCGACAAGGAGAGACTTGTCTGCCTGATTAGCAAGGGGGCCTCAGGAAACACCCTGCAGTTAGGAGTAAAAGTAAAATCAGAGAGTGGAAGAGAGCAAATGACTATACCCTGGCTCTGCAAACAGCGGCACTGCCACAGAGGGTGGCAAGACCACGACCCCCGGGAAGCGCCCGTGGCCAGGCAGCTTGGTGCCTGGGGTGCGAGCCTGTCCCTGCCTGCTCTGCCCATGGCTCCCCGAGCGACTCTGGAAGCCCCGAAAGGCAGGCATAAAGGTTTTCAGAGAGCTGTAATACTTGTCAGAAAAAAGCCTAATGGCGACATGCACTCAGGACAGCTTTCCAGCCTTCTCTCTGCCCTCAGCCTTCCATCTCTGGGGCACAGATGCTCACAGCGCCTCGGTGTCATCAAGAACCCACACAGCTCTCAACCTATGTGTCTTGAATGCGCATCCATTCAGCTTGGCTGGAGGATTTCTCTGCCTTTGCTATTCAGCAAAATTGTAAACAAACTGGAAAACCCAGTGGAAACAACTTCTCCTAATAAGCTCATCTTCTGTGAGCATCCAAGACCAAAGAAATTGGGACTGCTATTTTTTGCTTCTAAAACTTTGGTTATATTTTGACTTCAGATGTCAGGATACTAGAGTAACTATTTGTGTCTCTGTGTGCACTTATTTCCCGTTTAGTATCTGAGATCCCTTAGGGAGGAGGCACTGTCTTGCCCAGGCTTCCAGANCTGCTATTTTTTGCTTCTAAAACTTTGGTTATATTTTGACTTCAGATGTCAGGATACTAGAGTAACTATTTGTGTCTCTATGTGCACTTATTTCCCGTTTAGTATCTGAGATCCCTTAGGGAGGAGGCACTGTCTTGCCCAGGCTTCCAGAATACTCTCCATCTCAGAGCTAATCCTCTGAAACATTGAATGAGCAAACCACGTGCCTTAGAGTGCTACGAGGAGACTGCCATTTTCAGGAAGATAAACTTTCAAACTATGAGAAATTGTCTTTTCTCCTTCTGGTTTGGCAAATGACTGTTATTCTCTAATGGAAAGCTTTAATTGGAACCTTGACTCTGTATTTGGAGGTAATGGGCCTTACTAAAAATGGATTAGAGCAGTTCATAAACCCTCTCTCTAAATGTTAACATATTACAGGGCCCACAAAGGTTACTTAGCTTGGCAAGAAAACGCACATGAAAGATCAAAATAACAATTTCCTGGATTCCTGTGCAGGCTTCTGACTTGTCCCAGTGTCCTTGGGCCATGAGTAAACAGCTGCGACTTAATCAGTAACTGCTGTAAACCGAGAGAAATCCCAAGCTCTTTGCAGTTCTTNCTTCCACCATCCGTGTCTCCCCACTGACGCCCGAACACTGATATAGTATCTGTGGAAAACATAGCAATTTAGAGACAAAGTGAACATAGCAATTTTAAACAAAGCCAACTCTCAATTTTCTGCCTCTGGAGTGGGGTGGGGATTATGTGTGCTCAAGGAACCTACTGATGTTTTAAACATGGAAGGAAAAAAAAACAAACTTGACTTTAACTGTCAAAAGCTTGGTTATTCATAATGTGAAGAAGACCTGGAAGGGTGTAATCCCAAGTGGTGACTAATTAAAGCATTTGTATCCTAGATGGTGGTCCTTTCTGCAACAAATTAGCTTGAATGAGCTGGGGCTACTATTAGCATGGATTTGCATTCCTTGACAGAGTAAGTAATATTTAGTGGGTGGTTGGCAGGAATGAGAGTGGTAGCAAATGGGACAGGGTGAAGAGTGGCCCATCATTAAATACTTTGCAGAGAGACACAACTATGAACAATCAACGTTACAATAATGGAGTTGTCTGTCCCATTTATTAACTCCTAAGAGGCAAATCTGATCTTCACTCATTTATTTCCTATGTGTTCTTCCTCTTGAGGAGGTTTCTTTCATTAGAGACCCTTTCTTTGGACTCATGAGGCATGTCGGGTCAAAGAAAAGGAAAGTCACTGATAGACACCAAACTGGAAAGTCAATAACATGAGGACAGGCCTATATTAAGATTTTAACTGCTGCATTCCCAGGCTTGGCATCCTGAAGATGCTGTGAAATGAATTTTTTTAATTAATTAACTTATTTTAAGAGGTTGATTACTGAACAATATTGTGGTGGTTTTTGCCATACAACATGAATCAGTAACGGATGTACATGTGCCCCCCCTGGATCCTGAACCCCATTCCCACCTCCCTCCCCACCCCATCCCTCTGCATTGTCCCAGAGCACTGGCTTTGATTGCCCTGCTTCATGCACTGAACTTGCACTGGTCATCTACTTTACATACTATAATATACATGCTTCAGTGCTATTCTCTCATTATCACTCCACCCTCGCCTTCTCCCACAGAGTCCAAAAGTCTGTTCTTTACATCTGTGTCTCTTTTGCTGTGTTGCATATAGGGTCGCCATTACCATCTTTCTAAATTCCATTTTACGCACAATGTACTGTATTGGTGTTTCTCTTTCTGACTCACTTCACTCTGTATAATAGGCTCTAGTTTCATCCACCTCATTAGAACTGACTCAAATGTGTCCTTTTTTATAGCTGAGTAATATTCCATTGTGTATATGTACCACAGCTCTCTTATCCATGCATCTGCCAATTGACATCTAGGTTGCTTCCATGTCCTAGCTATCGTAAACAGTGCTGCAATGAACACTGGCGTGCATGCGTCTCTTTCAATTCTGGTTTCCTCGGTGTGTATGCCCAGTGGTGGGATTGCTGGGTCATACGGCAGTTCTATTTCCAGTTTTTTAAGTAATCTCCACACTGTTCTCCATAATAGCTGTACTAGTTTGCGTTCCCACCAACAGTGTACGAGTGTTCCCTTTTCTCCACACCCTCTTATTGTTTGTAGACATTTTGATGGCAGCCATTCTGACCGGCATGAGATAGTACCTCATTGTGGTTTTGATTTGCATTTCTCTGATAATGAGTGATGTTGAGCATCTTTTCATGTGTTTGTTAGCCATCTGTATGTCTTCTTTGGAGGAATGTCTGTTTAGTTCTTTGGCCCATTTTTTGATTGGGTCATTTATTTTTCTGGTATCGAGCTGCTTGCATATTTTAGAGATTAATTCTTTGTCAGTTGTTTCATTTGCTATTATTTTCTCCCATTCTTAAGCCCACCTTTTCACCTTGCCTAGTTTTCATCATCATGAAGTGAATTCAGTTCAGTTCAGTTCAGTTGCTCAGTTGTGTCCGACTCTTTGCAACCCCGTGAATCGCAGCACGCCAGGGCTCCCTGTCCATTGCCATCTCCCAGAGTTCACTCAAACTCAGGTCCATTGAGTTGGTGATACCATCCAGCCATCTCATCCTCTGTCATCCCCTTCTCTTCCTGTCCCCAATCCCTCCCAGCATCAGAGTCTTTTCCAGTGAGTCAACTCTTCACATAAGGTGGCCAAAGTACTGGAGTTTCAGCTTTAGCATCAGTCCTTCCAAAGAACACCCAGGGCTGATCTCCTTTAACATGGACTGCTTGGATCTCCTTGCAGTCCAAGGGACTCTCAAGAGTCTTCTCCAACACCACAGTTCAAAAGCATCAATTCTTCAGCGCTCAGCTCTCTTCACAGTCCAACTCTCGCATCCATACATGACCACTGGAAAAACCATAGCCTTGACTAGATGGACCTTTGTTGACAAAGTAATGTCTCTGCTTTTCAATATGCTATCTAGGTTGGCCATAAGGGAATTAATCCNCAATTTGCATGGCATTTCAGCTTTCAAATAACATTTGGGGAAAGCTCCTAGTCATAGATATCCTTGATTAACTCGCAGTAGGCAATGCCAAAGATGGGACACTGCAAAATCATTAAAAGGGATGAGGTAAGCTGTACAGAGAACTTAGTCAACATTTACCGAGAACTGACTGTGATAGTTAGGAATAGTGACAGGAGCGGGGGGAATGACTCAGATTCAGCATGTCCTTTGGGATGAGTGTTAACAGACTAGACTAGCACAAATAATGATGCAACCAGGTTCCAGCAAAGGCCAAGGTAAGTCTGTGCATGTCCAGAGATAGGAGGGGAAAATGATATATAGGGAATGTAGGGTAAGGGAGTTAGAGAAGGCGAGGTTCAGAAAAAGAATGAGACCGGCACTTTACAGGAACAGATCACCTTTAATGAGGTGAGAAGGGACAGCAGTCAGATTTATGAGCTGCTGCCCTAAGCCAAGAAAAGAATAAGTATATTATGGCATATATGTGGAAAGCTACTGTCTTAAGGGGGTCTGTTTTTCTCCAAGGTTGTTCGGAGTAGTCATCTCTTTAACAGCTAGGGCAAGGAATTCTGGAGATTGACCAGAGACTGGACCGGCTGGGAGCTGGGCGTTATCAACCTTAATGTCCATTGTTTTTTTTTTTTCCTTTGGGTGAGAGAGGTCTTTGTTTTCAGAGAATGGTGGGGAGGACCTGGAGGGGAGTTTTAACTCCAGGCTATTTTGAGCCATGTAACTTTCCTTCAGGGAAGATCTATGATGATTTAAAGCTTATAGGCAAAATCTAGTTTTAACCATATACAGCCTTTTATAAAATGACAGAAAATTTTTGTAGGAGAGTATCAGNGAAGACTGATGTTAAAGCTGAAACTTCAATACTTTGGCCACCTGATGAGAAGAACTGACTCATTTGAAAAGATCCTGATGTTGGGAAAGATAGAAGGCAGGAAGAGAAGGGCATGACAGAGCATGAGATGGTTGGATGGCATCACTGACTCAATGGACATGAGTTTAAGTAGACTCTGGGAGTTAGTGATGGACAGGGAAGCCTGGTGTACTGTAGTCCATGGGGTCACAAAGAGTCGGACATGACTGAGCAACTCAACTGAACTGAACTGACAGTTCAAGATCACTTCACGGCATGTATGGTGGCACCAAGGGTGTTTAACTCATTGATCCCTTCTCCAATTCTGTCTGTACAGTGGTATGAGTGAAATAGCTTTAGAAGCAAACAGACCTGTGGTAGATTCTTAATGCTGGAACTTTTCCTCTGTGAAGAGTAATTAAAAATTTCTGAATATCCAAATCTTCACTGTAAAATGGGAAAAACGCCCTTCTTGGAGGGATATCAAGGGATAACTTAGAATCACTGTTTTTGTGATTTACACCTTGCCCACGAGGTGAGTAACCAGTAAATCGTTACTCCCTCTCCTCATCTTTCCACCACCCACAGAATATCTAGCATGTAGTAAGTGTTCAGTAAGTGCTTATGATCCATGACTCAGACGACCCTCCCCTCAGAGGGCTCTCCATTTCTCTTTCCATTCTTCTGCAGTATGTTTCTTTCCATGCTACTATGTGGCCAGACATGACACATTTACCTGTTTACTCTCTGCCTCACTCATGAAATGTAAGCTCCAAGAAGGTAAGAAATTTCCTTTATTCAATCCCTATATCTCAAGCTCCTAGGACTGTGTCTGGTACACTGTTAGGGTTTGGGGTTCAACAAAGTTTATGGAATAAATTAGGAGATGAGGGTGGTCCCTGGTGGCCCAGTGGTTAAGAATCCATCTTGCAATGCGGGGGCCATGGGTTGGATCCCTGGTCAGGGAACTAAGGTCCCACAAGCGGAGCCCCTGTGCTGCAACTATTGAGCCTGTATACTCGGGAGCCCGAGAGACACAGCTAGAGACTGTGCACCACAAGGAAAGATCCTGCATGATGCAACGAAGATCCTGCCTGCTGCAGCTAAGACCCAATGCAGCCAAATCACTTAATAAAAATATGAAGAGATGAATGAACGATTTCAGCCAAGAAACCTACTCTACCATTTCCTAGACAAAGTGAAACTTCAAGGACCATCAACCAAATCACCTTAAAAATTCCTCAGCCCAGAAAAGGAACAAACCGGACATTATTATTTCTAGCAGTAAGGGTTTACAAATTAATTGATTTTTCTGGCTCAGTTAGCATGGATTTCAACCATTTATCTGACAGTGTCGTAATATAGTCTTTGAATTACTCTCAGAAGAAGAGACACAGAAGCTGAAATAATGAGTTAAACACTTAGTGGAGCCTTCTTCACTAGACACTCGTGTTTATTGCCTGTCAGTATCAGCTCTGCAGCACCAGCGTCCATTTATATGTGGTTCTTCTGGGGACAGATAGCAATGAGTTTTCTCTCCATTTCCCTCCTAGCTCGTTTGAGAAAACTGCAGATCTGTCCTTTGGTGACATCATCTGCTTTCAACTCAGACGACTTTGGTGGAGGCTGTTCAGACCTTCCAAAGAAGACTACTGCTTGTTCTGGCCCTAGGGTGCCACCCACCCCTGCAGTAGCAAAGACTCAGAACAGCCAAAAGAAAAAAAAAAAAAAAGGAGAGTGGAAAGGGTCACATGCTAAGGAAAAGTGAATTGAAGAGGGAATACAGATGATAGAGTTCCCTTGCGGTAATCTGTTCTGAAACGAGACTGTAGTGGTGGTTACAAAAAGCTATGCATGGGACAGAATTGCACAGAGCTATGCACACACACACACACATATAGGTGTCAAAAAACTGATGACATCTGAATAAGGTCTGTAGTCTGATAAACTATACTGTACCAGCTTCAAATTCTTGGCTCTGATATGGCACTTCAGGACACAAGATGCCACCGATAGAGTCAGCCAGGAGAAGAGTTCATGGCATTCTACATAAGCGCTCTTACAGCAACTTCCTGTGAGCTTACAGTTATTTTTAAGTTGTGCATTTTTATTGTTTTAATTTTTAATTTTGTTTTTACATTCAAGTAGGAGTCATAATATTTAACTTTTAATTTATTTTTTAATCAGAGCAAAATTGCATCATGTTTACTAGCTGCCTATAAGTCCTTGTTAAGCTGACCAAATGCTGACTCTCCCTCAACTGCTATTAACTCCCTCTGCTGCTGCTGCTGCTGCTGCTAAGTCGCTTCAGTCATGTCCAACTCTGTGTGACCCCATGGATGGCAGCCCACCAGGCTTCTCTGTCCCTGGGATTCTCCAGGCAAGAATACTGGAGTGGGTTGCCGTTTCCTTCTCCGTCCACCACAAGGTAATATTTCCTTATAAGACAAAACATTGTATGTTCAAGATTCCAGGAAAAAGAAGGGCTTGGGAAAACAATATTATAAGAAAAAGAAAGTGAATTTATTAGTTTATCAAGTTTTAGATGTGCAAATTTACCACTCTAGGGTTTGCTCTTGTCAACTATTAATTCATTGAAAGAAATAATAAACATTTCAAGACACTTGTTTTGTAGGCCCTACCCCAAGTCCTTTACGAATACTTTATTTAACTAGCTTTGTTAAACCATTCATAACAACACAAAGAGTTCAGTTCAGTATTATTGCATTGCCAATGGACTAAGGATGAAACAGGCACAAAGAGTAACTTCCTTACTTACAAAGGGTATTTGATCAGAGGCAGGCTATATGCAGGGTTTACATTTTAAAGACTGTATATTTTTAAAGGGGGTACTGTACCCCTGTGGGGCCTGACTCTGTGTATCATCGAAACTCAACAAGTGTACTACCAGCAATATATATCCCTCTTTGGGCAAAAATTGGTTCATCATTTTCTGGAGGTAAAAATCTAAGAAGAAGATGCATTTATCAGGCTTTTAAATCCTCAAGTGATATTGTAAGAAGCAAGATAGGATTGTGGTTTGGAAGCTCAGGTTCAGAGTCTCATCAGAACTGAGGTGAGGGTGGGAGGAAGGCTCAAGGGGAGAGATGTATACTTATAGCTGATTCACGCTGGTGCATGGCAGAAACGAACACAACATTGAAAAGCAACTATCGAGACTTCAGGCCACACTCTCAGCCTCTCAGAACCTATGTTTCAATGGCTGAAAATGAGGATAAGTACATGGTACCTTCATCATAGAGTTTCAAAGGGGATTGTATGAAATTATTCAGATAAAGCTCTTAGGATTCGGCATGGCACTTAATAAGGGATCAGTAATTACTTGTCTTGTGCTGTCTTCTTTCAGCTTCCCAGGTGGTATTAGTGGTAAAGAACCTGCCTGTCAATGCAAGAGACACAAGCGACATGGGTTTGATCCCTGAGTTGGGAAGATCCCCTGGAGGAGGGCATGGCAACTCACTCCAATATTCATACCTAGAGAATCCCATCCTGGAGTCTAGCAGGCTACAGTCCATACGGTCACAAAGAGTCAGGCATGACTGAAGTGACTTAGCATGCACGGGCCTGCCTTCTTTATCATCTTCATTCTCTTATTCTCTTTTTTCCCATCATCACCACCACTGCCACCATCATCGTTATCATCATCATCTTTGTAGCAAGAAGAACAGCATTAGGAAAATACTAACTTCATCTCATTTCACAATTAAGGAAACTAACAACCAGGGACTTCCCTAGTGGTCCAGTGGTTAAGAATCCACCTTCCAGTGCAGGGGACTCAGGCTTGATCTCCAATTGGGTAAGATCTCATATGCTGCGGGATAACTAAAGCTGTGGCTGCAACTCTTGAAGCCTGTGGGCTCTAGGGCCCCTGCTCCACAGCAAGAAAAGCTCGAGCGCTGCAAGTAAGACCCAGTGCAGCCAAAAATAAATAAAGATTAAATCTAAGAACTAGTTAGAGTAGTTGACTTGTCCTGAGTCACAGAGTGAAAGTAATGTCATGCCTGGAATTAGAACTCAGTTCTCTCTGCTCTTCTGTCTTAATAACAACAAAATAATGATCATTGAGCCATGGAATGTTAACTGTCAGGACCTCAGAGCTCATGGAGTCCAAGTCCTTCCTGGGAAAACTGAGGCCCAAAGAGAAGTGATTTCCCAGTCACAAAGTCAGCTACTGTGATTTTCCTACATACACAAAATATGCACCCAAATTACCCAGCTATCAAAGAAAAGTCATAGCTGATGCTGCCCCTAGTGGCCAAGATCTGCAGTACAAACTACAGTGCAGATAAGATATTTTTAAACAGATTAAAAAAAAAACCAAAAAACAAAAAAACAAAACCACAGACCACACAGCCAGATCAGGGAGAAAGTAAGGTCAATTCCTCATATATTAGATTTAAATTTATGATTACTCTACCTTTGTTACAGAACATTAATCATCGGTGCCAAAATATTTCTTTTAGGTAATTTTATATCTTTTGTTTTTCCGTTTTGTGTATAATATTATTGCACATCCAGACCTAATAATTTTCTATTAGATTTCAACATACAATAAAATGTACTTAAGTCAGCCAAAACTAATATGTTATTCTCAACAAAACTACTTTAAAATCACTTTCAGTACATGTAATACATGTAGTGCAGAATTGGGATGTATTTTATATAGCTGCATGGCTTATGTACCAACAGAAATGGGAGTAATGAAAAAACTTTTTATTTCTTTGAGTGGGCTGGGTGTTTGTTGCTGTGTGCCAGCTTTCTCTGGTTGTGGCGCTCAGGGGCCGTTCTCTTGCTGTGGAGTGCAGGCTCCACGCACACAGGATTCAGTAGTTAACTGCTCTAGCGAGCTTCATAGTTGTGCCCCCCACTCCCGGCTTTAATTGCTCCAAAGCATGCGAGATCTTCCTGGACCAGGGGCTGATCACATGTCTCCTGCATTGGCAGGTAGATTCTTAGCCACTGGAGCACCAGGGGAGTTTTGTTTTGTTGTTGTTTTTAATGTATGTGTCTCAATGGGTAATCTTCTGTTATTTTCTTTAAAACCATTCTGCCTTTAACTTCCTAGTCAATGCTTATGTGAATTTCAGCGAAAATGTAATTGGCAAATAGATACTTAATCCATTCTTCCTCCCCAACTCAGATGAACAGCTAAAGCAGACATACAGACATGTCATCTACTTTCTGAGGACCTTGAGAATAGAATGGGTCTGAGGAGTTGCTTTTCTGGAAAGATCAGAAAAATCTTTATTGTCTCAGGTTCCTCACCCTCAAACTGTGGAAAGTCCTTAAAGAGATATGAATACCAGACCCTCTTACCTGTCTCGTAAGAAACCTCTATGTGGGTCAAGTATCAGTGGTTAGAACCGGACACGGAACAACTGACTGGATCCAAATTGGAAAAGGAAGTATGACAGGGCTGTATATTGTTACCCTGCTTATTTAAATAATTTGCATGCAGAGTACATTATGCGAGATGCCAGGCTAGATGAATCACAAACTGGAATCAAGATTGCTGGCAGAAACAGCAACTATCTCAGATATGCAAATGATGCTCTAATGGCAGAAAGTGAAGGGGAACTAAAGAGCTTCTTCATGAGAGTGAAAGAGGACAGTGTAAAAGCTGGCTTAAAACTCGAACATTAAAAAAACTAACATCATGGCATCTGATCCTGTCACTTCATGGCAAATAGAAGGGGAAAAGGTGGGAGGGGTGACATTTTATTTTCTTGGACTCCAAAATCACTGAGGATGTTGACTACAGACATGAAATTAAAGGATGCTCTCTCCTTGGAAGGAAAGCTATGACAAACCTAGACAGCATATTAAAATGCAGAGACATCACCCTTGACAGAGGTCTGTATAGTCAAAGCTATGGTTTTTGCAGTAGTCATCTATGGATGTGAGAGTTGGACCATAAAGAAGGCTGAGCACTGAAGAACTGATGCTTTCAAATTGTGGTGCTAGAGAAATCTCTTGAGAGTCCCTTGGATAGCAAGGAGATCAGGATAGTCGGTCCTAATGGAAATCAACCCTGAATATTGATTAGAAAGACTGATACTGAAACTAAAGCTCCAATACTTTGGGCACCTGATGTGAAGAGCTGACTCATTGGAAAAGACCCTGTTGCTGGGAAAGACTGAGGGCAGGAGAAGGAGATGGCAGAGAATGAGATGGTTAGATAGCATCATCAACTCAATGGACATGAATCTGAACAAACACTGCGGGATAGTGAAGGACAGAGGAGTCTGGTGCGCTCCAGTCCATGGGGTTGCAAAGAGTTGGACGTGACTTAGCAACTGAACAACTTTAACCATAGACAGGGTTAATCAAGGTTAGTTGATCATGTTCTTGGCAAATAGCTTCAGAAATGAACACAACCCTGGGAGCCTCCCTCATGGTCCAGTGGCTAGGAATCTATGCTTTCACTGCAGGGGGTATGGGGTCAATCCCTGGTCTGGAAACTAAGATCCTGCCTGCCTCGAGGTAGGGGTCGGGGGAAATGAACACAGCCCTAACTCTGTCTCTGTCCTCACAGAAATAGAATGATGATGTTATTAGGTGAAATGGGAAAGAAGAACTAGAGCATATGGATGCTGCTGCGGGTATCTTTCTCCAAGAATAGGAGAGGTAAAGGAAACCAATTTTTGTGCTGGACAAGCACTTTAAATGTCTCATGTTTTAAAATTCTAACAGTTTATGTGTGAAAGATGCCAATCTCATTTTAAAAGTGAGGAAACTGAAACTCAAAAAGGCTCATCTGTCCTTGGTGCTATGTTGTCAACCAGCATTTGTTGAATCCTCGCTATGCGCCAAGATCAGTACAATTCATTTCTGTGTATTATTTTCTTTCATCTTCAAAATCGGTGTGGCATTATCCATATTTCTCAGAGGAGGAAATTGAGACTAGAAAATACTCGAACTTCTACAGTCTCGAGGGAGCAATAGAGAGGTTTCCCTTGAAAAAATTGAAAATTGGGAGACAGGGGTCAGAAGCATGGTGAAAAAAACACCAAGTGGAAAACCAGAGGCTGAGTGGATGGAGGTCCCCAGCCAACATGTCACATGGCCAAGGTCACACAGCTTGTAAGCAGTAGTGGTGGAATTTGAATTCTGATCTGCAGTGCTCAGAAGCCCAGGCTCTTTATCTACCACACCATTCTGTCCTTACTCTTTTTTTCTTTTTGAGAGAAATATAGGATAAGAAAGACATCCTTAGGGACTTCCCTGGTGGTTCAGGGGCTAAGACTCTGAGCTCCCAATGCAGGGGGCCTAGGTTGATCCCTGATCAGGGAACTAGGTCCCACATACCATAACTGAGAGTTTGCATGCTGCAACTGAAGATGCCGAGTGCCAAACTAAGTCCCACTGTGGCCAAATAAATAAATAAAAATAAATAAATATATATTAAAAAAGAGAAAGACATCCTACAGGGACAGGTTTCATCCATATGAATCTTGGTTACCTACAAGGGATTCTAATTATTGTCACTAACTGGTTAACTAAGTGTTCATGAATACTTTAATTCTGCTTATAATAATCCTTGGGAATGAAAAATATATTGAAAAATGGTCCTCTGTCCAATCTAGAAATTATGATCAGGACACTTAACTGCCAGTAATAGGAGCACAGGCCTCCTAAGTGGCTCATTGGTAAAGAACCCGCCTGCCAATGCAGGAGACATAAAAGTCCCACGTTCGATCCCTGCTCAGAAAGATCCCCTGGAGGAGAGCACGGCAGTGCACTCTAGCGTTCTGGGCTAGAGAATCCCCATGGACAGAGGAGCCTGGCAGGCTACAGTCCATGTGGTCACAAACAGCTGGACACAACTGAAGCCACTTAGCCCAGCATGGCACAATAAGAGCACAACTTCAAGAAACTTAATCTAAAGGATATATTTGTTAAAAGGACTCTTGAGAATCAGACAAAGAAGGAAAAGGTACTCAGGCTGGGAGAAAGTAGAGATGTTTCTGAGCATCCAGTTGAGGGAAGGATCAGCCAGAAACACTTGAGGCTTAATACCATACAAATCTATTATCTTAATAGTTCTGGAGGTCAGAAATCTGACATAGGTCTCATGGGGCTGAAACCAAGATGTTAACATAGCTGCTTTCCTTTCTGGAATCTCTGGGGGTGGGTCTGTCTTCTTGCCTTTTACCAGTTTCTAGAAGGCAATGGCACCCTACTCCAGGACTCCTGCCTGGAAAATCCCATGGACGGAGTCTGGAAGGCTGCAGTCCATGGGGTCGCTGAGGGTCAAACACGACTAAGCGACTTCACTTTCAATTTTCACTTTCATGCATTGGAGAAGGAAATAGTAACCCACTCCAGTGTTCTTGCCTGGAGAATCCCAGGGACAGGGGAGCCTGGTGGGCTGCCGTCTCTGGGGTCGCACAGAGTCGGACACGACTGAAGTGACTTAGCAGCAGCAGCAGTGGCCATCTGCTTTCCTTTGCCCCCGCCCCCCTCCCTCTCCTTCCAAAGCCAAGCAAAGCTGCATCTCCTGTGAATGTTCTACTTCTCTCATCTCCCTGACTCTCCTCTTCTGCATTCCTCTTCCATTCTTAAGCACCCTTATGATTACACTGACCTCCACCCCTGTTATCCGGCATAGTCTCCCTATTTTAAGGTTGGCTGATTAGCAACCTTAGCTCCATCTGAAACTTTAATTCTCATTTGCCATATATTGTAATATACTCATGGGGTCTGAGGGAGAAGGCAATAGCAACCCACTCCAGTACCCTTGCCTAGAAAATCCCATGGACGGAGGAGCCTGGTGGGCTGCAGTCCATGGGGTCGCAAAGAGTCGGACATGACTGAGCAACTTCACTTTCAGTTTTCACTTTCATGCATTGGAGAAGGCAATGGCAACTCACTGCAGTGCTCTTGCCTGGAGAATCCCAGGGACAGGGGATCCTGGTGGGCTGCTGTCTATGTGGTCACACAGAGTTGGACGTGACTGAAGCGACTTAGCAGCAGCAGCAGCATGGGGTCTAAGGAAAAGGAAAATCATTATTCTGTCTATTATAAGAGGTATCGGGGCAGGATTACAAGGCTGCACTTGCCCAGCTTCAAGACCAACAAAGGAGCCTGTGGTCAGTAACAGACATCAGTGGTTTAGTGGATGGAGGAGCTTACCAGTCTGAAGCCAGGTCCCGGCACAACACCCCACCATGTGCAGTGGACAGTGAACAGTATCTGGTGCTGGTTTTTGTGCCGGGGGGATGGGAAGATTACCAGCTGTAGGGGAACTGATCTTGGGTGGGCTCTCTTAGTTACGAGGGAAACCAGCAGAGGGATACACCCCTCTCTGCCCCTTTGATAAGAACAATCACTAGCTGGGGTCTGGTGCAGGCACATAGAAAAGGCAGTCATGAGCACAGCATACAGGTGAAGAAGGCACTGATTGGGCAGGGGATGTACAGAGAGCAAGAGGCCAACCATCATGGGACTTCCCTGCTGGTCCAGGGTCTTAACCGACTTCTACCGCAGGGCGGCCCGAGTTCAGTCCCTGGTCAGGGAACAAAGACCCTGCATGCCATGGGGAACAACCAAACTTCACACACACAAAAATAGCATCTTAAGTGGCCTGACCATACAAGAGGGTAGACACCTGGACTTACCAGAGATTCTGAACACAATGAATTGAGGGATAAACTCCCAGAAGGAAACTGGAGTTTTAAAAGAGGGGAATAATTTATAAGTGACTGAAAGTGGCAAAAGTGCTTGGTGGATGGAAAGTCATTCCAGAAGATGGAGGGGCTGCTGAGGGGACATAACCACAGCTATCTACTGCAGAGCAAAATCTCTGCACTGTGGACTGGACTCTCCCTCTGATGCTTCATGCTCTCTCAGAGTCTCAAGACGGGCATAGGACCACCACCAGCTGCACATAATGCTCAACAGGAAACATCAGTGAAGGTGGTTTGTACTCGCTTGTAAAATGCCCTGAATTAAAAAGAAAATTCCTGCCTAAGTTGTTTCTGGTTGTTTGTCCTTGACTTAGGACTTTCTCGATAGCTCAGTTGGTAAAGAATCCACCTGCAATGCAGGAGACCCTGCTTCAACTCCTGGGTCGGAAGGATCTGCTGGAGAAGGGATAGGTACCCACTCCGGTATTCTTGGGCTTCCCTTGTGGCTCAGATGGTAAAGAATGCAGGAGACCTGGGTTTGATCCCTGGAAAAGGGAACAGCTACCCACTCCAGTATTCTGGCCTGGAGAATTCCATGGATAGTCCATGGGGTCCTTGGCTTACAAAAGTGAAATGTAGATTTATAAAAATGATTATATGAGAGCATCAATCAGTGCACTGAAATTTTTTTTTTCTGCTGGGTTTAAGACAATACAACTTTAAAATAAATGGAAAATAAAGTCTTTTTCTCAATTTAAGGCATAAACTTATTCTTATCTTTATTTAGTCAAACTTGGTGAATTTTCTTGGCCAGATAAAACACTTCATTTACATTCTGGGCTGCTGTGGAATCTCCCTATCTCATTCTATTGCCAGTAGGTAACTGATTTATAGCTTGGTGTGTGTATTCTTTTAGATCTTTTTCTATTGCATTTGTATGCAGAAACATGCTGGAAAAGAGTTTGACTAGCATTTTTCTCATGTAACAGTGGTCTTTATTTTTAAAAATTGTTTATTTATTTTAATTGGAGGATAATTACTTTACAGTATTGTGATGGTTTTTTGCCATACATCAATATGAATTAGCCATAGGTATACATGTCCCCTCCATCCTGAACACCCCCTCCCACCTCCCAACAATGTTCTTTAGGAAACACTGTGGGTCAGGCCAAATGACTCTGCCTTGCTCTTTGAAATAGATCAGGTCCAAGATCTTCTGCTATCTTTTTTTAATTTTGTTGGGCTGAGTCTTAGTTGCAGCATATGGAATCTTTAGTTGCCGCATGTGGGATTCAGTTCCCTGACCAGGCATCAAACCTGGGCCTCCAGCACTGTGAGCACAGAGTGTTAGCCACTGAACCACAAGGGAAGTTCCCTGCAAGATCTTAGGAGGATCTTCAGATGATTCTGGGAAAAGTTCTGATTTTTTAAATGTTAGCAACTAATTGAAAATGTAAAGAGTGTGAGAGCTTAACAGAATACGCTTGTGGGATTGATTTATCCAATCGATCAGTGGCCAGTCTGAGACCTCAAATGGATATGCTCTTCGTTACAGCCCTACATGCCTGGTGCCAGTAAAATCTGCCAAGGATGAAGGGGGACAGTATATTCAGATGATTGTGGTTGAGAGGACAGTAGTTCACCAGTGTAGAGAGATTGACCTTCTCAGCCTCCTTGACTTTGGTCAAGGCCACATAATTAATAGGTTGTGAAAAGGAGGGACATGTGTCATTGACAGGCTGCTGTGGAGTCTCTTTGCTTTGCTTTGCTCTTCCATTAGCGATCATAGAAACACGTCCTAAAAAGGAGCCTCTAGCAACCTGGATCCCTGAGTGAGTATTTTGAGAGGAATCCTTCTAATAAAATACACAGTGAGTGAGAAATGAGCCTTGGTTGTTTTATGATTCTGAAATTCTGTGTTTTTTAAAAAAAATTAAAAATTATAATTCTATTTTTTCTTACTAATAAGGGGCATAGTCATTTTCTATTGCTGTGTAAGAAATTACCATAAATTTAGTAGCTTAAAATAACACACTTCTATTTGCTCAGAGTTCTATTGGTCAGGGGTCTGGTGCAGGGTGGCTGGATTCTCTGCTAGAGATGCCACAGGCTGAAATCAAGGTATCTGTTGAACTGCATCTTAATCTGAAGATTTGGCCGAGAAATATCTGCTTCCAAGTTCATTTGGGTCATTGGCAGAATTCATGTCCTTAAGGTTGTAGGACTGTGGTTCCCACTGTCTTGCTAGTTGTCAAGCTAGAAGCTGAGGGGATAATTCTCAGCTTCTAGAGGCTTATCTTGGGTTCTTACCAGGTAGCCCCCTGCTTTGACAAGCAAGAATCACCCTGAAATTGAATCCTTTTTCTATTCTTTGAGTGTCCCTAACTTCTCTTTCAGCCAGAGAAAACTCTACTTTTTAAAGGCTCATGGGATTAGATTAGGATAATTGGGATTATCTCTTTACTTAAGATCAACTGCCACATAATATCGGAGAAGGCAATGGCACTGTAATAATATCCATCATCTTTATAGTTCTGGGAATTACACAGGGTAATTTACACCAAAAGGGCAGAAAACTTGGAATCCATATTAATATTATGTCAAAAACTTGAGGGAAAAGTAAGAATAAGAGTGAGTGAGAAAGACTATTTGTTGCTCTATTTCTGCCTGGGGAAGAATCTATACACTTATCTCTTTTTTTTTAATGACGCTTATTCATTCCTGAAAATTCTGTTGCTAAGTAAAATGTCATTAAATGGGAAGCTTTTTCATTGCTTTTAATGGGAAGATTATTATTCATCTCAAATAGAAAAAAATGTATCAAGAACAATGGAAAAAAGTTCATATAAGTAGTAATTTAAAAATGGAGAGTAAATAAATGTAGTTGAACATAAGATACAATGCCAAGAAGCCTTATTGTGTTTGCCAAAAGAGGAAGGCAAGACTTAACTGTGAAAGAAATATGCAAAGGAACCATTCGTTGAATGGTGTTTTCTTTCTGCACCATTTATTCAGTAATTTCTGAACCATTTGGGGCTGATAGGTTGGTTAATTTGCACTCAAATTGTACAAAAGAAATAATACTAGAGCGCAAACAAATAACTTAAGGACAAAACAAGATGAAGCATGAGCATGCTTATACAAATAGTATGTGTGCACAGCACACTGTAGTGCTATAGAAGACACCTTTCAATCCCTTACTCTTGGTATATAGATACAGGGAAAATCTAGGTTCGTCACACATGGCTTGCAATTCAAATTTGTTCTACTTGGTATTTTCTGACTTGAAACTGTTGTGTTGGGTAAATTGGAAAGTGTGTCTTCCTGAAACCATAGTGTCAAGCTATCACTTCTTATAGTATATTTATTTAATGTATTTTGGGACAAAAGCATTGGTGTTTAAAAAAAGAGTGATTGTCCAAAAAGTAGCATAAATTTTCAAGAGCAATTATGACAGAAATTGATTAAACTGCTATAATGTGATCCAGAAATTAGATCAAGTCCTAGGGTACATAGTTTAAGAACCTTCAGAAATACATAGGCCCATAGTTGGTTTCTATTTGCTAGCTATTGTTGAAAGATCACTCCTCTTTTTCATAGCTATATTGACTATCAAAATATAAGTCAATTATCAAAAAGGAAAAAAAAAGAGAGATTAGGTCAAGTCAAAATGACCCATTTGGGGGTCACCACTAATTAGGAATTGTTGGAAGAACCATGCTTCAGAAATGAATGTAGAGTTTAAAGTGGTTACTGGCTTCTAAAAATCTTTTAGTTTAATATTTTTAAAAGGAAATTTCAAAGTAAAATGCTAATTTCATATTTCAGGGTGCTATTTCCTGCAGCACAAAAACATGATAATGAAAACACAACTTTAAAAAGTCAGCACAAAAGCAATAATAATGAAATCCTGTATCTTCCTTTAAAACATTTCAGTAGGAGTTGTCCATTTATGTTATGGTACTGTAACTTTGTTTTCTAAATGCCAGGTAGGGTAACTTTTTGGGATTTTGAATCAGGTAGACAGGCTGTAAACCTCAGCATTTCTCTTGCTGTTTTTCCAAGTTAAACTTACTTTAAAAATCCCCAGATGTAAGTTTGTGTTTACCTAAAATGGACAAAAGAATATTTTTAGTAAAGCCCCTTGACTTTCTCAAGGGAAGAAAATACAGTTTTAAGTAAATACTATATAAATGTAATACATTTAAAGTAATGTTTATAAAAGATGTTTTATGTGTGCCCTCAAAACACTTATAATCCCAAACAATTTATTTTGCTCCAGTTCTGATCGTTCTTAATAGATTTATTAAGAACTAGCCCAAGCACTGTACTTATGGAGAAGCAGGTAAAGCACTTTCTCTTGACCCTCTTTCCCACATTCCATCTTAGTTTATGGCTTTGAGGATGAATGCTGAACCAAGTGAAGGGGAAGTCAATATTTGATTTTGGTGAGCACTGAATCTCAATGTTTATCAAAAACAGAGGTCAACACCAATTATTTCATGAAGAATTCCGATGCATTCCCTTTGAATGAGCTATGTACTTATGGATGTTGCCTTGTGCAATCTGATTCCTCCAAGATATTTTGAGGTGAAATTGTTATTGATGATAGGAGAACCCCAGGAACGGGGGAGCCTGGTGGGCTGCCCTCTCTGGGATCGCACAGAGTCAGACACGACTGAAGCGACTTAGCAGCAGCAGCAGCACTTACTGATCCCATGACTTTATGAAAGTGACACAATTAAGCCTCTTTAATACAAAGATGACACCATTTAGCTCCTATGGTTATCAAGGCTTCCTTCCTGAATTCCATGAAGTATATCTATAAAATAATCAAACTATGGCCCCTGATATGTGTACCTTACATTGCTGCTGCTAAGTCGCTTCAGTTATGTCTGACTCTGTGCGATCCCATAGATGGCAGCCCACCAGGCTCCCCCATCCCTGGGATTCTCCAGGCAAGAACACTGGAGTGGGTTGCCATTTCCTTCTCCAATGCATGAAAGTGAAAAGTGAAAGTGAAGTCGCTCAGTCGTGTCCGAGTCTTAGTGACCCCATGGACTGCAGCCTACCAGGCTCCTGCATCCATGGGATTTTCCAGGCAAGGGTAGGGTGCCATTGCCTTCTCCGGTACCTTACATTATAACATTCCAAAACATTCAAACATTTTTGAAAATAACTCATTAAAATTTTTTTCCATCAGAGAATTCCCTGGCAGTCCTGTGGTTTTAGAACTCCATGCTTTCATTGGAGGCCCCAGGTTCAATTCCTGGTAGGGGAGCTAAGATTCCTCAAGCCATGAAGTAGAGCAAAAAATAAAAAAAAAAATTTTTCTTCCTTCAAAGTCATATAAATCTCTTTAAATTAGAACATAGAGTGCTTTTACAGTAAATGTGGACAGAAAGAATACATACATTTGAAGGATTTTCCCATGAACCCTAGTATACAAATTTGGAAAAAAATTAAAGAAAATGTAATTACTCAGATTCTTTAAGCAATAATTTTGAGGAAAATTATGCAGGCTCTTACAAGGTTAGTCCTTCCTTGATTCCATTCTTCTTGTGATAGGGGGGTAACTAATTTTTATTACAAAAGTCAGGGTTCAGAAACAGAACCAATAGGAGATAGATGGGGAGAGAGAGAGAGATAGACCTCTCTTAAGTATATCTATATACTTGATATAGACAGAGACAGATTTTATGGGCTTCCCTGGTGGCTCAGATGGTAAAGAAACCACCTGCAATGCAGGAGACATGGGTTTGATCCCTGGGTAGGGAACATTCCCTGGAGAAGGGAATGATTACCCACCCCAGTATTCTTGCCTGGAGGACTCCATGGACAGAGGAGCTTGGCGGGCTACAGTCCATGAGGTTACAAAGGGTCCAACATGACTGAGCAACTAACACACACATGTGTGTGTGCATGCTAAGTCGCTTTAGTTGTGTCCAACTCTTTGCAACCCTGTGGACTATAGCCCATGGGGCTCCTCTGTCCATGAGATTCTCCAGGCAGGAATTATGGAGTGAGTGGCCATGCCCTCTTCCAGAGCATCTTCCTAACCCAGGGATTGAACCCTTGTCTCTTAGGTTTTCTGCATTGGCAGGGATTCTTTACCAATATCCCCACTTGGGAAGCCCAACACACACATATAGATTTTACATATTCTACTAAAAATTTTTTTTAATGCACACACATATATTTTACATATTTTCTAAAAATATATATTTATACATATTATATAAACCTATATCTGTATCTATATCATCTCTATTTCTGTATCTGTATCTATATGTATGTCTATATCTAAAACAAGATTTTTGATAAGGATTTAGCTCACGCAGTTCTAGAGGCTAAGAATTCCCATGCTCTGTCATCTGCAAGCTGGAGACCCAGGAAAGCCAGTGGTTTTGTTCAGAGGCCTGAAAGCTGGAAAGTTAGGGGTGCAGAATCAGTTTCAAGTCTGAAGGCCTGAGAACCAGGAATCCCGAGGGCAGGAGTGGATGGATGTCCCAGCTCAGATAGAGAATCCCTGCTTCCCCTGCCTTTTAGCTCTGTGAGGTGTTCAACAGACTGACTGATGCCCACCCGCAGCCATTTTACTCGGGCTTCCAGGTAAAATGTTAACCTCCTCAGCAAACATCTCACAGACACACCTGGAAATGATGTTGAACCATATATCCGGATATCCCATATCCCAGTCAAGTTGACACAAAATTAACCATCACATAAAGTAACAAAAAAAATATTGGAGTGGATAAGAATCCGTCTGCCAATGCAGGGGATGTGGGTTGATCCCTGGTCTGGGAAGATCCCACATGCCACAGGCAACTAAGCCAGTGTGCCACAGCGTCTGAGCCTGCAAATCACGACTTCTTGGCCCATGTGCTGGAACTCCTGAAGCCTGCATGTCTAGAACTTGTGCTATGCAGCAAGAGAAGCCACCACAGTGAGAGGCCTGAGCACCGCAAGAGAGAGTAGCCTCTGCTCGCCGCAACTAGAGAAAGCCCTCGCTCAGCACCGAAGATCCGGAGCAACCAAATACAGATAAAACAAAGATTTGAAAAAAAATGTGGAGTAGAGAAATGTTTAAAATGTTGAAGTCCATCATTGTCTTCATCCTTTCGCTTCATTTTCCAACAGTAGTCGTGGTTTATAGTGGGAACTTTTTATTCTCTATCATTTTTTTTTACTATACATATTCAAATACATAAATATAGCATAATACCAAATGTGCTATTCTGCAACTTACTTTTTTTCCCCTTAATGATAGATCTTGAACACTGAGTCACATCTGTGTATAAAAGCCACCCTCATTCTTTTTAACTGTCACATACTACTCCATTTTATGGATTTCCCTTAAATTCCTTAAGTCGTGCCTGAATGCGGATGCTTTCCACATGTGGATGTCCAGTTTACCTCTAGGACAATGTTTCCAGGAATATCTTCCCATAATATTTTTACTTGCATCTGTGGCTAAAATTCCTAGAAATGAGATCACTTGCCTCAGATTGTGTTCATTTGGCAGTGAAACATAGGATGACAAAATGCCAGGAGAAGAAATGTAGACATCTTTTGTTTGGCATTACTTGATTGGCATCTGGGCTAAAAAAGAAGTTTCCCACTGGGCAGAAATATAGAGTCCTTTGTGTCTCTAATGCCCACATCACCTTGCCTCCTCTCTCGGCAGCCCAGTGGGTTAACCTCTTCCTGGCCACTGCTATGTCAGCAAGAGAAAAACAAGTCTGTTTCTTGTGTCCCTAAATACTATAGCATTTAAAAAAAATAATTCAAAAAGATATATGCATCCCAGTATTCACTGACAGCACTGTCTACAGTGGCCAAGACATGGGAAGCAACCTAAATGTCCATGGACAGAGGAATGGATAAAGAAGATGTGGTCCATGGATTCAGTGAAATATCACTCAGGCATAGAAAAAGAGAGAATGCCATTTGCAGCAAGCTGGAGGGACCTAGATTAGCATCCTAAGTAAGTCAGAAAGAGAAAGACAAATATCATATGACATCTCTTAACTGTGGAATCTGAAAGAAAACAACACAAGTGAAACTCACAAATCAGAAATAGACTCACAGAGAAAACAAACTTATGGTTACTAAAGGGGAAATGGGGAGGGAGAAAATAGGAGTTTGGGATCAGCAGATATACACTACTATATATAAAAACAATTAATAGGACCTACTTATAGCACTGACGGAGAAGGCAATGGTACCCCACTCCAGTACTCTTGCCTGGAAAACCCCATGGAAGGAGGAGCCTGGTGGGCTACCATCTATGGGGACGCACAGAGTCGAACACGACTGAAGCGACTTAGCAGTAGGAGCAGCAGCAGCATAGCACTGGGAATTATATTCAAGATCTTGTAATAATCTATAAAGGAAAATAATTTGAGAAAGAATAGACATATATATGTATAACAGAATCACTTTGATATACCCTTGAAACTAATGCAATGTTTTAAACCAGTTATACTTCAATTAGAAAAAAAACCCAGCACTACTGAAAGCAGAGATGATGTTTCAAATAAGCTGTTTTCTTTAGGACAGGGGTCAGCAAACTACAACCTGTGAGCCACATCCAGCTACCATTTCTATTTATACAGTCTAGGAGTTAAAAATGGATTTTACACTTTTAAGTAGTTGGAAAAAATTACAAGATAATATTGGTGATGGGTAAAAATTACATGAAATTCCAATTCCATGTCTACCTGTAAAGTTTGTTGGAACACAGTCATAGGGATGCGCTTTTTTTTTTAGATTTATTTTTGGCATGTTGGGTCTTTGTGGCTGCATGCAGGTTTTTCTCTGGTTACGGTGAGCAGGGGCTGCTCTGTAGTTGGGGTGGGCGTGCTTCTCATGGAGGTGGCTCCTCTTGTGGAGCACCAGCTCTAAGTTAGCATGAGGGCTTCTGTAGCTGTGGCTCACAGGTTTAGTTGCTCTGTGACAGGTGGGATCTTCCTGGATCAGGGATCGAACCCTGCATTGGACCTCTCGTCTCTTGCATTGGCAGGCAGATTCTTCACCACGGAGCCACCAGCACAGCCCCCCATACGCACTCTTTCACAAACTGTCTGTGCCTGCTTTCACAGGACAAGGATAGAGCTCAGTGGTTGCAACCAGAAACTCTAGGGCCCCCAAAGCTGAAAATATGTGCTATCTGGCCTTTTACAGAAAATATTTTCCAACTGTTCCTTTAGGTCTGCAGCATTACTTTTTCTTGTGTATGTGTCTCATTTTTTCCCCCTCCAAATGTTTCTCTATAATTCTCTGTTTCTTTCTTTCTTCCACACTTCTCCAAAGATTACACGGCAAATTAGCAAAGCCCACTTCAATACTGAATTGTACTTTCCTACTTGCCAAGTTTGTGAAGGTAAAATGTATTTCAGGGAAAATAAAAGAATAATAATTTTTACTTCAGTCTAAAATTAATTTTGGTCACAATATTAACACAAGGCTAATGAATTTCAGAAGAGAGGGAATTTTTTTTTAATTAATTAATTAATTTATTTTTTAATTTGACTTTACAATACTCTATTGGGTTTGCCATNTCATGTATGGATGTGAGAGCTGGATTATAAAGAAAACTAAGCACCGAAGAACTGATGCTTTTGAACTGTGATGTTGGAGAAGACTCTTGAGAGTCCCTTGGACTGCAAGGAAATCCAAGCAGACCATCGTAGAAGAAATCAGTCCTGAATACTCATTGAAAGGACTGATATTGAAGCTGAAACTCCGATACTTTGGCCACCTTATGCGAAGAGCTGATTCATTTGAAAAGACCCTGATGCTGGGAAAGATTGAGGGCAGGAGGTGACGGGGAGGACAGAGGATGAGATGGTTGGATGGCATCACTGTCGCTATGGGCATGAGTTTGAGTGAACTCCGGGAGTTGGTGATGGACAGGGAGGCCTGGCGTGCTGTGGTCCATGTGTTCACCAAGAGTCAGATATGACTGAGTGACTGAACTGAACTGAATTTGTTTATTTCAGTTGGAGGCTAAATACTTTACAGTATTGTTTAACACAATTTGTTAAACTATTTATGTGCGAGAAACACTTTGATTGTTTCCAGCTTTAGGCTATTACAAATAAAACTGTTGTGAACAATCATATGTGGAGTTTTGTGCAAATGAGAGTTTTCATTTCTATGAGGTAAATGGCCTAAAGCTGGTCATGTGGTAAGTGTATATTTAGTTTCCCAAGAAATTGCCAAAGTATTTCTCAGATTGGATATACCATTTGTCTTTCCCCCATCAATAAATGAGAGACCCAGTTTTTTCCACATCCTAACCGTCATTTTAGCTGTTTTAATAACAGTGAGTGATAGCTCACTGCGGTCTTAATTTGCATTTCCCTGAGATGTTGAACATCTTTTCATTTGCTTATTTGACATCTGTACATGCTCTTCAGTGAAATAGTTCTGCATGTCCTTTGCCCGTTTGCTAATTGCATCATTTTTAGTTTGGATAATGCTTTATATACTCTGAAAGAAAAGTGAAAGTTAAGTCTCTTAGTCGTGTTCGACTCTTTGCGACCCCATGGATTGTAGCCTGCCAGGCTCCTCCATCCAAGGGATTTTCCAGGCAAGAATACCGGAGTGGGGTGCCATTTCCTTCTCCAAGGGCTCTTCCTGACTCAGGGATCAAGCTCAGGTCGCCCATATTTCAGGCAGACTCTTTACCGTCTGAGCCAGCAGGGAATACCTTATGTACTCTAGATTTGTCAGATATATGCTTTGTAAATATTTTCCCATTCTGTAGCTTGTATTTTGATCCTTCTAACTGAGTCTTTTTCAAAACAAATGTTTTAAACTTTGGTAAAGTCAAATATTTGATTTTTCTATTATGGATGGTGCTTTGGGTAATAGTCTAGGAAGTCTTTACCAAGCCCTGAGTCCTGAAGATTTTCTCTTATGTAATTTGCTAAAAGTTTTATAGTTGCATGTTTTACATGTAAGTCTATAATCTAGTCTGAGTTAATTTTGGTGAAAGATGTCAGGTTTATATTAAGGTTCTTTTTTTTTGCCTAGGGATAAAATGCCTATTGATCCAGCATCATCCATTTAAAATATTGTCCTTCCTCCACTGAGTTTTTTCCCATAGTTTTGTCAAAAGTCACTTGGTTTTAATTGTGTGGGAGCTATTTCTGGTTTCCCTATTGTATTCCACTGATTTATCTGTCTATTCTTTCATCAATATCACACATTCTTGTTATATAACTATATAATAAATCTTGAATTCAAGAAAAGAGATACTTCCCACCTTGTTCTTCTTTTCAGAATGATTTTTAGCAAATCTAGATCACTTGCCTTTTTGTAAATTTTAAAATAAACTTGTTTATGTCTAACAAAAAATAGTTAGAATTTTGATAGGAATTGCTCTAAACCTGTGTGTCAATGTGGGGAGAATTAACCCTAAACTATAGTGAATTTTCTAATATTTACATGAAGACATATGAGTGTACCATTTATTTGGGTCCTTTTTGATTTCTTTCAACAACATTTTGTAGTTTTCAGCATACAAGTCCTATATGTTTTTGTTAGATTTACTCTGACAACCAAATATTTATTTTAGAGTGACTGTATATGCCATTGTGTTTTTAATTTGTTTTTATATGCTTGTTTCTATTTCTATAGAAATACAATTGCTTTTTGTATTTTTTATTTTTTATCCTGCACCCTTACTGAACTCACTCATTAGTTCTCAAAATTTTTAGGTTCCTTATTATTTCTCTCTTTAGACCATCAATCTGTATCATTCTTCCTTTTCTGACATTCCAAGATGCCTTATTCTGTAATTTCCACTATGCTCAAATAACATTCTTAAGCTATTCTTTGAGGTTTGCTGGTGAGAAATTTTGTTAGTTTTCTGCATGCTATTTTCCAGTCTGGTGAGGATGAAAAACTTACATGCCCACTCGGCCCTCTCAGACATCACTGAACTGGGGGGTTCTGTGCCTCTTTACAGCCTGATATGTGTGGAAGTTTAAACTTTTCATCTAGCCTTTGCTGGCAGAGATAAGATAGGGTCATAGTCTTTTCTGTAATATTTGGCTTAAGTAAAATTTTCATCTGAAATGTTCTGTTTTCCTTAACTTCTCCCTATACCTGATCTTTTGACTTTTAAAGACTATAGGCTTTCCTGAGCTTTTTTGTTTGTGTCTCCTGACTTTACAAATTTCCAGTTTCTATTTGCAATTTTTTAAGGAATCTCCACACTGTTTTCCACAGTGGCTGTACTAGTTTACATTCCCATCAACAGTGTAAGAGAGTTCCCCTTTCTCCACACCCCCTCCAGCATTTATTGCTTACAGACTTTGGGATCGCAGCCATTCTGACTGGTGTAAAATGGTACCTCATTGTGGTTTTGATTTGCATTTCTTTGATGATGAGTGATGTTGAGCATCTTTTCATGTGTTTGTTAGCCATCCGTATGTCTTCTTTGGAGAAATGTCTATTTAGTTCTTTGGCCCATTTTTTGATCGGGTCGTTTATTTTTCTGGAGTTGAGCTGTATAAGTTGCTTGTATATTTTTGAGATTAGTTGTTTGTCAGTTGCTTCATTTGCTATTGTTTTCTCCCATTCCGAAGGCTGTCTTTTCACCTTACTTATAGTTTCCTTTGTTGTGCAGAAGCTTTTAATTTTAATTAGATCCCATTTGTTTATTTTTGCTTTTATTTCCAGTATTCTGGGAGGTGGATCATTGAGGATCCTACTGTGATTTATGTCAGAGAGTGTTTTGCCTATGTTCTCCTCTAGNCTGTATTGGTGTTTTTCTTTCTGGCTTACTTCACTCTGTATAATAGGCTCCAGTTTCATCCATCTCATTAGAACTGATTCAAATTTATTCTTTTTAATGGCAGAGTAATACTCCATTGTGTATATATGCCACAGCTTGCTTATCCATTCATCTGTTGATGGACATCTAGGTTGTTTCCATGTCCTGGCTATTATAAACAGTGCTGCGATGAACATTGGGGTACATGTATCTCTTTCAATTCTGGTTTCCTTGGTGTGTATGCCCAGCAGTGGGATTGCTGGATCATAAAAAAATTGCAAATAGAATTTTTTTTTTTAATGAGTGAAACAATATAGCTCTGAATACTTCTAGTTTTATCTTTTTCTAGAGAAATAGATTTAATTTTATGGTAGGAACCAGAGGAATCCCTTCACATTTGGGGTTCATTGAAACAAACAAAAAAAATTAACTCTTTCTGGGCTAGAATTGATCAGAGGCTGAACAGCTGCTAAAGCATCCCTGAAAAACTCAGGGATGCAGGGAAGGGCTTAGTGCTTGTAGGTGAATTTCCTGACTATCTGGTGATTGCTTGTAAGGTGACAGGGTCCCCTTTAGCATCAAAAGAGAGGATGTGAGCAGGAATTCTGGTGGCCTCTTTCCAAAGTGGACTGCCGTGTTGATAGAGCTGTTTGGGGCAGGGGGATGGGACCATGTTGATGGTTGGCTTATGGAGCCAGAGCTTGGAAGTGAGGTGACTGCCTGAGAGTTAGACAATTAAATAGATGGCTCTAAGTGTGTTCCCAGGAATTTCCCTGGTGGTCCAGTGGTTAAGACTCTGTGCTTCCACTGCAGGGGGCATGAGTTTGATCCCTAGTCAGAGAGCTAAGATTCCATAAGCTGCACAGTGGGGTTAAAAAAAAAGTTGTGTTCCCAAACCTGCAACACCAGCTTCTCCTGGGATTCAGTACAAATGCAAGTCATCAGGCCCCTGCTCCTGAGGGTGAGGCACCGCTCTCTTGAGTTTTAACAAGCCTCCAGGTGATAGTGATGTTTGTTTAAACTAAGAACAGCTGCATCCAATCCATGCTTCATGGTTCAGAGTGGATGCAGCTCTAAAGAGATCACATCTGCACTGTTGGTGGGAGTGTAGATTGGTGCAGTCACTATGGAAAAGAGTACAGAGGTTCCTTAAAAATAGAATTCCCATATGGTCCAGCAATCTCACTCTTAGGTATATATCCAGAGAAAACTCTAATTCAAAAAGATACATGAACTCCATGGTTCATTGTGGCATTATTTACAATAGCCAAGACATGTGGTGGTGATGGTAGTTGCTAGGTTGTGTCCAACTCTTGTGACCCCATGTAGCCTGCCAGGCTCCTCTGTTTATGGGATTCTCCAGGCAAGAATACTGGAGTGGGTTGTCATTTCCTTCTCCAGGGGATAGCAACCTAAATGTCCATTGACAGATGAATGCATAAAGATGATGAGGTGTATATATATACACACTATACATATATACACAATATATATATATATATACCCAATGATGAGGTATATATATATATACACACACACAATGATGAGATATATGTTATATATATATACACACACACTCAGTTATAAAGAAGAATGAAATAATGTCATTTGCAACAACATGGATAGACCTAGAGATCATACTGAGTGAAGTAAGCTAGACAAAAACATCATATGATATCGCTTACATCTGGAATCTTAAGAAAGGATATAAACAAAGTTTTTTATACAAAACAGATCTACAGACATAGAAAACAAACTTATGGCTATTGGTGAGGGAGAGATAAATTAGGAGTTTGGGGTTAACATAAAAACACTACCAAATATAAGATAAACAACGAGGAGCCTCTGTAGTTTGTAACAACCTATAAGGGAAAAGAGTCTGGACAAGAATAGACATAAATGTGTGTAACTGAATCACTCGGCTCTATACCCGAAAGTAACACTGTTGCTGCTGCTGCTAAGTCGCTTCAGGCGTGTCCAACTGTGCGACCCAGAGACAGCAGCTCAGCAGGCTCCACTGTCCACATGATTCTCCAGGCAAGAACACCGGAGTGGGTTGCCATTTCCCTCTCTGGAAACTAACATACAACATTGCAAATCAATTATACTTCAATTTAAAAAAAAGAGAGAGAGAGACCACATGCTTCCCAGGGCTGTTGTTTTCCAGCCCCCTTCCAGGGCTGTTAAGTTTGAAGTTTCCTGTTGGTTGATCGTTTCTTTTCTACTAATGAAAATGGCAACAATCTAGCTAGAGCTTAGTAAGTCTCAAGGACTCTAGTACATTAAAATGATGGTACCCTGTGCTTAGTTGCTCAGTCGTGTCTGACTCTTTATGACCCCACGGACTATAGCTCCTCAGGCACTTCTGTCCATGGGGATTCTCCAGGCAAGAATACTGGAGTGGGTTGCCATGCCCTCCTCCAGGGGATCTTCCCAACCCAGGGACTGAACCCAGGTCTCCTGCATTGCAGGTATTTACCATCTGAGCCACCAGGGAAGCCCAGATGATACTAGCTACTACTGATTGAGTGCTAAATGTGTTCCAAACAACTTTCTAAGCGTTTTAGTCTAACATCTCACTTGATTCTGAGAACAAGCTAAAGAGGTAGGTGTTGCCATTACCTCCATAGCACAGATGAGAAAAATAGAGTGCAGAGAAGTTATGCCCTTTGGTGGAATNCTAAATGTGTTCCAAACAAATTTCTAAGCGTTTTAGTCTAACATCTCACTTGATTCTGAGAACAAGCTAAAGAGGTAGGTGTTGCCATTACCTCCATAGCACAGATGAGAAAAATAGAGTGCAGAGAAGTTATGCCCTTTGGTGGAATGTCATAAAGGCTGTGACCCAGGTGTGAGCCAAGTGGTCAGGCTCCAGAGCTCTCACCTGGACCACTATGCATTGTCACAGGTGTTCTGAGAGGCCTTGATGAACTGATCCAATCCTCTCCAGATTACTTAGAATGTGAAATTTATTATACAAATTTTATTTTATTTAAGAATAGTTCATTCTACTTAAGTATAAAGTATAGTTGATTTATAGTGTTTCAGGCGGACAGCAGGGCGATTCAGTCATAACACGTGAGTGCTCATTCGCTCAGTCATGTCCAACTCTTTGTGGCTCTATGGACTGTAGCCCGCCAGGTTCCTCTGTCCACGGGATTTCCCAGGCAAGAATCCTAGAGTGGATTGCCATTTCCTCCTCCAGGAGATCTTCCCAACCCAGGGATCGAACCTGCATATCCTGTATTACAGGTGGCTTCTTTACTGCTAAGTCATCCGGGAAGCCCTGTGCAAACATACACACATGTGTGTTTTTCAGATTCTTTTCCATTGTAGGTCGTTATGATATTCTGAATATAGTTCCCTGTCCTAGTTGCCATTAAATAAGTTTTGCAGTGGAGGAGCCGGAGGCTCTGAGAGGTCAACTAACTTTCCTCGAATCGCACCGTGCAGTCAAGGCTTGCCCGGGCAGAGAAGCTGGCCATTGTTTTGTGCTGGGCTGCTTGAGCTATCACACATGCGGTCTCTCTCCCGTCTACGTGCTGGCACATAGGTCATCATCACCGAGTGCTGCCAGCTGCCAATCCAGAGCCCATGCCCCAACCCTGTTTGGGGTCAGCCTGACCCATTCCTTATGTCGTATAAAGAACAGGTCCTACTTTTATTCCCAAACTGAGCACCACCCCAGAGATTTTCCAGGAGCTTCCTTGAAGCTTGCTGTAAACCAGCAAAGGCGAGTCCTGATTCAAGCATGACTCATTTGAACAGTTTTCATTAGTAAATAAATTGGGTGTGGGGGGGGTGGTGCGAGGGGGAAAGACACCAATTACAATACGTGGTTAAATAATCAGAAAGATGCAGAAAGTCCTTGTGCCTGGAGGAAATCACCGAGTTCCATTAGCACTAATTAAGAAACACAGAATAGCCTTCCAGGCAGCGTGAGGCTCCGGATTCAGGAACAGTGCGGTGGTGGAGAAAGTATGCTGCTTTCAAGTTTGAGAAATCTGGTCGCTTCAGGGTATCAGGCTCAAATCCTGACCACTCCTGTGAGCCTGGGAGTGGAGGGGGGGCAGTGTGCCATGGTGGGAGGTGAGGGAAGTGGAGTGGGAGGACATGAATCAGTCTTCAAAGTTCACTGGGGAAGAGGCTATCTACTGAAAATGAGTTTCATGTTCTGAGTTTCTTGTTTGCAGGAAATAAGCTACACCCAGCCTCCGAGATCTTCCCTGAGTTCCAAAGGGCAGATACAAACAGTTGCTAATCA
>SJYV01003368.1:461957-541104 GCA_006410875.1 Neotragus pygmaeus
CACATCTTCCCAACTCAGTGAAACTAGAGAAAGTCCACTGGCAGCAACAAAAACCTAAGGTAGCCAAAAAATAAATTATAACTTTTTTTTAAAAGTTAACAAAATTTAAAAAAAATAAAGAAAAAGAAAATATATGCTCTTGGTTGAGAGTCTATTGTATTAAGAAGAGAAAGTGAAAGTATTAGTTGCCCAGTTGTGTCCAACTCTTTGCATGCCCATGGACTGTAGCCTGCCACGCTCTTCTGTCCATGGAATTCTCCAGGCAAGAATACTGGAGTGGGTAGCCATTCCTTTCTTCAGGGGATCTTCCCAACCCAGGAGTCGAACCCAGGTCTACCCACACAGCAGGCAGATTCTTTACTGTCTGAGCCATAAGGGAGGGAACACTAATTTAAGGATACAGTTACTTACCAGAGTGGTATTAGATGATTCTAAAGTGACTGACTCTAATTTACTTAGGATAGTAGTTTCTAGGTGCTGGAGGATAAAAATCAGGAAAAGAGGTGGGTCACATGGAGGAAAAACTTTCTTGATTAGATAACAATGATAACAGGAGGAATGGGGTGGAGGGACAAATCATTTGTAGCAGAGTCATTTGCAACATAGTGAATGGGACTCCCCAGCACTGTGCTATGCATGGTCTCTTTCATCTAAGCCAAGTTCATGTTCAAATGCCAATTTCAGTTCAGCTCAGCAAATATTTATTTAGCACTTACCAAGTGTATTAAAATTCTCCAGAGAAGCAGAAACTGACTCACTTGATTATGGAGGCTAAGAAGAGGAGACCCAAGAAAGTCAGTGATGTAACTCCAGTCCAAGTTTGAAGACCGGAGAACCATGAGCGCCTCTGGTATAAGTCCTGATCCAAGGACAGGAGGTCAATATCTTGGCTCAAGGATTCAGGTAGAGAGAGGGCAAATTCTCCCTTCCTTCACTTTTTTGATCTAGTCATACTCTTGATGGATTGAATGAGATTCACCCACGCTGGGGAGGGCAGCCCATTTTACTCAGTCTACAGACTCAAATGCTCATCTCGTGCAGAAACACTCTCCCAGACACACTCAGAAATAATGTCTAGCCAAATATCTGGGCCCATGGCCCAGCCAAGTTGACACATAATATTAACCATTACAACAAGCATCTGGCATCATGTTTAATGCTGAAAATACAGAGATAAATAAGAAAAGGTTCCTCATCCCAGAAATCTTTCAGCTCTAACAAGAGATTCAGAAGAGTTGCTTTTATTCAGTCTCAAATATAGATGCATAATTAGATTCTCCAGAGGTTTTAAAATTAAAATTTGGCGAGGACATACCCTAGAGAAAGCTGTACACATGAGCTCAACATTCCTGTTCTGGAATGTTCATAGGAGCATGGTTCAAGAAAGACCCAAAGTGGAAACAGCCTAAATGTACCTCATCAGTAGACTGGATACATACATCGTATACTCATGTAATACTGTATTATTATATGGATATAGTACATGAAGTTATTACATGAATATATATTGATGGCTCTAGTGGTAAAAGACCCACTGCCAGTGCAGGAGACACAAGAGACTTGGGTTTGATCCCTGGGTTGGGAAGATCCCCTGGAGGAGGGCATGGCAACCCACTCCAGTATTCTTGCCTGCAAATCCCACAGACAGAGGAACCAGGCAGGATACAGTCCATGGGGTTGCAAAGAATTGGACACAACTGAAGTGACTTAGCATGCACATAGTATANGGTTTGATCCCTGGGTTGGGAAGATCCCCTGGAGGAGGGCATGGCAACCCACTCCAGTATTCTTGCCTGCAAATCCCACAGACAGAGGAACCAGGCAGGATACAGTCCATGGGGTTGCAAAGAATTGGACACAACTGAAGTGACTTAGCATGCACATAGTATATTCATAGAAAGCCATACAGCTGTGAAAATAAATAAAGCAGTGAAAATAAATAAAGTCTTTCCCATGCAACTATGAGGAAGAATCTAGAGAACATAAAACTGAGCAAAAGCAGCAAGATAAAAGAGCTTCCCTGGTGACCCAGTGGCTAAGAATCTGCCTTATAATGCAGGGGACACAGGTTCGATCCATGGTCAGGAAACTAAGATCCCACGTGTTGAGGGAGCAACTAAGCCTTGCGCCACAACTACTGAGCCCATGTGCCACAACTAGAGAATTCGTGCACCACAGCAAAGATCCTGTGTGCTGCAACTAAGACCCGACACAACCAAATAAAAAAATATTTTTAAAAGAAGCAAGATATAAAAGAAAACATACAGGATGATTTCAGTAATGTAAAGCTCAAAAATACGCAACATGGAACTCTACTGGTGAGGGATGTGTCTGTAGATGATAACGCTACAAAGGAAGGCAGGGAAAAACCTCAAAACCCTGGGAAGTGGGGACAGTTGGTTCCCAAACAGGCCTCATACATGGAGGGCAAGGAAAGACTGAAGACAGAGGCAGACCTTTCCAGATTAGCAGGTGGTAGTTTTAATGAGAAGGGAACTCACACACGAGGCTTATCTTGCGTGCCACAAGATGGGTAGATCTCCACACGTGCTCCCCAGGATCTTAGTTTTTAATAGAGGCCATGGTGGTATTCAGTCACATTTCCCATCTAGATGGTCTCAAGCCTTACTCTCTCAATTGACACCTTACTCTCTCAAGGCTATGTCCTTGGAACTGCTCCTAGTGTGGGAATGGGGGAGGGACATACATCGCAAGGACAGGGGACAGGATGGAGAGCCTTTGATTGCCCAGGTCCTGCTCAGGGGTCAACCGGCAGTCACATTCTCTGATGACCTCCTCCGAGGGAGGTAGGGATCATGATGGGGAAATGAACTTGGGGGTTCCTGGGGTGGTTGGAATCTTCTATTCTTGACCTTGTTGGTGGTGACATGGATATTTGCTTACTGTTTATGTTACACAATGTGTTCGTGGCTTTTGCTCTTTTAAGAATATATTCCATTAAAAAAAAAGGTAGAAAAAAAATAAGGAATTTTAGATAACCAACAAGGACCTAGCACAGGAAACTGTACTCTATATTTTGGGATAATCTATAAGGGAAATGAACCTGAACAACAAAAAATAGATATATATGTACGTATAAGTGAATCACTCAGACAGTAAAGAATCCACCTGCAATGCAGGAGACCTGGGTTCGATCCCTGGGAAGGGAAGATTCCTTGGAGGAGGGCATGGTTCCAGTATTCCAAAGCCTCCACTCCAGTATTCTTGCCTAGGGAATCCCTATGGACAGAGAAGCCTGGCAGGCTACAGTCCATGGGGTCACAAAGAGCTGGATATGACTGAGCGACTAAGCACAGCACAGCATAGCCTAAGTGAATCGCTTTGCTGCACACCCGGAACTAACACAGAACTGTAAATCAACAGTACGTCAATTAAAGAAAAAAAGAAAATTTGATCACATTAAATGAAACAAAGTAGTAATAGGGGAAAGATCAGGGGAGGAAAATGTGGCAATATGCCAAGACATCTCCCCCTAGTTTTATTGAGACATAATTGACATACATCGTTATAGAAGTTTAAGGTATACAGTGTGATGGTTTGTTTTACATGCCAAAACATTGGTCAAAAATTTGTATCCTATTTGTTTATAATCAGTGATTTTGCTGTCACACTTTCTTCCTTAAGATTTCACACACACACACACACACACACACACACACACACACACACACACACCCCACATAGAAATATGGGCTCCACACTGTGCCTAGGTGTGTAGTGATCTCAACTTGTTAAATTATGCAGAGAAAACTAGACACCACCTGCGCTGTGGGGAAGACAGCTGAATGAATTCCAAGGCATGATATCTAAAAACCTCTCAGAGATTGGCCCTGTAAGTTTAAACTTCCAAAGTGATGATAGATTCAGACCTGAAAAAGGAAAACCATGTTTATTTTGCCCTTGCAGGGGGCTTCCTTGGTGGTTCAGACATAAAGAATCTGCCTGCTATGTGAGAGACCCAGGTTTGATCCCTGGGTTGGGAAGATCCCCTGGAGTAGGAAATGGTAACCCACTCCAATATTATTGTCTAGACTATCTCATGGACAGAGGAGTCTGCTGGGCTGTAGTCCAAGGAGTCGTAAGAGTTGAAAACATCTGAATGACTAAATCACCAATGTCTCTTGAGAGCAGGCAAAATCATCCCCATTTGTGTATCACCCTTCCCTCGTAACTCAGTAGGTAAAGAATCAGTAAAGAATCCGCCTGTGATGCAGGAGACCCTGGTTCGATTTCTGGGTTGGGAAGATCCCCTGGAGGGGGGCATGGCGACCCACTCCAGTATTCTTGCCTGGAGAATCCCACGGACAGAGGAACCTGGCGGACTACAGTCTGTGGGGTCTCAAGAGTCAGACATGACTTAGTGGCTAAACTACTCCTCCTCCTCCTCTAGAACAATTCTGTTCAACATAAATATATACAATAAATACAAGGTGAGCCACAAATGTGATTTTAAACTTTCTGGCGCAAGCATGCTCAGTCGTTAAGTTGTGTCTTACTCTTTGCAACCCCCTGGAGTGTACCCCGCCAGGCTCCTCTGTCTGTGGGGTTCTCCAGGCAGGAATATTGGAGGTTGCCATGGGATCCCCATCCAGGGGATCCCCATCCAGGCGATCTTCCCAACCCAGGGATCAAACCCAAGTCTCCTGCCTCGGCAGGCACATTCTTTACCACTGAGCCACGCAACTATACAGAAGCTTTCTAATAGCTCCACTAAATAAGTAAAAAGAAATGAGCAAGATTACTTTTAATAATATATTTTGTCTGACCCAACATCTAAAATATTATCATTCTGACATGTAATCAATAGGAAAAATGAACATACCTTACACTTAAAAAAAATAAAACAGTAAGTCTTGGTAATTCCTGTATTTTACACTCACAGCATATCTCAGTTTGTACTAGTGGCTTTTCAAGTTCTCAACAGCCCATGTGGTCTGTGGCTGCTGTACTGGACAGTACATTTCCAGAACAAAAGATCATGAGGGTCTGTTTTTTACATGGCTGTATCTTTAATGCCTAATGCCATGCATAGCTCATGCTGCTGCTGCTGCTTGGCCACTTCAGTCGTGTCCGACTCTGTGCGACCCCAGAGACGGCAGCCCACCAGGCTCCCCTGTCCCTGGGATTCTCCAGGCAAGAACACCGGAGTGGGTTGCCATTTCCTTCTCTAATGCAGGAAAGTGAAAAGTGAAAGTGAAGTTGCTCAGTCGTGTCCGACTCTTAGAGACCCCGTGGACTGCAGCGTACCGGACTCCTCCATCCATGGAACTTTCCAGGCAAGAGTACTGGAGTGGGGTGCCATTGCCTTCTCTGCATAGCACATAGTAGACCCTTAATAGATATTTTAAAATAAATGATGAAGTGCATATCCAATTCTATCCAGAAGGGAGAAGAAGGGCATTTTTATCTGGTGGAGGGCACTTAAAAATTATTTATCTGACTGCATCGTTTGGCAGGCTCAGTAGTGGTGGCATGTAGGCTTAGTTGCTCTGCAGCCTGGAGAACTGCGGCAGCTTTCTAACCAGGGATCCAACCCACATCCCTCACGTTGCAAGGTGGATTCTTTAACCACTGGACCACTAGGGAAGTCCTGAGGAGGGCACTTTAAAAGTGGCAGTGAGGGCAAGCCAAAGCAAGTCAGAGTCATAATTGCATCTGGTGAGGGTTTAAATTTTGCACAAGATGAAATTCATAAAACTGCCACAAAGGAGGCCACCTGGCTGTTAGNACCACTAGGGAAGTCCTGAGGAGGGCACTTTAAAAGTGGCAGTGAGGGCAAGCCAAAGCAAGTCAGAGTCATAATTGCATCTGGTGAGGGTTTAAATTTTGCACAAGATGAAATTCATAAAACTGCCACAAAGGAGGCCACCTGGCTGTTAGGTGGATGAAATGTGTGGGTGGAGAGCACACACACATGCTCAACACACACACACACACACACACACAATGATTTCCTGCTATCCCCCACACTTGCTAATAAGGTGCTGAGTTGTTTACTTTTATGCATCCTCCCATGTCACAACCCACCCTGAAATGTGGTTTTATTATCCAAATCATTGCTATGTTTGTTGCCACACTTTTTAATGCCCCCAATATTGTGTTAAGAACTACAGATCTCTTCCAGCTGTCTGGTATAAAAAATACTGGCTTGCTGTACCTGCCTTAGAGATTAAATTTTTTTAATTGGCTAACACTATGATCTCCTGTGTATGTGCAGGCAGTTAAGGGTGTTATTAAAATGAGATGGTGTTTTGCTCTTTAGATATGACATGCTGATGCAAGCAAATTGACCCCCAAAAGACACAACCAGGACCTTCTCTCAGCAGCTTTTCCAGCATCTTCTCCCAATGTTTTGATGTACTTTTCAAATTAGGCTCCTAAGTCCTTTCTGGTCTTGCCCTTTTTTTTTTTTTTTCCTCCAGGAACAGGAGCACCACAGGGCTTCCCTGGTAGCTCAGTGGTAAAGACCCTGAGAATCCACCTGGCAATACAGGGTGCATGGGTTTGATCCCTGGATCAGGAAGATCTCCTGGAGAAAGAAATGGCAACCCACCCCAATATTATTGGCTGGGAAATCTTATGGACAGAGGAGCCAGATGCACTCCAGCCCTTGGGGTCGCAAAGAGTCAGATAAAACTTAGTGATTTAACAACAACAAGGAGCACCATAATTTTGGGCAAGCCAGTTGCAGAAAATGACACTGGATTTATTTCATGGACTTTTTTCCCCCTGTCTTCTCTGGCATCACTATAAAAAAGCACATACACATAGATTAGTTTTATTTTTTTCAGTTCAAGAAAAAGATTATCCTCTGTTGACAAATAGCAAGGAAGAGACCTAACTGCACTAACTGAAATACAATACTTTTGCATCAGGGGATCATCTGTATTACGTTGGATTTCCCTTTGCAACAAATCTGCCATTTGGCCCCTATTCCTATGAGCACATCTGCTTGGTAGATGTTACACTAACCTGTTGTCTCCTTGGGGGCCAAGCAGACACATTTTGCTGAAGCTGCCTCTAATGCCAAACTTTCTGCTCTCTAAGTGGTGACAGTCCAGGCTTGCATCCTCTGGCTAACGTGGTTTACAGAAAATTCACCCCCAGCTGAACCACAGAACTCTCCAGTGAGGACAGATCAGTGGTTTTGAGATTTTCTGAGTCAACTTAAGGTAAATGCGTCCCTGAGGTTTAGCACAACCGCCTTTGTTCATTATGGTGGGGGGAGGCGGAATGGAGGCTACTACCTTAGCACCACATACGCACATGGACACATGTTCACAAGTTTAGCTGTGTTAGCACTGGGGCAAAAATAGTCAAGGACTTCCCTCGTGGTTCAGTGACTAAGAACCTGCCTTGCAATGCAGGGGACACAGGTTCGACCCCTGGTTGGGGATTTTTGACCCCACGAGGTGCGGAGCAACTAACCCTGCAAGCTGCAGCTACTGACCCTGCTCACTCCAGAGCCTGTGAGCCATGACTAGAGTCCATTCAGCACAATGAAAACTCCTGCGTGATGCAATCAAGGTTGCAGGTGCTGCAGCTAAGACCCAATGAAGCCAAAGTGAAAGTAAAAGTGAAGTCGCTCAGTGTCTGACTCTGGGAACCCGTGGACTGTAGCCCTCCAGGCTCCTCCGTCCATGGGATTCTCCAGGCAAGAATACTGGAGTGGGTGCCATTTCCTCCTCCAGGGGATCTTTCCTGACCCAGGGATCAAACTTGGGTCTCTTATGTCTCCTGCATTGGCAGGCAGGTTCTTTACCACCAGTGCCACCTAGGTGGGGTCAACACTGACATCTCTGCCACAGGAATGGACACAGGACTCAAGCTTCACCTCTCAGAGCTCTGTAACCTTCTAATTATTGATTGGTTAAAAGATGGGCATGTGACCCAAGCTAGACCAATCAGATAGCTCTCAGAGAGCTTTGCTGAAACCACCTGAAAAGAAATACACTCCTATCTTTATGGATCAATAGCATAAAGGCAAGGTGAGACAGGGCTGCTGGTGGCTATCATTTCATCACACGGGGAGCCCAGGAATGAAGCCAAATGAGAAGATATGAGAGCCAAAAGACAGAGGAAAGAAAGACCTTCTTTAAAAAAATTTTTATTTATTTTTGGCAGTACTGGAATTTTGTTCCTACATGTGGACTTTCTCCGAGTTGTGGCTAGCAGGGGATCCTCACTGCTGTGGCTTCTCTTGTTGTGGAACAGGGGCCCAGTAGCTGTGGCCCGTGGGCCCTAGAGCACAGGCTCAGGAGTTGTGGCACATGGGCTTATTTGCTCGATGACATGTGGGATTTTAGTTTCCAGATGTGGAATCAAACGAGGAAGCATCTGCATTGGCAAGTGGATTCCTATCCACTGCACCACCAGGGAAGTCTCAGGAAAGAGATTCCTGAAGGCAGCATTTGAGTCCTAGGATCTAGCCACGCCTAAACCTAACCTTGGAGTTTTTAACTTTCTGAATAAATCTTCCCAATTCTTTTTTTTTTCCCCCTTTAGCTTATGTTAGTTTCATTTGAGTTTCAGTTATTTTCAAAGTCATACTGTTGAACACACATGTATTCTCATGATCACTCTGTTTGAAAGCCACTGAATCAGTGATGATGATTTCTAAACTTTAGAATGAATATGATTCAGGCTCAGACAGAAGGCTTTAAAAAATGCCAATTTCTAGATATTTCCTAGAGATTCTGATTCAGAAGGATGGAGCCCAGAAATCTGCATTTGCTAAGCACTCTTGGTGATTCTCACATGCGACCATACTTTAGGAAATCACAGAACTAGAATATCTTTATAGGTTACAGCTCCAGAATGTAGGAAGGTGACTAGTTGATTGGGTGCTTACTATGAGCCATATCTCTGGATCAAGTCCTGAACTTAACCTCATATAATCCCCAGAACAATCTAGTGAGTTCCCTTCAAATAGAAATCTCTCTGTCTCCCGTTAGGTGCGTGAAATGATTTTGAAGTAGAACAGCTCTACTCATTAAATAAAGACAGGTAGGTGCAAGAAATAAATGAACCCACTAAATTTTTATTGACTTTCCATATGTGGACAATTCCAAGGATACGTGTAATTGGGAGAACTTAATTGATTTCGTCCATGGAACTACTGGTCTTATACACATGAGCAAGAAAAGATAATGAATCTTTCAATAAACAGCATCATTAGCAGGTTTAGAGTCTAAGTAGCAAATACGGCAGCTGAAGCCATGAGAAACTATCATCATATCAGCCATGTTTTGGATTATCCTGTTTTGTGAAAACTTGGAACTTAAGAAGCTGGTCCTAGATAATAGTTTTTGTGCTTTTGGTGTCTGGTTTTGAGTTTAAACTTATAAGAATAATCGCCCGAGACTGTGTTCTACAGAAGACCCTGAGATGAGAATTCATATGTAATTGATTTATTAAGGAAGTGCTTCCCATAAATGAAGGACTAGAAGCCAAGCAAAAGTGTGATTGTAGATGAAGTTCCATGGAGGGTAACTCCAGCCTGATTCCGCAGGAGACACTGGAATGTAAGCTGTCCCTCAGAGTTTATTCTGACCCAAGACAAGAGAGCTGGAATTTCATACTCTTGTATTCATAAGTGGGCTTCCCTGATAGCTCAGTTGGTAAAGAATCTACCTGCAATGCAGAAGACCCTGGTTCGATTCCTGGGTTGGGAAGATCTGCCAGAGAAGGGATATTCATAATTCCCTGACCAAAGGGAGGTACCCTCTGAGTACTTCTGGTTTAGAACATCCAATCAAATCTGCTCCAGTAGGCTTTTTTCTTCTCTAATGATTTCTTTGTGCATGGCAACAGAAGCAAAAGCACACCAATGCAGGCAAGGGTCACAAGACATGGTCAAAGGAAACCAAGGGCATCTGGGTGGAACACCAACAGCACTTGGTCCAATGACACTGGTTCTGTTGCTGACTTAATACATCTAGTCATTTGTACCCATTTTGTGAATTCACCAAGGGACAACTAGTGGATGACAGACCCTGGGTTTTTAACATGGCCCTTATTTAATTTAAGAATGGTGGCTGATCTATACATCTGTGTCTCTTTTGCTGTCTTGCATACAGGATTATCGTTACCATCTTTCTAAATTCCATATATATGTGTTAGTATACTGTATTGGTGTTTTTCTTTCTGGCTTATGCATTGAAACATGTATAATATATAAGAAACGAATCGCCAGTCTAGGTTCGATGCAGGATACAGGATGCTTGGGGCTGGTGCGCTGGGATGACCCAGAGGAATGGTATGGGGAGAGAGGTGGGAGGGGGGTTCAGGATTGGGAACACGTGTACACCCGTGGCAGATTCATGTTGATGTATGGCAAAACCAATACAATATTGTAAAGTAAAAAAAAAAAAAAAAGAATGGTGGCTGCCTATAATGCAGGAGATCCAGACTCGATCCCTGCATCAGGAAGATCCCCTGGAGGAGGAAATAGCAACCTACTCCAGTGTTCTTGCCTGGAGAATCCCATGGACAGAGGAGCTTGGTGGGCCACAGTCTATGGGGTCACAAAGTGTGTATGTGGACACACTACCTCCAGCACCACCACCACCATGATCTAACTTAAGAATTCAAGATTAGGAAGTATCCTTCAGGTGGCTATGTTTAAAACATGCCCACCTTTTAATATTTTTGTGCCTCAAATGTGCATAAAATAAACATAGACTTTGTTTTTTTCATTAATGTTGTTTCACTCAATAAAGTATGAGTAAGCTAAGTTGAAGAATTCACATATTTTCCATGGGAATCAATAAAGCCATATTTGATTAAAGAAAACTTGTCGATTTATTAAATGACAAAAGTAAAGCATGCCACAAGAAATCAAGTAAGAAATGAAAAAATTATATGGAAAAATCTCCCTCTTAACTAGCACTGCCTAGAGGTAACCAAATTTTAGTGGCCCATCCTATTTATTTATTCTACTATTTATTTAGCCAGTCTTCTATTTATGGACATTTATGTTGTTTCCAATTTTTTACTAATACAATGTCACAATAAACTTTTTTGTCTATAGTCTTATATACAAGGATGCTAGTATCTTGTGCACAAAGATAGATTCCTTAAAGGAGAATTGTTGACTGAAAAGATACAAGCACCCCAGTGTTCACAGCTGCACTATTTACAACAGCTAAGTCATGGAAGCTAAATGTCCATCTGCAGATGAATGGATAAAGAATATATATGCATACATACAGACACACACAGTGGAGCCCTGAAGATGGGCTCTAAAGAATGAGTAGGATGTCCCAGGAAAAGGATATATAATTCACCGGCTTTTCCTACCTTCACAATGTTGTACAACCATCACAGTTCTCTAGTTTCAGAACAGTTTCATCACTTCAAAAAGAGAATTGTTGTTAACCACTTTTATGTGGTACTAAGCGAGCATCCCCTGCTTGTTGGATGTTTGCGGGGAGGAACAACATACATTTTGAGTAGAAAGAATGACCTTTGTTGAGATTAGGTTCCGATAATTATTTTTCTTCTGTGTTACAGAGTTTCTAGGACTTCATGGGCTCCCTTGAGCACTCAGAGACTTGCCAAATGTGCTATTCCTTTAAAATAATCCCTACTGGCCTGAATAATTTAAAACCCTGGGCTGAGATCTTGGGTGAAGATAGGTGGTTCACTCTTACATTTTCCTTTTATCCTTCTAGATTCGTTTTCCATTTCATTCTAACATGTAGCCCCGTGTGTTCCTTGGCTCCATTTCTTTCTTCAAAGTGTTCTGTCTGTCCAAGATACACTTTCCCTGGGACATCCTACTCATTCTTCAAAGCCCATCTTCAGGATCGCCTCCTCTGTGAAGTCTTCCCTGATATTTCTCCCTTTCTCCCATTTGTACCCAGAGGACATTGTTTAAACCTCTTCTTTCAGATGATATGCTATTGGAATGACTTAACTGTGTTATCTGTCTTTCTCCATCTCATTGTGAACTTTCTGATGGTAGAGACATTGCCCTCTTCATCTCTGAGCTGCCCCATACCTCCTAGCATAATACATGTTTACTGAACTGGATTTGAACCAGGGAACATGTTAATATGAATTTCAGTAACATTTTATTTTAAAAAGTTATCTCAGGGAAAAAAATGATTATATTATTGGGGTAAAAAATATCTGCCTTTAGGGTTCTTCTGGATGAAGCAACCCAAAATCTAGTTAGATTAACCTAGGTGTAAGTGGGCCTTTGTTTTTTTTAAGTGCTTCATTTATATTTATTAATTTAGTCCCCCTGTACAATTCTTACAAATTCTCATTTTACTGATGAGGAAACCTCATCACAGGTGAGTTAGAGAGGTTTTCAGAGGTCACAGAACTAGTAAACCCAGGATCTAGCTCAAGAGTCTTGGCTGCATGCCCACATGCCATGTCCCTCCAGCCGGTGTGTGCATGTGTGTTCACGTGCGTGCGCTCATTTATGTCTCTTTGCGACCCCACGGAATCTAGTCCACCAGGCTCCTCTGTCCATGGGATTTCCCAGGCAAGAATACTGGAGTGGGTTGGCATTTCCTTCTCCAGATGTAAGTGGGCTTTAAAAGAAAGATAAAAACCCCATAAGATTCCAAGAAAAACTGGAAATTTAATTTTCAAAAGGAAAGGAGGTAGGGTGGTACCAAAAGTCAGACATGACTGAGCAACGGAACAATAACAGCAGGATAGTACCAGCGATCTAGAACAAGGAGAATTCATGAAGCTTTTGGCTGGTGATTATTTTTTTCTTTCACCTAATGATTATTGAGCACCTGTTGTATGCTAGAATGGTGGCAGAGACCAGGCATGTAGCAGTGAACAAGACTGTCACAATCTCTGTCTTCATATGACTTTCAGTCTAGTTCCGAAGCATAAATACAATGGGCCTTTTCACCTTCATTCTCCCTCAGTCCACGTTTCTTAGTTCAAGTTCTTGAGGGGGACTCTAACTGACTTTAGGCAGGTTTATCATTGATTGGATCCTTCTGACCAGTCATCTGGGGCCACCTCTGACCAGGTTGCAGAGGGTGGGAAAGCAGAGACTCTTCTCTGAAGAGGGTTAAGGGCTGGTTAGGCACTCAAATGTGCCTCTTGTGAAAAAAAAATTCATCCCTTATTCTACACGATTTGCAAATATGTTGCTTATGATTCATTTTCTACCCTTTAAGGCATCTGATTCCAAAGATGACTCTAATAAAGAAAAAGCCATTTAACATTATGATGGGAACATCTTAGGCGGCTGGGAGAAGCTGGCACAATTACTGCTTTAATTTGAAAGTTCTGCCCGAGCAATTAGCTCAGAGCTGGGACCTTGGAGAGCATCAAGTTCCGCTGACCTGTTTTCCAGAGGAAAAAACTGAGGCCTGAAGTAGGGAGATCATTTAGTTAAGATCAAGGATCTGTGAGCATAGAGGCGTTAGGGATAGAACTCGGAAGGTTGCTGTTGTTGAGATGTTTGATCTTCTCTTTTCATCTACCCTCACCCATTCCTCCTCTTTTTCTTTCCTTCCAGATTTTTGTGTTTGTGTGGCTGCACTTACCTGGCATTGAGAACTTAGTTCCCCAACTGAACTCATATCCCGTGCAGTGGAAGGGTGGAGTCTTAACCACTGGACCGCCAGGGAAGTCCCCATTAAACACATTTTGATTACTTTTCTTAAATAGGTTAAGTGCACAGATGGTTTAAAAAACAGCACACAGAGGTAATTCCCTGGTGGCCCATTGGTTAAGAATCTGGCTTCCAATGCAGGGGATAGAAGTTTGATCCCATGTACTATAACTAAGACCCAATATAGCTGAATAACTAAATGCTAAAATAAAAGATAAAACAGTACACAAAAATATAAGGAGGAAAGTAAATTTTCCCTCCTTTCTAATTTCTATCCTTAGGGGTCTAGTATANGCAGGGGATAGAAGTTTGATCCCATGTACTATAACTAAGACCCAATATAGCTGAATAACTAAATGCTAAAATAAAAGATAAAACAGTACACAAAAATATAAGGAGGAAAGTAAATTTTCCCTCCTTTCTAATTTCTATCCTTAGGGGTCTAGTATATCTTTCCAGAAATGGTTCATATATTCTAACAATAAGTGTGTTTTTATTTTTGCCTTGCTTTTTTTTTACCCTGTCTTGAAAAGTTTTGTGTGTATAAATATATATATTTAATATATGTATTATATTCTATATATTTAAATATATTTTATAAGGTCTATATTTAAAAATTTATAACATATATTTAAATATTTTAAAAATTTGAATATAGTTTGTATGTAGTATATATATTACATATATATTAATTTACATATTTAACATCCTGGAGATCAGTAAGGCACAAATGTACAAGCAGAAGCAGGAAATCAGAGTCAGAACAGATTAGGAGAAATAGAAATCCCTATTGATCATGAGGTGGGGTGGAGGTGGGAGTTAATGCTGTATTTCCCATTATGTGGAGATGGCATTTGAATTATTTTACTCAAATTACAAAGGGCATGGTGGCCCTGGTAAGCAATAGGATTTGGAAGAGGACTTCCACGGAGTAGCACTTAGGTTTCCCAGGCACTTTCCCTGTTCCTTTAGACCTTCCTATTTGCTCTCTGTCCTGAATAGGTGGCTAAGCTGGTTACAGCCTCTGAAGATACTACTGAGCATGAGAGTTGGTACAGCTGATACTGATGGAGGAGATTGCTCTTTTGTCCTTGGTCAATATTTAGAGCCTAGGCAGTTCATCACCAAGCCCTCCTGAGTCCACCTATGCATTCAATTAGTCCTCTGCCATGACCTTAGATTATGTATGTATGTGTTAATTGCGCAATCGTGTTTGATTCTCTGCGACCCCATGGACTGTAGCCCACCAGGCTCCTCTGTCCATAGGATTCTCCAGGCAAGAATACTGAAGTGGGTAGCTAGACCCTTCTCTAGGGGATCTTCCTGACCCAGGGACTGAACTCAGGTCTTCTGCATTACATGCAGATTCTTTACCATCTGAGCCACCAGGGAAGCCCCTAGATTACTGCCTTTCTACTTTTCCCCTGAAATAGGGCAAATGACTGCCTACTTCCAGCATTCATTCTCCTGTTCTGTTCTCCAAGGAGCAGGTAGAGCCACTCTTCAAAAATGCAAACCTTGATCAGGTCACACTTGCTTCAGGGCTGCCCTAGTGCCCTCAGGTTAAAATTCAACCTGCCCACCAAATCCGGTTAGATCTGGGCCTGGATTATCCAAATAGGCCTTCAATGTAATCAGCAATGTTCTTATAAAAGGGAGACAGAGGAAGATTTGACTGCAGAAAAGGGAACCAAAATATGATGACGGCCTTAACCTCCACCCCTCCCTGCCTTCCTGCCTTTTTGCCTAGCTCTCTAATGAGTGACCTTTATCTGTAACTCAATGTTGGCATGACTGCCTGTATTAGTTTCCTCTTACTGTTGTAATAAATTACTGCAAACTTAATGTTTCAAAACAAGAAAAATGTATTTTCTTACATTTCTGGAGGTCAGAAGTCCAAACTGAGTCTTAATGAGCGAAAATCAAGGTGTCAGCAAAACTGATTCCTTTGGGCAGCTCCAGGGGGAGAATCTATTCTTTGCCTTTTCCTCTCTGAGTGTCCTTTCTCAGCTTCCTGGACTTGTGGATCCTTCCTTCCTCTTCAAAGAGCACTACTCCAGCGCTCCCGTCATATTTTTGTTCCCTTTTCTGCAGTCAAATCTTCCTCTGTCTCCCTTTTATAAGAACATTGCTGATTACATTGAAGGCCTATTTGGATAATCCAGGGTAATTGCTGCATTTCAAGGTCCTTAACTTAATTACATCCACAAAGTCCCTTTTGCTAAGTACTGAGTTTTGGGGTCGGGTAGAATTTGGATAGGTAACATGGTCCTTGGCACAAAGTAATCATTCAATAAAGAATTGTTAAGTGAATGAAAGGCAGCTGGATTCAAGATAAGGACATAGGGAGTTGGATATCTTTGGGGGCCATTATTCAGCCCACTACCACACATTCTTGAATCCTAGGATACAGTAAATGTATTAAACCGTCCCCTGGTTCCCACAGGATGCTATACTTTTCCAGCTGTAGCATCTGTTAACATGCATATAATGATCTGTGAGGCAAGGACTGGTTATATACACACCAATTCTCTTACCTCCTCTGAGAGCATAGGGAGACTACATTTCCCAGCCTCCTTTGTGCTTAAGTTGGGACCACGGGCTCGAGTTCAGCTAATGGAATATGGTGGGAATGATGTGCCCCATTCAGCCATGGCCTTAAGTTGCCTCCCTCAGTCCTTCTGTTCTTTCATCCACATGCATGGCTCCACTTGGTATCCACATGGCTTCAGTTCAGTTCAGTTGCTCAGTCGTGTCCAACTCTTTGCAACCCCATGAATTGCAGCATGCCAGGCCTCCCTTGCATCACCAATTCCCAGAGTTCACTCAGACTCAGATGGCTTAGGGTAAATGATTTCAGGGTGGTGGAGCTACATGGTGGGAGGAACTGGGATTCCTAAGTCATCCTTTACTATAGATCTTGGGCTTGTGTTTTCTAGCAGATGTCCTATCCTGACTAATAAATTTGCTCTCTTGTTTCTTTTCTTTACCAAAATATAGGCTGTATCTTATTTCTTCTTGTACCCCCCTGTCCCTAGCACAGTGCTTGGCACAAAGTGACCATTCAGTAAAGGATTGTTAAGTGAACAAGAGGCAGTTGGATTCAAGATGGGGACACAGAGGGTCAGGTGACACTAGGGGGAAGTGTAATTATCACTGTGAGAAATGAGGTCTGAACTGAAGCCATGACAATGAGGACGAAAGGAGAGGAAGGACCTGATATTTATTTAGGAGGAAGGTCTGGCAGAATGTGGTGATTAACAGGACATGGACGTTGAAATAAAGGATGGCATCAGAGACCTTCCACTTTACCAGTATGGACACATGGCTGGACATTAATGCACTGAAATTTCAAATGTCCAAGTTCAGTTCAGTCTCTCAGTCATGTCCAACTCTTTGCAATCCCACGGACTTCAGCAAGCCAGGCTTCCCTGTCCATCACAACTCCTGGAGCTTGCTCAAACTCATGTCCATCGAGTTGGTGATACCATCCAACCATCTCATCCTCTGTTGTCCCCTACTCATCCTGCCTCCAATCTTTCCCAGCATTAGGGTCTTTTCAACTGAGTCAGCTCTTTGTATCAGGTGACCAAAGTATTGAAGCTTCAGCTTCAGCATCAGTCCATCCAGTGAATATTCAGGACTGATTTCCTTTAGGATTGACTGGTTTGATCTCCTTGCAGTCCAAGGGATTCTTCAAGAGTCTTCTCCAACACCACAGTTCAAAAACATCAATTCGTTGGCTCTGAATATGTAGGTGAAAACACAGCTCTATGTGACTGTTGCTTCTCTGTGTATATGTGTGTGTATTAGTAACCTAGTTGTATCTGACTCTTTGTGATCCCATGGACTGTAGCCCACCAGGCTCCTCTGTCCATGGGATTATCCAGGCAAGAATATGGAGTGGACTGCCAATTCCTTCTCCAGGGGATCTTCCTGACCCAGGGAATAAGCCCGGGTCTCCTACATTGCAGACAGATTCTTTACCATCTGAGATATAGGGAAGTTCCTTCTGTTTCTTTGTGTATGTAAGTTCCTCTTTGAATATTGTCAGCTGGGCAAACTTGGTGATATGGAGATTTTGTTTGTTGGTTTTGGCTGTGCCACTTGGCATGTGAGATCGTTAGGTCCCCAAGCAAGGAAGGAAATTGTGCCTGCTGCAGTGGAAGAATGGAGTTTTAACCGCTGGACCACCAGGAAATTCCAAGATATGGAGCTTTTTATTCTACTCCGGTTGGTAGTAATGGGATTTTGAGATAGGTGGTGGGCTGAATGTTTGTATCCCTAACATATCCATAGATAGAGATCCAAATGCTCAATGTGATGTATTAGAATGTGGGGTCTGTGGGAAGTGCTTAGGTCACAAGCCTGAAACCCTCACAATGGGAATGTAGTTCTTACAAATGAGACCCCACAGGGAGCCCCTACCCCTTCTACCATGTGGGGATACAATGAAAAGGTGCTAGCTATGAACAAGGAAGAGGACTCTCACCAGAATGTGACCATGCTCCTGCCTTGATCTTAGACTCCCCAGCCTCCAGACTATGAGAAATAACTTTCTCTTGTCTAGAAACCATCCAATCTATGGTATTTTATTATAGCAGCCCAAACAGGGGCCTTCCCTGGTGGCTCAGTGGGAAAGAACCCACCTGCCAATGCCAGACATAAGAGGCCCCGGTTCAATCCCTGGGTTGGGAAGATCCCCTGGAGAAGGAAATGGCAACCCACTCCAGTATTCTTGCCTGGAAAATCCCATGAGCAGAGGAGCCTGGTGGACTACAGTCCAGGGGGTCACAAAGAGTCAGATGAGACTTAGTGGCTAAATAATAACAACAAAGCCCAAACACACCAAGAAAGCTGATACAAAACATGGCTGCCATCTTTCACACATCCTTGTGTGCAGGTCCCTCTTCAATGTGACTCTTTACAGCTTTTCCCATCAAGAGAAGAAGTCTATTTCTCTAGTCTCTAATAGGGACTGCTTTTATGGCTCGCTTTGAGCTAACAGAATGTGGCAGAAGCGATGGTGTGATTTTTCCAACCTGGGTTTCAACTGGGCTTTCATGCTTTCTCTCAAATTCCAGGATGCCTGCCCAGACACCATGTGAAATACCCTGGGCTAGCCTGATGGTGTATAATAAACCTCATGGGGTAGAGTGGAGCTGACCCAGCTGAAGGCTGTCTCAGACCAACCAGCACCCCGGTGACCTGGCTGCTGCTGCTAAGTTGCTTCAGTCGTGTCTGACTCTGTGCGACCCCAGAGAAGCCAGCCCACCAGGCTCCCCTGTCCCTGGGATTCTCCAGGCAAGAACACTGGAGTGGGTTATTTCCTTCTCCGATGCATGAAAGTGAAAAGTGAGAGTGAAGTTGCTCAGTTGTGTCTGACTCTTGTAGACCCCATGGACTGCAGCCTACCAGGCTCCTCTGTCCATAGAGTTTTCCAGGCAAGAGTACTGGAGTGGGGTGCCATCGCCTTCTCTAGTGACCTTGCAGTTAACAGCAAATCTGTGAGTGAGCTCAGCCAAGACCAGAAGAATTATCCATGAAGCCAACCTAAAAGTTTTCAATTCACAGAAGTATCAGCTAAACAAACATTACTTGTTTTAAGCTGCTGTTTTGGGATAATTTGTTACATGTTAAAAACTGATACAATCTCACTTATAGGCATTTATCTGAGCAGAGAGATATGGGCCTGGGGAATATACAGTTGGGGCATTATCATCTAGTCTCAGTTGATTCCTAGGGATAAGCCTAGTTATTTTAATATAGCTAGCAGGAAAATTCATGACCCCTCAAACCTATTTTGGTTTCACAGTATAGTTGGAGGGACTTCAATTATTCAGATACTTGCTTCAACCTACCACTTTACTTGTAAATGGAAGCTACTGTGATGTTTTAAAATTAGTCCCAGACGCTGGGATTTCATCTATAGTAAAATAACCAAAAATTGGGAAGGGTAGGTTTGCCAATTTTTCTCTGGTAGGAAATATTTTTAAAAATAACACACACATACACACTAAGTGGGCTTCCTTTGTGGCTCAGACAGTAAAGAATCTGCTTGCAATGCAGGAGACCCAGATTTGATCCCTGGGTTGGGAAGATCCTTTGGAGAAGGGGATCGCAACCCACTCCAGTATTCTTGCCTGAAGAATTCCATAGACAGAGAAGCCTGGAGGCCTACAGTTCATGGAGTGGCGAAGAATCAGATACAACTGAGTGACTAACAATTTCACTTTCACACACTAAATGGAAACTAATGTGGAGTAAGTCCAACATACTTTTACTTTAGAAAGTAAATTGTAATATAAAAATAATATACAACAATTAAAATGTGTTTTTTAACACTTATTTCATCAGTCTCATTTTTTCTCAGTTTTCTAAATGGCCCAGTGAAAACCTCAACACATATTGGTATTATTCTTCAGACTAGCTTTTGAGAACTATTCCCCATCCCCCTGTTTTCTGGTTGCATTGCTAGGCATGCAGGATCTTAGTTCCCTGGTCAGGGATCGAACCCATCCCTGCAGTGGAAGGGTGGCATCTTAACTACTGGATCACCAGGGAAGTCCTGAGAACTACTTTTAAAGAGCATCCACCAAAATTTTTCCTGCTACATTTCTGAGAATGTTTAGATACATTTAACTTAAATTAACATTGTCAAATGTCACCACCTCTGGGAAGTCCTCCTTTTCTGTGTTGGTGGAACTAAACATCCTCTTCTAAGTTTCTGTAAGATGAGAAATGACCTCTGAGAAATGGAGCATTTCTTGCCATATCAGTAACCAAAGGATGTCACAGTCATCAAGCATTGCAGCCACCATGGATGGTGAGTGGGTAAGCCCTGAAAGAACTCAGGAAGGAGAGAATACCTGCCATCTAGCAGCCATCAGATGGCAGCCACTCCGTACAGTGAGCCCTGAGGAGCTCAGGATGTGGAAACACAGGAAACTGGCCTATCAAAGGAACGATTTCAGTGAGTCAGATTCTTGCATCTTCCCATACATAGAACAGCGCTAAAGTACTTAACTTGGGATACCTGGTTTCAATTTACAATAATTTTTAAGATTTAGACTATCTGCCTTCTTGCAAAACTTTACTATATAACCTACACCTACCACAGCACCCAATCTCCGCCCCGCCCCCGCCCCCCTCCAGGGTTACTTGAGATGTTGCCTCCTGGGCTTGAGGTCCTAAATTCCCATCAAATAAAACATAATTCTTAACTTTTAGGTTGTGAATATTTTTTAAGTCAACACCTCTGTTTCTGCTGGAGTTGCATTGCCTATATACAGGACTGGTTATACAATCGGTGGGACCCTGTGTTCAAAAATCACTTGTAATTTCAAGAAGGCAACTGCAGAGCATTAAACCAAGCACGGAGCCTTCCTCAAGCATAGAGCCTTGTAGGGCTGCACAGACTGCATGCCCAGGAAGCCTGCCCTGACTCTATATTCTATCTCGGTCTGCAGATGTTGAGATCCTGGAAAGCAAGACTCTTTGTCTCAGTCAGCTGTCTCCTCACTTCCGAGTGCAGTGCCTGACACACTGTGGACTTCAGATTTACCGTATTAAGTGATGGTTTCACTGCTAAGTGTGAAACTGAATAAAGGAAACCTCTTTTAAAATGGAGTATGGAGGCCAGAAGGGGAAACTCTCAGGCACTACCACTTCATTAAACCACAGACCCCAACAGGAAGAGACATACTTTGCATTTCCGGAGGAAGGTGTCTCTCTTCCCTACCACCTCAGCCTGAGGAAGATTTTTCCCCGCCCAGCAACAGGCCCAGCCAATGAGAACTGTCCAAACTCAGCCAATAGGAAGCCCCCACCTGGATCCTCCATGGGGACTTTTGCTGCATGGGATGTGGTGCTACTGATAAAGAACCCACCTGCCAATGCAGGAGACAGAAGACACGCGGGTCGATCCCTGGGTGGGAAAGATCCCCTGAAGGAGGAAACGGCATCCTACTCTAATATTCTTGCCTAGAGACTCCCATGGACAGAGGGATGTGGGAGGTTACTTTGTCTGCTGGTCTAACATAGAACGTTTGCTTATCCCGCATTGCAATTCTCTGATATTCACAAACTAACCCATTTTGCTGGTAAAATAAGTGGCAGTGTTATTTTCAAGGTCAACATCAGGTTACATTCACTGTGCTTTTATCACTCTACACAAAGTATGGAGTGTCTGTTGCAGGTCTGAGGAGAGGCACCGTTCTTATCCCCCCATTTATCGGTGAGGAAACTAAGGCTTAGAAAGCTTAAGTGATTTGAGAACATCAAACTCATTTGAGAAACTGCTGGGATTTCAACATAAGCAAGATTCAGTGTTTTTTTTTTTTTTCCAGGGGATGCTTTGTAAAGAGTTTTTGGTTGTCATACTGGGAGGTGGGCTTCCCTGGTGGTTCAGATGATAAAGAATCTGCCTGCAATGCAGGCAACCTGGGTTCAATCCTCGCGACAGGAAAATCTCCTGGTGAAGGGAATGGCAAGCCACTCCAGTATTCTTGCCTGGAGAATTCCATAAACAGAAAAGCCTGGCGGGCTATATAGTCCATGGGTTCCTGAAGAGTTGTGCACAACTGTGGGACGAACACTTTCACTTCTCAACTGGGGGGTACTTTTGACATCCAGTGGGTAGAATCCAGGGATGCTGCTAAACATCCTACAGAGTTAAATAACCATTCCAGTCAGAAATGCTGAAGCTGAGAAACTCTGTCCTGATACCAAAGGCCAAGTTTCCTCAATTCTGGTTTTCAGTACCAGCCACTTCATATTCTTTTCTTTATTTGTATTTTATTAATAAAAATTTTTATTATATTTATTACTTTTCTTAAATTGACTTTAAGTTGATATACTTGAAAGGACTACACTTTAAACACTGAAGCCATGTGTTTGATGTGACATCATTTTTTGACTGATATACATTGAAATAAATAAGTCAATGAAAAGATGTTGCCTGCATATCAGTAAACAAAGGATGTTGCCACCATCAAGCCACTGCAGTTGCCCACTGCCAAGCTTTTAGCCATGGCATTGACCTGCAAGGGTGCACCCAGAGGGAATTCAGGATTCCAAAAAGCAGGATACTGGCCCCAGACAGCTGAGGTGCACATCAAATGAATGATTTCAGTGAGCCCAGACTGTTGCCAAAAACCTTGGCTCCCTGTCCACTGATGCCAAATAGAAATATGGAGACAGAGTTTGGAGGAAATAGAAAAGAGTAGCTTTATTACCTTTTCCAGATGAAAGGGAAACAGTGGGCTAGTGCCTCAAGAGCTGTGCTCCCTCTTTCTTGGGAAAGGGAGAGGTTTTATATCCTCTTGAAGGTCTTGAATTTCTTTTTCTTCTTGCAAAGTTTCAAAACGGCTATAGCTGGCATTAGATAACTCACAGCCGGGTCTTGTGTCCCTCAAGTTATCGGCCCGTGACCTGCATGTAGCGGAAAAGTATGACAGATGCAGAGCATCATCTATATGGAGAAAGAGAATAATTAGCTTTGTGAAGGACAAATCCAGCTACAAGTGTTTGTTTGTTTGTAGTAACAGCTAACAGAGAAGGCAATGGCACCCCACTCCAGTACTCTTGCCTGAAAAATCCCATGGATGGAGGAGCCTGGTGGGCTGCAGTCCATGGGGTCATGAAGAGTCGGACATGACTGAAGCGACTTAGGAGCAGCAGCAGCAGCAGTAACAGCTAAAGAATAACCAAGATTGTTTAACTCTTGTAGGCTGGTTTGACTAGTATGTACCAAAACTGTTCACCTATTTCTGTTTTTGCTGCAACAAATGCCCCTGTGTAGTTAGCCCCTCCGTATCAGTGGATGAAAGGCTATTCACCCATTTCTGTTTTTGCTGCATCAAATGCCCCTCTGTTAGTCCCTCCATATCAATGGAGGAAAGGAAACAGTTATCATTCCTGTCTGGCTGAAGACTAAAACTTCAGTTTTGCTCCATTTGACAAATATCAGCTGCCTGGCCCAAGGGCCCATTTATCTCCTACATCAAGAGTCTTGTATTTTCCCGGACACAGAAAGGCACTAAATTCATTAACTTGAGATATTTGATTTTCTTTAATTAACAGTAATTTTTTAATGTTCCGATTGTTGCAGAAACCAGTAATAGAGAGACCAAGCACCACACTTGGAGAGTTGGAAAACTCAGGTTTATTACGCAGGTGGGCCCAGAGGAGTTAACACTCCAAGCTCTGAGCCCTGTACAAAGGGATTACAGGGTTTTTAATAGACAGACTATAGTGGGCAACACTAGCTACTAATAGGCTGGTTTAAACTAAGGGGTTTCATGTGCGCTGGGGAATAGCAGTCAAGATGGGGAGGGGGATGCCTGATTTTCACATGGACAGGCATGATTAAGCAGGTTTGCAGGTGCTTGGTAGTTGCAAGGAGCAGGACAAGGGTGAGTGAGATAAGCTCCAGTTCCTATGTAAGTCTCCACTTTCTGAAACTACGTGACCTACGTGATCCAGACTTTGCAAGCAGCAAGCTGAGTTACAGAGGCAGAGGAGCAGGAGGTCATGTAAAATTTTAACTTTTCCTCTTCACGATAATCTGGCCTTTGTTGCAAAACTCCTGTATAACCAGCTTCCCTCCTTACATTTTCGGAGCAGTCCCTCAGAGTGAGCTGAGAGTTCAGTCTTTCTGTCTTCCTGACTGGAAGTCCTCAGAATGTCTGCCAAATAAAATGTAATTCTCAGCTTTTCAGGTTGTGCATTTTTTTCCAGCCAACAAATATAACATTATTAAAAAAAAAAAACTTTGTTGGGGGGACTTCCCTAGTGGTCCAGAGTTTAAGACTCCATGCTTCCACTGTAGGGGGCACAGGCTGACGCCTAGTAGGGGAACTAAGATCCCATGTGCCCCATGGTGCATTCGAAAAATAAAAATAAGTAAATAAAAATATGCTAAAGTCACTTAAAAATTCAAAAAAATCTTTGTTGGAGTACCGCCAAAAATTATCTCACACACTACTTCTGATCTGAGGGAACTGTATAGCAGACCCACTTTTCTTCTTCTAATAAAACTTCTTATCTTTTCAGAACAAGGGAATAAAATATTTCAGTATTTCACTTGAAACTGGCAAGGTGTTAGCTACACTTTGGCTTCTGTTGGAGAAGGTCACAGAGAGGATGTGACCTGAGAGCTAGACCTGGGCAATGAGAGGCTCCTGACTCTCCTTGGCTCTTGAAATGTACATTCCAGCCACTTTTCCCACACTAGAAGCTTTTCCAAGGATGCAAAAGTGTAAATAAATGGTTAAGACTGGCAGACGGGTGCAGATCTGTTCCTCTTGCAGCCCCTCAAGACAAACTCATCTGTAAATTCTCTTGTTTATTAATCCTGCTAATCTGAAGTGGCTGCCTCTTTCTCCTGTCTTCTCTCTCCCGAGATAGGCCAATTTGGAATTTCACCTGGGAAGCTCCCTGTGGATTTAAACCAACAGCTTCAGTTTCAATGCTTTTTATTTTTTTTTCTTTCTCAAGGCTAACAGTTGCTTAGAGACTACTTCGAAACCCCAGGGCACCGGATGAGGTCAATTAACAAAGAACTCCTGGGAATGAGGACCACTGCACAAATCATCTGATTTGCTGAGCTGCTTCTGGACGTGGGTTACAAGTCCTGGTAAGTGAGCATCCTTCAATACAAGTCCTAGTAAGTGAACATCCTTCGTTACAACGCTACCTCCACTAATTGTTGCGGGGTGGGGGCTGGTGGTGGAGCACAATTGCATTCTCGATGCTGCACATACTGCAGCCTGACAGCAGTAAGGCTGGAGCAAATGAGCTTCTTCAGATATTAAAAGCCCCTGTGTTGTAAATGATGATAATAATGTCATCATCTCTTCCACAGAAAGCACTTTCATTAAGAGCTACGTTTTAATTTCAACATATTTGCATGAATTCATTCGGGTAGTGGTAGGGGGTGGCGTTTAATAACGGTTTTTCATCTTCCATGAACTTGCCAGGTGTTTCAATTAGGAAGTTTATAAATGCACCCCACCCCTCATCCCCAGAAGCCCTGAAAGAAATATCTTCTCAATCACATGTCCCGAATGGGGGCACATTCCCAATAATCACACATCTGGTAGGAAGTAGTGAATCTATTTCCTGAGTTGACATACCCAGAGGAAATCGACTTTTTTCCCTTCTGAGGAGTAAAACGAAGATGACTTCCCTCTCCTCTAAGTACTTTTTCCAATTCTTAGGAAATAGGCTCGGGCACTATTCCAGGGGACACTGACAGCCGTAGCAGGTGGGAGCAGGAAGGGAATTTGGTTGGGGCAAAGCTTACAGGGCTTCAGGTTTGAATCTGGCAAATAAGCCACCTCAGAGTGGATTAGGTCTGCTTCTTCCCAAAGCCGTTCCCTGCACTCTCTTTGTCACAAACAGGGGGCAGTCTCTGTTAATTAAAGCCGGCAGCAGCCTCCAGAGCCGGTCTCCTCTGAGGATCAGACTCAGATGTCCTGGTGACAGGCAATATTTTGCAGAGCTTGGAGGCTGCTTCTGAAATGGACTTTTCAGTCTCAAGTTCGTCTCTTATTGCTAAGCTTTTTCTTAAAAAAAAAAAAAAATTTAGGAATGCCTTCAAACCTCTTTTGCAGGAAGATATCTGTGATCCAGCCTTCTATACGGGTCTTGCCCTCAGCCCTCAGCCCTGATGTTTGCTGGGAAGTGTCACACAGGATGCAGTGAAGTAGGATGGCAGGACACCTGGGATTAGGGGCCCGGTGCTCTGCATGCAGCTCTGCATTTCCCATCTGCTGGCTGTGTGACCTTGGACAAAGCCCTTAACCTCTCTGAGCCTCACCTTCCTGGACTGAAGCAAATGTGTTGGAGCAGTGCTTCTCAATTCTGAATTCTCATGTGAAAATATTTCAAACCCTCTGCACGTCTATCTCAACCCTAAGAGTTCCTTTCCTCTCTTAAAGACAGGGTGTTGCATAAAAGATCTTAATTAGTTCACTAAAACAGCCTGTAGGTATTTGGGGGGGGGGCTTCCCCAGTGGCTCAGTGATAAAGAACCTGCTTGCCAATGCAGGAGACTGGAGTTTCATCTCTGGTCTGGGAAAAAACCCTGGAGGAGGAAATGGCAACCCACTCCCATATTTTTGCCTGGGAAATCCCATGGACAGAGGAGTCTTTGGGCAGGAGTTGGACGTGACTTAGCGACTAAACAACAACAACATGTTTTCAAAGTGTTTTCCACATCCACATTGTTCTAGATGCTGGGGGACTCTTGCCAGAGTCAAAGCCTTTTCTGGCCTGGGCTTTATATTTCAAGGTAGTTTGACAGTGAAAAAAAGAAATAATAATATACTGCCAGCTGGATGGAGAGTGTGGAGGCCTATTTCAGGAAGGCGCTATCTGCAGTGGTTAGAACACAGGCTCCTGAGTCAAATTTCTTGGGTCAAATGTCAACAGCAGCACTTCTTTGCTATGTTTGGGCACCTGGTTTAATTGCTTTGAGCCTCAGTCTCTCCCTCTGTTGTGTGGGCTTGGAAAGATTACCTAACAGGGGGGAATTAAATGAGATCAGTCACTCAACGGTTCAGCAGATATTCCCAGATTGTCTGCTAGATTCGAGGCACTGCTTTAAGCATCGCGAGGAGGTAATTTTACACAAGTAAGCTTAGTGGGTATGTTACAGGCACTGGATAAATGTCAGCTGTGGCCAGCTCACACACCAATGCCTGCATTTGCAGAGACTCATACAGTGGTGGTGGGTGTGGGTGGACACAGGTGTGGGTGGACGCTGTCTTGTTTGGGGGATCTTGTTCTGATGAAGAGGAGGAGTTCAGACTACGCAATCTCATGCCTTGTCCTGAGGGTTTTGGGATATAACACAGTTCATAATTCATTGATTCTTCCAGGGCTGGTTCACTCCTGGATATGGCTCTATCAATATGGCCCTGGTGTGTTTTTGTTGGAAATCGGGTCATTCTCTGCTAGTCTTTAGCGGGAGAGCGTAGGTGACCATTCCTTCAAAGAAAAGGCTTCTTCAAAGCTGAACCCCCTCTCATGGTGAGAAAATTTGCAAAACAGTCCCATTAAAACCCCATGATTTTTCAATTAAGGAGACCCCCACCCTAGTATGTCATCTTCTCTGTGGCCCAAGCTCTTGATTCTTCGGAAATGCCCTGAGAAGCCCTTGACTGCAGCCAAATGGAGAAGAGGGATGGTGGAAACATTTGCCTGCAAATCGCCTAGCCGACTGCAAAGTGTATACTTAGTTAATGCAATTAAAAAACAAAACGCAGGGGCGTGTGGGGATCTAAATTTGGTGTAGCAGCTTTGGTACAATTCCTGTTTTAGGGGCTCCTGGAGTCAAATTCAAGCCGAGGAGAGGAAGAAGTGGGAGAAATGGGAGAGGGCCGACGGCTGGCTGGAATCGGCAGATGTGAGCTGGGGCAGATTTGGAAACACTGACGACGGGAGACTTGGAGCCGAGGAAGCAAGGCCGGGTTCGGCAGCTCTGGTGAGGATATCCGGGGTGGTGGTGGTGGGAGTTGGTGGGGACAGGGGCCAGCCGGCTCCCGGAGAACGATGCGCGAGGGCTGCAGGTACGGCAGGGCGGCCGAGGCTGGGCGCCCAGGCCTTGCGCTGCACCAGATCTGGGCGCGCAGAGGCGGCGCCGCGGTGTGGCCCTCCTGTGGAGCGCGGGGAAGGCGGCCTCGGCGAAGCGGGACCAAGTGGCAGGTCCAGGGGCCTGGGAGAGCGTCCCAAGGAAAGACCTTCTGGGCCAGGTCATCGCCTCACCTTCCCTGCATTTCGTTGACTTCATTTCATCCCGAGCCCCTCTCCTCGGGTGCCTCTGCCGGGCCCAGGCTCCCTCCCAGCTCTGCCTTGGTCCTCGCCTGGGCCCCGGGAGTCCACCCAGCCGGAGGTGGGAGGGCGGTGGGGAGCCTCGGGTTGGAGGGCAAGGCCGGGAAAGGGCCAGGCGGCCCCCGGGCACCTGGGAGGGACGATCCGGATCAGATCGCGCCCCGCTCCGTCTTGGAGTGGAAGCCACCTGGTCTGTCCCTCAACCTTTCGAGACACCTCTTTCCCCGGGGGGCCGACTCGAGCCGCCGCTCCTGCGCACGCACCCGGGAAAAAGCCACGGGCGGAGCCGCCTCCGCGCCCCGAACAGGTCCGAGCCGCGGCTCCCGCCCAGTGAGGGCGCGGGAGGTCCCGCCGCCGTCCCCCACCTGCCGGGAANCCAAGGGTCTGGTGTTGCGAGCGAGACTTGGAAGCAGGGTTGCGGCAGCGACTGTTGCCTCGGTAGGGAAATTCACCCAGGGATGGGTAGGGTGCCTGGCAGATTTCGACTTAATTCCTCTGCTGAAATCTCTTTGGAGCCGTTGCCTTGCAAACCAGGGCTTTGAGAGCTCTCCTCCTGTTTCGGTTGGGATGGGGGTGGAGAGGCAGGAGGAGGCAGGTGGGAAGCTGGGGAGGAGCGCTAACCTTTGGGTACCTGTGGGAGAAACTTCCTGGTCCTGCCCCCTTGCAGCTCTGTTTACTCCAGCCCAGCAGGCTGCAGCCCCATTCCTCTNTTCGGTTGGGATGGGGGTGGAGAGGCAGGAGGAGGCAGGTGGGAAGCTGGGGAGGAGCGCTAACCTTTGGGTACCTGTGGGAGAAACTTCCTGGTCCTGCCCCCTTGCAGCTCTGTTTACTCCAGCCCAGCAGGCTGCAGCCCCATTCCTCTACAGGTACCGGGAAAGGTCTCCTTGGAGGTGGAATCTAAGGGGTATCCAGTCCTGGGGTTGCAGAGCCCCAACACAGGCTCTCCTTGCGTACATGTTGAGAATTCCAGGCTGGAGTGAAGGTACATACTCCTGAAAAGAAAGAATGCTTGATTTTTACTGATGACTCCCATGGTATAATTTTCAACCTTGGCTGATGTTTAGGGTGACCTGGAATGCTTTTTTAAAAAAACCCTGTTGCCAGGGGCCCCACCCTAGATGGTTCAAATCAGGATCTCTAGGGTGGGGTCTGTGCATCTATATTTCTGTATATCTCTTCAGGCTTTATGGTGTTCAGTCAGTCACTGTCCAGGAAAAGGAAGTAACAATTGCTGAGCACAATTTTGGGTGCCAGGCACTGTTCTAGGAATGTGTGTGTGTCTCTGTGTGTGTCTCTGTGTGTAAACATAATTTAGTTTGCCCAGTGATGAGACAGGTGCTAATTCTTTATTACATAGAAGCAAATCATAGCTGAGGTTGGTAGCTTGCTCAAGGTCACACAGAAAATTGCGCATTCTTTACTCCCCTGGTGTCAGCTGTGTCTGGGGCAGATGTTTTCAGGTTGAGTGAGCATCAGAATTTGAGGAGCTTCCTAAAATGCACAGTCTTGCACTTGATACAGAGAGATTCTAAATCCATCTATCTGGGCCTCAGAAGTCTGCATTTTTTACCACCTCTCTGAACGGCTTGTGTAAAGTGGTCCACACTTGACTTGGGAACATTTTCCCGGATGGAGGGTGGATGGATTCATTCAGTGTGACTCTTACTGACATTCTGTTGCTGGTTCTCCCCATTTGTGTAGCCTTTGGGTGTGTTTCTATGGTGCTAGGGGGCTGCTCCAAGTACTCACCAAGTGCATCCTGCTTTACTGATGCCGTTAATCATTTTATATCCCAGCCATGGCTCATTCGCTTTTGCCTGCATGGACCATAGGATGTTTGGCTGGGTCCAGCACGCCAAACTCTGCATCAGAGAGACTGTAAGGTGGCTTTCAGGTGAAATTAACCTGCTGGCTGCAGCCTCTTCATTTATTTTGTCTCGAGCTGTGGGGTCACTGGGGTGGGAAGTTTGTTCTTACCTCCCCTGAGGGTACCTTCTCCTCAAAGACTCACAGCACATCACACCGTTGACTGCTCCTAGTGACCAGTGTGCTTGTGTTTGATGAGGTCAGTTTCCAGGCTCAGAGGCCTGGGCACATCGCCTACTTCCTTCTGCGCTGATTAGGACTGAAAACGGGGAGAGACAGCAATTCCAGAGTATGTGCAGGGCTGGCCGGTGATGTGGAGAAAACTGTATAGATAATTCTACAGCAGATATAACCACAGCCACATTCAACCACTATTTATTGGAAGAAGTGACCACAAATGGTGGGTACCAAATGGTCCCAAACCATGTGGACCTATTTTATTTGATCTGCAACGTATTTCTATGTCTGTATTCTTATTTTTGGGCTTTACAGGTGGCTCAGTGGGTAAAGAATTCGCCTGCAACGCAGCAGATGCAGGAGACGCGGGTATGATCCCTGGGTCTGGAAGATTCCCTGGAGGAGGGCATGGCAGCACACTCCAGTATTCTTGCCTGGAGAATCCCATGGACGGAGGAGCCTGGGGGACTACATTTCATAGGGTCCCAAAGAGTCAGACATGACTGAAGCGACTGAGCCTGCACCCATGACTTCTTAAGTTGTTCCCAATTTGTTATTATGAAACATTTTAAGCATACAGAAAACTTGAAAGAAGAATAAACATGAATGCCGTAGATCTTTCATCTAGGGCAGGGTTTCCTCCCCTTGGCACTCTTGACATCTGGGGCTTGATTGTTTTCTGCTGTGGGAGGCAGTCCGGTGCATTGCTGGCTGTTTGGCAGCATCTTGGGACTCTGCTCCCTTAGGTGCAGGTGGCCCCCACATGCAATTAAAATGTCCTCAGATGTCGCCAGAAGTCATCCAGGAGTGGAGTCACTCCCAGTCAAAACTGCTCATTTAGATTGAATCGTTATTAGTACTTTGTCACGTTTGCTTTATGGCTATCTCTCTCTCCCTCTTCCTTCTTTCCTTCCTTTTTTCCTTCCTCCCTCCTTCCCTTCCTTCCTCTCTCTTTTCCCCCCTTTTTTTTTTTTGGCTGGAGCAGTTGAAAATAAGTTGCAGATATGACACTTCATCCCTAAATACTTTAGTGTGGATCTCCTAAGAACAAGGACATTTCTCCCACATAACACAGTTCCAGTATCCTGCCCCCAAAAAGGAACAAAAATTCCATACCATCATCAAATAGCCAATCGTATTCCTGTTTTCCCAGTCATACACCAGAAATGTCTTTTAGAGATTGGGTTTTCAAACCAGGATTTTGGTCAAGGCTCACTGCTTTTGGCTGTGAAATCTCTTTATTCTCTATGGTGTATGGTGTTTTAAAACCAACTTAGATCCAATGACCAACATTTAAAAAACTGAGAGATTTCGCAGAGAAATCCCAATTTTATGATTTCTCTTGAGAAGCCAATAGATTAGGTAACACTGGACCTGTCTTTTCAAGCGGCATCTGTTCCCTTCAGGACCCCCTCAGGTTAATTTCACTTGCCTCCACCCCGCCTCCCAGTCCCCAGTTCAGTCAGTCATGTTGCCTGCAGTCCCCAGAGCGGTCGTTGGGCTGATCTGAAGAGAAATGGGTTCAGGTCAAATGGCTCCAGATGCAGTCCCAGCTCAGCCACTTAATAGCGTGAAATTTTGGGAAATTTGTGGCTCATCACTGATTCTCAGATTCCTGTCTTTAAAAATGGGATGATGAGGGTCCCTATGTCATAGGTCTGTGTGAAGATTCACTGAGACTGAGCTTAGAAATCTCATAGAGCAGGACCTGCCACAGAGTAACTGCTCAGTGACTCTTACCCTTTATCATCATCCTTATTACGGGCATTTTCTCTCCCTTGTCTATGGGAGGAGGTGAAGTTGTAGTCTGGAACTCTGTGCCTAGTGCTTGCTCTGCTGTTTCTATTTAGCTGCTTGGCCAAGTCTCGTCACCTCTCTGGACTTGCATCGAATTTTAGCAGGACAGGTGGCAAGTTCAGTAAGCTCTCATTAGTTATCTATTTAATACAAAGTAGTGTATATACGTCCATCCCAATCCATCCCACACCCCTTCATTGGCCTGGCTACTATTCAAGGACACTTGCTGGCTTTGCTATTTTACATAAGCTTGTGTGTAAATTCTCATTTAATTTCATGTCCCATGGAGGTCAGCTTTATGACAATCTGCTTTTCACAGAGGCACAGATTGCTTTTCAAGAGGATGCAAAATCCCTTAGAGAGTGGAGGAGCTGGACTTCAGGCCCAGACAGTCTGAGGCTATGGCACAGGTCCTTGACCTTCAGGCTGCACTGCCCTGAAGCACTGACATCCAGGACTTCAGTCTTTGCTGATCACAGAAAGGTGCTTGATGCCCTGTAAATAAGAGTGCGCATGTCAGGGCTGGTTCAAGGAGCCCGAGTCAGATCAAGACTATGGATGTTTCCTGCATCTGCCCCTGGCAGGGCCAGCCCTCTTGGCAAAGGCAATAGTGAGGGCAGGAATGCCTGTTTGAAGCTCTTTACACTCGAAGCCAGTAGGGAACGCATGTCATTATCTTGCCCACCTTCAAACAGTCAGAAATCCAAGTGGCAAATTACATAGCGCCATGTCCCGTGTGTTTTTCAAACATGCTTCACGAACACTTGAGTCTCTTGCAAAGAAATGGCATCAAGTGATAAACGTCCCTCCTGCTCTTGCCTTTTCTCTCTTATTGCAGCTCCCTGCACATCTCCCTTTTCTTATACATTTATAGTTATCCTGTGGCTTCCACCAGCTGCCCAGGCTGGAGAAGCCCATGAATGCATATGCTGTTGGCCACAAAAAGTCTCTAAGTTATTTTTTTAGTTTTAGTTTTTAATTGGAGGATAATTGCTTTACAATGTTGTGTTGGTTTCTTCCATTCATCAACATGGATCAGCCGTAGGTATACCTACGTCCCCTCCCTCTTGAACCTGCCTCCCACCCCTTACCGCATCCCAGCTGTGTAGGTTGTCATGGAGCACCGACCTGAGCTTCCTGCATCGTATAGAAAATTCCCACTGGCTATCTAAATTATTTTTCCTTGCAGAATATGTTTTGCTTCTCTTTGGGTACTGAGACCTTGCATTTTAAAAACCAACTTTACTGGAGTCTAATTTGCACCATACAGTGTACACATATTATGTGTAGTTTGATGAATTTGGACACATGGCTACACCCGTATAACCACTACCCCAGAAAGTAACCTCATGTCCATTGCCCTCAGATCCTTGAAAAATAAATGATGCTTCTGGTACAAGAGGAAAATCTCAGGAATCCCATTCAAGTGTTTAAAAGTCAGAAAACAGTTCAGACCTTGGAACCCCTGGAGGCTTCGAAGCAAGATGTTGGAACTCTAAGCTCTATTTGGCGATGTTGGGGTCTTTTATTTATTCACTGTAATTGGAAAGAAAAGGGATGCAGGCTTTTCTTTTCGTTCCTCAGATGTGCCATGCTCATTGCTGCCTTGGAGTTATTGTGTTGGTTTGCCTCAGATTCTCTGGCTGGCCCTTTCTCAGCATTCAGGTCTCAGCTCAGTGTCACCTTGCCTGAGAAGCTGTCCTTGATCTCCTAGGCTTATTTACCAATGCTCCCCCACCCCCTCCAGCCCGTCACTCAATGTGATTTGCTTCATTTCACATTACAGTCTAAAATGAACTTAATAATGTACTGGTTTACTAGTTTATCATCTGCCTCCTTCCATTATTGTTCACAGTAAGGAATGCAGTCTTTCCCCATCTGTCACTTGAGTCCTGGTATAGTACCTGGCACATAGGAGTTCTGATGCCTGACATCCTGGTTTACATGACATAAGGTACCTCCTCATTCCATCATTTATGTGCTCATGGATGTAGTCATTCCGTAGGTGTTCATGGAGTACCTATAGTAGATCCAGCACTGGACTGAGAGCTGTGAGACTGTGAGGAGTAGTGCAGGCACAAAGCTCACGGTCCATGGCAGGAGTTGGGTGAAGTATGAAATTCTGGTATTCCATCATCTTCAACCTCAAAAATGGCAGTCTTTCAGCTGTTTGGAACTGGATTAAGGGATAGTGAGGAAAAGTGTAGTTTCTTCAATAAGGTGTCTTTATTAAGTCAGGGTTCTCCAGAGAAACAGAATCTTTAGGAGATCTGTCTAACTAGCTACTTATCTAGAGATTATGCAGACTTGCCACACATGATAATGGAGGCTGATAGGTACAAAATCTGCAGAGTCAAGGTCCACGTTCTTTTTTTTTGCTTCTTCTTCTTTGTTTACTTTTTGTCTGTGCCTCAAAGCTTGTGGGATCTTCGTTCCCTGCTGCTGCTGCTGCTGCTGCTGCTGCTGCTGCTGCTAAGTCACTTCAGTCGTGTCTGACTCTGTGTGACCCCATAGATGGCAGCCCACCAGGCTTCCCCGTCCCTGGGATTCTCCAGGCAAGAACACTGGAGTGGGTTGCCACTTCCTTCTCCAAAGCATGAAAGTGAAAAGTGAAAGTGAAGTCGCTCAGTTGGGTCCGACTCTTTGAGACCCCATGGACTGCATCCTACCAGGCTCCTCCATCCATAGGATTTTCCAGGCAAAAGAGTACTGGAGTGGAGTGCCATTGCCTTCCCTGACCAGGGATCAAACCCATGCTCCCTGCAATGGAAGCATGGAGTCTTAGTCACTAGACCACCAGGGAAGTCCTAAGGTCCCAGTTTGAATCTGAAAGCCTATAAGTCACTGTAGAACCATGAGGACCTGATGTCCCAGTCTGAAGACCATCAGACAGGAAAATTCTCTTTCTTGGGGGAGGATCAGGCTTTGTTCTATTCCAGTCTTCAACCGACTGGATGCAGCTCACCCATGCTGTGGAGGACAATCTGCTTTCCTCAATCTATCAATCTAAATGTTAATTTCATCCCAAAACACCCACTCAGAGGCATCCAGAGTAATGTTTGACCAAATCTTTGGTCACCCTGTGGCACCCAGTCAAACTGACACATAAAACTTACCATCACAATACCTTTAGGATCTTGTTCTTCCGAGTGTGGCCCAGCAGTCTCTCCATCACCTGGCCCCAAATCTCAGGGCCTGCTGCAGACATCTTGAATCAGAATCTGCATCCTAACAAACCGCCCTAGGTAATCCGTGTGCACATTCAAGTTTGAGAAGCACTCAGAGTGTGCGCTACATGTAAATACCAGTTCCTTGGGCCTTAGCTTGGTTTGTGGTACATAGTTGGTTCTCTCCACTAATTTACTCAATTGAAAAAAAAAATCCTTATTTGTAACATGGTTTTGAGTATACACCTCAATGTATGGGCTTCCCTGATGGTTCAGATGGTAAAGAATCTGACTCCAATGCAGGAGACCCTTGTTCGATCTCTGGGTTGGAAAGATCCCCTGGAGAGGGAAATGCCAACCCTCTCCAGTATTCTTGCCTGGAGAACTTCATGGCCAGAGGAGCCTGGCAGGCCACAGTTCATAGGGTCCCAAAGAGTTGGACATGACTGAATGATTAACATACACAATATATGCACATACTAGTGAACAGTTATTAGGTACACTATAGCGTTTATTGTTTTTAAAATTTGTATTGAAAGATAGTTGACTTACAATGTTGTATTAATTTCTGCAGGAAAGTGATTCAGTTATATATATTCTTTTTCATATTGTTTTTCATTATGGCTTATCACTCGGAGAAGGCAATGGCACCGCACTCCAGTACTCTTTTGCCTGGAAAATCCCATGGATGGAGGAGCCTGGCAGACTTCAGTCCACGGGGTTGCTAAGAGTCGGACACGACTGCACGACTTCACTTTCATGCATTGGAGAAGGAAATGGCAACCCACTCCAGTGTTCCTGCCTGGAGAATCCCAGGGACGGGGGAGCCTGGTAGGCTGCCGTCTATGGGGTCGCACAGAGTCAGACACGACTGAAGCGACTTAGCAGCAGCCGCACATGGCTTATCACAGGCTATTGAATATAGTTTCCTGTGCTGTGGTTGTTGTTCAGTCGCTAAGTCATGTCTGGGTCTTTGTGACCCCACGAACTGCAGCATGCCAGGCTTCCCTGTCCTTCACTATCTCCTGGAGTTTGCTCAAACTCATGTTCATTGAGTCAATGATGCTATCCAACAATCTCATCCTCTGCTGCCCCTTCTCATCTTGCCTTCAGTCTTTTCCAGCATTAAAGTCTTTTCCAATAAGTCAGTTACTCACATCAGGTGACTAAAGTATTGGAGCTTCAGTTTCAGCATCAGTCCTTCCAATGAATATGTAGCGTTGATTTCCTTTAAGATTGACTGGTTGGATCTCCTTGCAGTCCAAAGGATTCTCAAGAGTCTTCTCTAGCACCACAATTCAAAAACATCAATTCTTTGACACTCACCTTCTTTATGGTCCATCTCACATCCATACATGATTACTGGACAGTCCATAGCTTTGACTCTATGGATCTTTGTCAGCAAAGTGATGTCTCTGCTTTTTAATACCCTGTCTAGGTTTGTTATAACTTTTCTTCCAAGGAGCAAGCATCTTTGAATTTCGTGACTGCAGTCCCTGTCACAGTGATTTTGGAGCCCAAGAAAATAAAGTAAATCACTGTTTCCCCATCTATTTGCCATGAAGTGATGGAACTGGATGCCATGATCTTCATTTTTTGAATGTTGTGCTACATAATAGGACCTTGTTGTTTAGATAGACTCTAAAGCATACAAAAGAGCAGGTATATTAAACAGACCTGAAAGTGAAACAAATATTTACAATTTGTTGCCAATGGTGATGACTTTGTGTAGTAACACACTAATGTGTCTTGAGGATTAAGCTCATCATTCATACATAGATCCATATTTTGAATATTCTTCATGAGAGAATTATTTTTGGCTGATTTCATTTTGATCTGAATAGGCCGTCATTTTTTTTTAACCTTGTGAGAAGCTGTTGAAGAGGAGAGGGTCCAGTCTATCATTTTGTTGTCCTTGTTTCATCAGTATTGTCTCCAGGCTGTGGTTTTGTTATGAGGGAACATTCTTAAGCCCCATGTCCACCTAGTGATGGCTAGCTTAGTACAACTAGAGTCTTTGCTTGCACATCCCTTTGGGGGTGGATGTAACTACAGCACAGCTGATGCACCCTAAAGATGATGCCACTGACAAGGTTGGCACCTTGGTCCAAGGTTCTTTCCTTCTCACCATCTGACATGGGTGTTGCAAGTGAGGGCTCCAGCCTCGGTTCACACATTTATTTCTTAATTTTAATGACTTAAATTATTTCTTAATTTTAAGACCATACACAGAAGTTGTCATATTTCCTTCGCCCCCTGCCAAACTGTATTAGGCACTCCCCGAGTGAGTGGACCACACCTTGAAGACACCTTGTCCAGGATACAGAGGTTCTAAGAATCCCTGTCCTCATGCCTGCTCTGGGAAGGGCTGTCTTGGGGAAAAGTATTCTTGACTTTCCGGTGAATTTCATGAATTTTGGCACTCAGCAGGAGCCAGGGAATCTGCCGATGGCAGTGCTGACTGAATTCACAGATAGCCACCCTGATCATTTACTTTGCTATCCTCTTGGAAGTTCAAATATTTTGAAATTTTGGAGAGAAATCTTTAGAGAATGTGGTGAGAACTCTGGCCTCTCTCTCTCTTTTAACTTGATAGTGTCTCAATCTGCCTTTATTTGTTTTTATTTGCTTATTTTATTATTTTGGCTGCAGTGGGTCTTCATTGTGGTGTGCAGGCCCTTCGTTGTAGACTGCGGGCTTCACTAGCTATGGTGCGGGCTTAGTTGCCCCTCAGCATGGAAGATTTTAGTTTCCCGACCAGGGATCAAGCCCTGTACTGGAAGGCAGATTCACTGGATGGCCAGTAAAATCCCAAACTATGGCTGCTTGTTCAGGAAAAATGCACAAATAAAATTTCTGCTCAATTCTAGAGGAGTTCAGAGATCCTCTGAAGTTCAATAAAGAACCTATGTATTTATTTATTTGTATTTTATTATATTTCTTAATTTTTTTTAAACTGGAGGATAATTGCTTTACAATGTGTTGGTTTCTACCATTCATCAACATGAATCAGCATATGGCAACTTCAAATTAGCTATTGTTTTACATATGGTAACGTATATATCTCAAAGTTGCCCTCTCAGTTCATCCCACCCTCTCCTGCCCTCACTGTGTCCATAAGTCTGTTCCCCATGTCTGAGTCTCTGTTCCTGTCCTGCAACTAGGAAAGAACATGTTTAGAAGTGAAAAAAGGCGAATTAGGTTTGAGAGACTTCTGTCTTGTGTTTCAAACATTTCTTTGCTGCAGCCCCTTTCAAGTTTCAGGTTCTGCTTACTGTCCAGGGTCAGGAGGAGCTTAAACAATGATTTCAAAGACATTCAGGTTTGTATCTTAGTCCCTCCACTGATTAGCTGGGTTAACTTGGGCGTGCGTGCGTGCATGCTAAGTTGCTTCAGTCGTGTCCAACTCTTTGCTGCCTGATGGACTGTAGCCCGACAGGGCAGTCTTTTGAAAAATATTTATTTATTTATTTGGTTGTGGCAGGTCTTAGTTGCAGCATGTGGGATCTAGTTTCCTGACCAGGGATCAAACCCAGGCTCCCTGAATTGGGAGCTTGGAATGTTAGCCACTGGACTACCAGGGAAGTCCCGCTGGGCAGTCTTTTTGTTCTGGAGAATGGGTATAGTAATCCACACCTCTCCCACTTGTTGGCTGCAGTTCAGCTTTATTAGCCTTCTTGTCCCTCAGATCTGAACTCTTCCATGCCTCAGGGTCTTTGCACTTGCTGACCCCTCTGACTGGAATATTCTTGCATCCTCTTTATGGCAGTAACACCTCACTGTTCAGGGCTCAGCTCAGATGTCTCCTCAGGAAGGCTTTTTCCTGATCAGCCAATCTGTCAGTTTATTTTGGACTTTTTTTTTTTTAAGTATACAATGGAGTGGTTTGTACTATATTGAGAAAGTTGAGCAACCATCACCACTGTCTAATTCTAGAACATTTTCATCACCCTATAAAGAAACCCCTCCCTCATTAGCAGTGACTTCCCATTTCCCCTCCCAAACCCCTGGCCCCTGGCAACCACTAATCTGCTGTCTGTATGGATTCTCCCATTCTGAACATTTCAAGTAAATGGAATCACTTCACCTCTCTGAGTCTTTGTTGACTCATCTGCAAAGAAGGAGTAATAACCCTCATGATGTGTTTACGTGCTGCCTAATTGAATTAAGGCACATCACGTGACTAGCATAGTGCCTGGCTTAATGGGAAGTACTCAATAAATGTTGCTTATTGTTACTAATACTGGGCTGTAGCTGTACCTGAAATGTTGGTATCTAGGGTTAGCAAGAGTACTGTGCTGTGCTCAATTGTGTCCAACTCTTTGTGACCCCATGGACTGTAGCCCACCAGGCTCCTCTTGTCCATGGGATTTCCCAGGCAAGGATACTGGAGCAGGTTGCCATTTTTCTTCTCCAGGGGATCTTCTTGACCCAGGGATCAAACGGATGTCTCTTACATCTTCTGCATTGGCAAACATATTCTTTACCGCTAACGCCACCTGGGAATAAACTTTTTTTTTTTTTTAAATTATTAGGATTAGTTATAAAGGGTGACTAAACTTGTCAGGTGCAGACATATTATATATAGTCATCATTTAATCTTCTCAATAACTCTATAAAGTGGGTAACACTGCTATTACATCAGTAACATGAGAGGTGTATGAATTCTTCTGCAGGACATCCTTATGTAATCTCAGTGTAATTGCAGTGATCTTCTTTACTTATGTCTTTTTCCCCTCCACTCTAAGTAGAATGGCAGCTCCATGGAGAAAGGGGTCTTATCTTTTGTTCATAAGCCCAAAGCCCTGGTAGCTCAGATGGTAAAGAGTCCTCTGCCTACAATGTGGGAGACCTGAGTTTGATCCCTGGGTTGGGAAGATCCCCTGGAGTAGGAAATGACAACCTACTCCAGTATTCTTGCCTGGAGAATTCCATGGATAGAGGAGCCTGGTGGGCTACAGTTCATGGGGTCACAAGGAGTTGGACATGACTGAGCCACTTTCAATTTTTAAGAATAAATAGGTGCTAGTCATTGTTTTGAATGAATCAATTTAAACTTTCTCTCCTTTCAGGGCCCTTGCAGATGTCATGAGACCACAGGGCCACTGCAACACTGACCACATGGAGAGAGATCTCAACATTGTGGTCCACGTCCAGCATTATGAGAACATGGATACCAGAACCCCTATAAATAATCTTCGTAAGTATATCTCTGCCATCCAGTTCCAGTCCCATGGGGTGACCCAAGCTGTGGTCACATCTCCAGATTTCATGGTGTGTGTTTCTCTTTGTTGACTAAGAAGTTTTATTTTATCTCTTCTAGATCTAACTGTGGGTGGCATCCTCAGATTTCACTTTGTTTCTCCATTAAAGAGTCATCTACGTGGTGGATTTCTCATGGTTGGTTCTTCTGTTAACAGGCCACTTTGGAGGTTCATCTTGGTCATGTGTTAACTAATAGCCCTTTTGGCTGGTCATCATCGTTAGGTACTTAGCTAACCAAAGGATTACTTGGTTGGTTCATCCTAGATAGTAAGTCTGTTAGCCAGTAACCTATTTTGTTGGTTTATCTTGATTGGGTAATCTGTTAACCAATGGTTCATTTGCTTATCTGTCTGCCTCGTGAGGTAGACCAGTTGTCACTCTTAGGTTTCCGCTAACAAATACTGGTTTAGAAGAATTAGATTTATTTTTCATGAAACCAGAGTTTCATAAACATAAGCCACAAACTGTGTGTGTGTGTGTGTGTGTGTGTGTGTGTGTGTGTGTGTATACCTGTGCATATATGTGGGGGCTTTTGAATTGTGGTTATGTTAGTTTGGGTGTGTACCTGTGATTCAACAGAAACAAATTGTTCTGTTGTTCTCCCAGGGGAAAAAAGTTGCATTTGCTATTGTGTTTTTAATAGGTATTCTTTAGCTGACAGAGCATACCTGGGAATCTTAGCGTGGTCCCAAAGATTTTCTTTCCTTTCAAAGGTCAGTATATACAATGTATATTATGTAGCTGATGTACTGACTATAGAGAGTGGGGAAAAATAAGACTGTTTTGTTTTTGACAGTAGTGTACTATCATGGTTATTCCTAGCAATTATGTTTTCAAGTAAGCCCCACATTAAAGTAATGTGTAGGGCTTGGTTTAAAATAATAAAAGCCAGAAAATTTAAAGGATGCATTTAGTTGTAGCTGGAGGTTTTTTAAAAACAGAAACAGTTCTGGCATTTTTGCACGTTTTTCTAGTCTGGGTCACCTTTGCTAAAGTTCCACCAGAAACAGCATTGGTGTTTTATTTGCTGAATCATAGTTTTGCACTGTTTGGTTGCAAATTTTCGTGCTCAATGGGTAGAGGAGTAAGTCTGTGGAATTTGACATTGATAATGCAAATTATCACCATGATTCTGCACGGTGATAATTGTTCATGGCCTTGGAAATGTTGCAGTATGTTTGCAAAGTTGATGTGTACGTGGTTTGAAATGGGTTACTAAGTAGAAAGTCTTAAGTTCCATTCTATTAAGTAACTTGACATTATTTATTTATGAACTGGATCAGAAAAATGATATGAGAAATAGCCACATGTTAGAGAAAAATACACAGTCACTGGACGTTTTATGACCAAATCTCACAGCCCCGAAAGGCATGGTGAATCACGCCAACTCTGATACAGCAATTGTTGCATCCAATTCTGGCTTTGATGGAAATGAGCACATCCTCTTTCAGAATGCAGTGGAAAATAAGTTGAACCTAGATATATATGAGTCCTCAATATCATAAGCAAGTGAATATGACCATGAACTAGAGAAAGCTGAAATGGTGTTGAGTCCCTGGCTATAAAAAGGTGGCTGTTGAAAGTTTCTCATTTGAAGTTTCAATTTCTAGGATGATTTTGAATCAGCTCTTGAGTGGAATAACAAACTCATTGAAGTCACTCAAATTACACCACTCCGTCAGGCAAAAGGGCAGGCAGCCTTAATGAATCTTGCTTTAGTAAGGGACTTTGTTTAAAGTTGTACTGAAAATAAATTGTGGTTCAGAGATGGGTCTCTAGGTACTGAGTATTTCAGAAGTCTCCTGTGACTGACTAACTTGGTTTATTTATGAGTCTTGCTTTTAGTCTATATTTGTGTTTCAGTAATCAGTGATCTTTTACACCAAGGAAAAAAATATGTCTTGTAATATTTTACTGGGTGGAATTGCACTAGAGCTTTCCTGACAAACTGCAGGGGAAAATTCTAGGTACAATCTCACAAACATTACATTCTCCTAGAAATTACCATAGATATTAATTTTATGTAGTTTTGTTAGGTTGGTTCCATCCTTATTTCCTAGTATTTTTGAGAACATCTGGAAAATAAGAGCATATAGCTTTTCTACAGGTTTACATTAATGAGTTTAATTTAAATAACAAATTAATTCAGTAGTTGGTAGTGATGATATTTACTTGTAATGAAGTGTTTGTCTTTTATTGATTTACAGGAGCTCTTTACATATTATGGACATGTGGGAAAATGACGTGTTCAAAAGAAACAATGATTTGTGGAGTTCATTGAGAAGATAAGAGCTAGATGACTGACATTATCAGTTATTAAAGGCTCAAGAAGCCACGCAGTCTCCAGAGCCCACTGACTAATAGAGAGCTAGGAGAGAAGGAATCTTGTCTGAAAATCAGAAAGTAAGGCCAGCTCTTGGTGCCAGAATTAGAATGCCACTACTGAATACAATGGCATAGGAAATGGTAACCTACTCTAGTATTCTTGCCTGGAAAATTCCATGCACAGAGGAGCCTGGTGGGCTACAGTCCATGGGGTCACAGAGAGTCCGAGCAGACAATGAATATAAAGCCCTTTTCTGGACATTATGGGAGCTACAAAGATTTACCCTTACAAAAAGTGGAGAGATGCATTAATTTGTGATACAATAAGAGGGGTGCATTGTGCCATTTTTAGGGTGTTCTCCACTGAATAGTCAAGTTATGAGATTTGATTGAAGGTCCAACTTAAACGTTATTTTTATCTCTGTTTGGGACCCACTTGACATTGCTTTAAGAGAATAATCATCTTCTCTTGATACTAACACTAGATCACTTTCTGCACTTTTCCTTATGTTTCAAACACTAGAACCAGCAGTCAGTCTAGAAACCTGGATATTTGGAAGGAGGGGAGTCAGGAAGGACTAGAGTGAATGCAAATAGGGAGGAAAAGGCTTCAATATTGGGAATTTTTTTGCCAACCTTTATCACTTTCCTATGGTTTATTTTTCCTGTGATATAGGCAGGACTCGCCTTTTTTTTATCTTCCAGCAGATGCTGTTCAGGGTCTTTTCAGGCATTCAGTGTTATTGCCTAAAAATATTTAGTCTGATAATCAAAAGGGCTTGGACCTCTTTGATTAACAGGATGTAGATTCAGATGAGAGAGTGATTTTCTGCAAAAGCTCCTCGACTTCTGCGTAATTACAGTTTGCTTTTGAAGGCGCATTTTGTTCTCAAGTGCTGTGAACGTGCGCTGTCTCCCCAACCCAGCCGCCCTGTTTGCCAGTGACCCCCGCCCAACCCCATCTTCTGAGAGTCTGGGGTAAATGTAGGCTTCTTTTAGGGTCAAGATTGTGAGATCTGAGTGAGAGACTGTGGGGACCAAGTACAACCAGGATCAACATTTCTGAACTTGTTTGTGTTAAAAGCACACTTCTTTTGCAATAAAATTTTAATTTGGGAATAATTTTATATTTATAGGAAAGTGGCAAAGGTAATAGTACACAGAGTTCTCACCTACTTGCCCCTGATGTTAGCATCTTACATGACTATGGTACACTGTAGTTATATGTCAAAACTAAAAAGTCAATATTCGTACGTTATTTTTAGCCAAATGGTAGGTATTGTTTGACTCTCACTAGTTTCTTCTCTGATGTCCCTTTTCTGCTCCAGGATTCAATCCAGAACACTATGTTATAGTTATTGCAGCTGACTTGATAGTAGAATTTTGGTTGTGCAATATTGTTTAACGATGTGGCAAAGGCTGGAAACAACATGAAATAAGTCAGTGGCAATTACACAGCCTTTATTGCCACTGTATAAAGTGTTGCCCAGTGTCTATGAAAACCTCGTGTTAAGTTATGCACCTGCTCAGTGTTGGAATGGAACCAGCTGATGTCCTGACTGTGCCCTCATATCTATTCATGGACAAAGGACCCTCACACTCCGTACAAACATACAGCTCCACTTTTGAATGGAGTCAGTGTTGTAGTCTTTATTTCACGGGCATAATCTGAGCAAGTGAGATCTCACCCCAAACTCTGGTGAAATGCTGACTTGCTATTTCAGGGCATAGAACTCATCAGAAAGACCTGATTCTTATTCCAGCTTTTACTCCCACCCTGTCCATCCCCAGGACAATTTCTAAGTGGGTTTAGGAGGAATCAGATGAAAAGCAGATCCATGGCTTAGTTTCTGAAGAGGTTGTACAGCTCATGTTTAGGGCTAAATGGATTTTCATTCATTTGTCCATAATTACAAAGGCACTCAGAATGTCCCATACTCGATTTTTTTGAAATACTAGAAGGAATATTCCCACATACTTTCTAAAAATTGGGAGGAATTACTAACACGGGCCTACTGTATAGCACAGGGAACTGTCCTCAATATTGTGTAATAATGTATAAAGGAAAAGACGGGCTCTCCAAGTGGTGCTAGAAGGTGGCCAGTGCGGGAAATATGAGACAGGCGTTTGATCCCTGGGTTGGGACAATCCCCTGGAGGAGGAAATGGCAACTCACTCCAGTATTCTTGCCTAGGAAATCCCATGGACAGAGGAGCCAGGCAGTGGGCTATAGTCCATGGGCTTGCAAAGAGTCAGACATGACTGGCTGACTGACACCTTTACTTTCATTTGGGCCACCAGGCACAGGTGCTACATGTTTTTAATATGCAAAACAAAGCTTAAACAGCCTAGCTCATTCCTGCCTCAGAGCCTTTGCACCTGCCGTGCTTTTTGCCTACGGCACAGGATCCCAGGCCTCTTGCATCTCATCTGTTATCCCTATTGCCACCTCACTAGAGAGGACATCCTTGTCTACCTCTGGCTCCCAAGTCACCTACTGTTCCCCATTTCTCCACTGTCCTCTCTATAACATTTGTATTCTCTGAAGTTGTCGTGCTCATGTTTTAAATTTATTCCTCTTTCACTATATTGTAAACTTCACAAGAACAAAAGCTTCATATTGTCACAGCTGTACTCCCTACGGCAGGACTGGGCTGGCTCATGACAGAAGCTCCATAAATTTTTGTCCAATAAATGAAAAAGCCTGTGGAAGAGGTATCGTTATCCCTGCTTTATGAAGGAGAAAACCGAGATTCATGGAAACTAAAGAACTGGCATGATAACTGAGATTTACTTTTAACATCGCCAGGAATATATACAATTGTGGGGTATAGTAGATGAAACAAAAATGGGAAAAATACTGTTATTACAGCCAGGTGACCAACTACATGGGGATTCATTATTCTAGTCTATATTTGTGTATATTTGAAAATATCCATCATAAAATTGAAAGTTACACAGCTTGTCCACCATAGCAGAGTTAATTCACAGAGGAGCTGGGATTCAAACCCCGGTCTGTCTGAGTCCGTAGCCTGAACTTTAATGGAGGCATGTGGGTTATCTTCTGGTGAATATCCAGGCTTAGGAAGGATGAGAATCAGGACACCTGAGGGACTTAAGGAGGTAGAGTGGGTAAAGCATCATTATTGTTTCTATCCTTAATATGCTCAATCACAGTGTCTTTTAGTTCACTTTATCCAGAGAGAGAAAATGTGGTTTGTTTCTGACCAGCCATCAACCTGGCTCCCTTGAGTCAGTTGTCAGACTCCTGAACAACCAGTTGGGTGGGATGGAGAATGTCTCAATCTCAGGTGGGACTAGTCTCCAGGAAGGCTATGTTTGAGAAGCACGGTGGAGATTGCTGTTTTAAGCTTCCTAGGGGTAGGGGCAAGGATTACATTTGTTTTATTCTTTTCTGTACCTCCACTGACTAGAAATTACAGAGTTCAACAGACGTTTGTCGAATGAATGATTACATGCAGCTATGAATGATCTCCTTGCCGGAGCTCCGTAAGAAGTCCAGGGGAACCCATTAACAGGACCCTTGAGATTTTTGAGTTTTGAGGAAGCTTGGCTAATTTTGACTCATATGAGGCTTTAACTCTCTTTTAAGAAGTGACAGCTACCAGCACTCATGTTCCTGAAATGACTGGACAGGTAGTCTTTCCATCTGAAGATCTGACTGCAAATAGTTTTGCACATAGGTCAGTAGATTATAGCATTGCTAAGAGTTAGTAAAAGACGCTTACTCCTTGGAAGAAAAGTTATGACCAACCTAGATAGCATACTCAAAAGCAGAGACATTACTTTGCCAACTAAGATCCATCTTGTCAAGGCTATGGTTTTTCCAGTGGTCATGTATGGATGTGAGAGTTGGACTGTGAAGAAGGCTAAGCACCAAAGAATTGATGCTTTTGAACTGTGATGTTGGAGAAGACTCTTGAGAGTCCCTTGGACTGCAAGGAGATCCAACCAGTCCATTCTGAAGGAGATCAGCCCTGGGATTTCTTTGGAAGGAATGATGCTAAAGCTGAAACTCCAGTACTTTGGCCACCTCCTGCGAAGAGTTGACTCATTGGAAAAGACTCTGATGCTGGGAAGGATTGGGGGCAGGAGGAAAAGGGGACGACAGAGGATGAGATGGCTGGATGGCATCACTGACTCGATAGATGTGGGTCTGGTCTCTGGGAGTTGGTGATGGACAGGGAGGCCTGGCGTGCTGCAATTCATGGGGTCACAAACAGTCAGACACGACTGAGCGACTGAACTGAAGAGTTAGGGGGTTGGGCCACACTGAATCCACTAGAAACACTTTAAAAGAAAATACTTACCTGGTTGCATTGGGTCTTAGTTGTGGCCCATGGGATGTTCATCGCATCATGTGGGATCTTGTGTTGCAGCACATGGGCTCTCTAGCTGTGGCTCAGGCTTAGTTGCCCTGTAGTGTGTTGGATCTTAGTTCCCGACCAGGGATCGAACCTGTGTCTGCTGCATTGCAAGGCCAATTCTTAACCTCTGGACCATCAGGGAAGTCCCTAAAAACATTTTTAGGTTTAGTGCTGTGGCCTGAGTTCACTTGGTATGGTTTTAGATTGGAGCCCTGGTTTTCTCCTGAAGTATTCAGCATTATAGATGGGATCCTGACATGTGATGATGCTCATTAAACAGTAGACCATTTGTCTTTGAGATAGTGCAGTGAGGGTGTGGGAGATATAGGCTTGGGGGGTGGACATCGTTGGATTGGGTGTATGTATGCTCTGTCATCTGTGAGCTGTGGAATCCTGGAAATATTAATTTAATTATGTAAACTTCAGTTTTCCATTCACTGAAAAGAGTAAAACAACATCTACCTTACAAGTTTGTTTTGGAGATAAAAGAATTAACACATACAAAGGATTTAGTGTAATGCCCGGTAACATATGTATTGATTGTTACTGTTATTATTTGTGGAATGACTGAGCATTGATGTTAAGGTGGTCCATACCTAGGGGCCAGTGAACATATTTTCATGCTGCCTGTTGGTAACCCCATTTGTGTGTGTGTGTGTGTGTGTGTGTGTGTTTTCTACTACTGTTTCGGATGTAAATGAGAACTGAAGAAACTGTCAACTCTTTCCCGGAGAAATAACTGGGGTGCAGCAGGTGTCCCGTTCTTAGCCATTTGTTCCTGTCTTATGTTTTCCTTCGAGTCCCATTAAAACACATGAGCTTTTGTTCTGAGTGTTGATTTTAATATTTGCTTACACTAGCAGAGCAGACCCATAGAAATCTGTCTGGCCCCAAACATGCCTTGTATTTCCACCTAGAAAAATGAGATTGTGTGTGTGTGTATGTGTGTGTGTGTGTGTGTGTGTGTGTGTATGCACAAGCAACAGAAACAGATCCCTTAAAAGAAAAAAAAAAGAGCACTTTCTGTAAGTCATATCCTGGGCTCTTTTCAAAAATTGCTACTAATGCTGGCCACATGGCATTGCCTAATTGGATCTACATTGCCTTTCCAAAGTGCTTCCAACCAGCTGTAGGACTATTTGTAAAGAAAGCCCTAGTGCTTATCACAGTGTCTGGTTTAGTTTAAAAGATGCCAAGTTCTGCTCTTTCCATTCTAGAGAAAGCCTATCCAGCTCCTTTGGGAGAGCATTTCTATTTAGGTATAGGGACTAAAAGATGCAACATGCTTGTTATGTGATTGACAGGGTGGGTTAGAAAAGAGAGGAATACATTAAATAATAACGTTTTTTCTGCACCTACTACATGCATGCATTTTCCTTCTCACAACAATCCATGAAATAATTGAAATAGATACTGCACCCCCATTCTATAGATGAGGAAACTAGGGCATTGAGAGTTTAAGTAATCTTCCCAAGGCCCCTGAGATATTTGATAAGGAGTTCAGATCCTAGGGCTTCCTTGGTGGCTCAGATAGTCAAGAAACTGCTTGCAATGCAGAAGACCCGGGTTCCATCCCTGGGTTGGGAAGATCCCCTGGAAATGGGAATGGCTACTTACTTTAGTATTCTTGCCTGGAGAATCCCATGGACAGAGGAGCCTGGCAGGCTATAGTCCATGGGGTCACAAAGAGTCAGAAATGACTGAGCAATTAACACTTAACACTTCAGACTCTAGACATGGATTCAGGCATGAGCTCTACTCATGACTTTTCTTGTGTCTTTAAAGGACATGCAGTGGATGATGTACTGGATTATGTCTTTTCTCTTATTCCCTTTTATTTATTGATCCTCATTAAGAATCACTGTATTAGACGGCATGCATCTTTGAAAATGGACCAACTGGATAGAGCCACCATTTCCGGAAGATTCATATATTCACCAATCTTTGCTTTCTTGTCACTAATATTTCCATGTCTTCATCAACACTGAACTAAAATTTACTAAAATTCTGCTATGTGTCACACAATGCTCTGTGAAAACTGGAGGTATGAGGATGAATGAGAGAAAAATAAGAAATATCCTCCTGGAGCCTGTGATGCAGTCAGGGAGATGGAAGGGGAAACAGGTACTTGCAAAGCAGCATGGTGGGAGTAAGTACGGAATGTTGTGGGAGCATCATGCCGGCCTCCTCAAAACACCTGGGGCTGATGGGTAGGGAAGGGAAAAGAGGACAGATTTTCCTGAGAAATAGGTATTTTGTTCTGTGAGAGAAATAGCCCCCAACAACTTTCCAAGAACCAGAGTGAAAGAAAGCTGAAGATTTTTATGTACTGACTTTGCTTGCTTTTGATTGAGAAGAGGATTACCAGTCCTAGGATATAGATCTCTCTTGCACGTCTCATTGGTTTTATACAAATTATATAAGGGGAGAAGAGGATTTGGTCCTTTAGGGTCACACTGCTTTTGGTAGGAAAGTTAAATTGCCATGTCTGATGTGGGAAGCCCAAAACTTCAGGATCAGCTTTCAGGTTTGAGTACAGACTCTTTGCAGAACAGTCTCTGATTTCAGGTCAGCTTGCTGTTCTTGGAGATTAGCATTGAATATTTTCTTCTTCTTCTTTTTCTTTTCTGAGCATTGTGGGATCATTTTTGCCTGACCAGGAATCGAACCTGCGGTCCCTGCAATGGTAGCACAGAGCCTTAATCACTGAACTGCCATGGAAGTCCCTGAATATTTTCTTCTTTTAAAAATAACAGCCAATATAAAATTAAGCAACATAGTTTAATACCATAATGCATATATTAAAGAATTTGTAATAAGGCTTTAAGAAAAAAATCCCAATTAAGAATTCTCAGTAAAGTTAATTACAAGTTGAAAAGGAAATCCCGTCACATTAGTCTGAGAATGCAGTTAATGAAACTAAATGTAATCATAATCTGAGTATTTCATTGAATGGAGACTTAGACTCATTAATTTAGGTATTAGGCCTGGAGTTGTGTGCTCACACGAAGACGGCTGTGCTCAAAGCAGAGCCTGGAATTTTACACTTTGAAATCCAGTCCTTAGTCCAGGGAGATGGGCCTTCTTTGAGATTTGTCCATGGTGCTGAATCACACCCTGGATGTATTTATTCAAGCCACCCAGCAAGAAGTCTATCTTACAGAATTTCAGAGCTAGAAAGAACTTTGGGAGTCATTTTGCCTTTGGTTTACCACATTTTTGGTCTCAAAGGTGACAAAAAATAAAAAAAAAACAAGAATGGAGGGACCAATATAGTGTGCTTTCAATTATGCTAAGGAAGATAATGATGTAAAAAGTAACTGTGAAAGCAATCAGCATCATTTCACAAATGATATGGGCATTGTAACACCAAACATTTAGGTTAAATATAGCTCTTAAAATAAAATACAACTCCTAAACTGAATGAATTTGATTTTATGAAAAATCTCATTCCAGCATCCTTATAGTTTCTCTCTGTTTTTTTTTTTTTTTGCCTCCAGTCAGTTGAAAGTGAGAACACAGACTTACATTTTGGGGAATTACAATTATTCCTTAAATGGTTTGCTCATTGGATGAGTATGTATTGAATACCTACTATGTGGTAGGCACTGGGGCTTAGTGCTAGGGATATGGAGATTGGCATTTTGTGTGTGTGTGCGTGCATGCATATATATGTATGTAGGTATATATATATACACACATGTATATAGATAGATATATATGTATGTATGTATATATGACTTCATGGAGCTTAGAGTCAGTCCATTCTTTGCATTTTACAAATAGTGAGACTGAAGTACATGGAAATGTATGGGTTCTGTTTTTCTTTCTAAAGTGACACAACCATGAAACTTGTGAAGTTAACACTGTTTAGAAAACATTAGTGTGCTTCCCTAGTGGTTCAGTGGTGGAGAACACACCTGCCAGTGCAGGAGACACAGGTTCTATCCCTGGTCTGGGAAGATCCAACATAGAGTGGAGCAACAAAGCCCATGTGCCACATCTATCGAGCCTGTGCGCTAGAGCCCAGGAGCTGCAACTGCTGAGCCCACATGCTCCAACTGCTGAAGCCCACACACTCTGGAGTCTGTGCTCCGCAACAGGAGGGGCCATAGCAGGGACAGGCCTGTGCCCCGCAGTGAAGAGCAGCCCCTGCAGCTAGAGAAAACCTGCACAGCGATGAAGACCCAGTGCAGCCACAATATAATAATAATAAATAAAAATAAATAGAATTATTTAAAAAAGTGTGCAAGCAATTAGCTGAGATATTGATATGGTTGTTAATTCAGAGTGATGAAAAGTGGATGGATTGCTATTTAAAATTGAATGTTTAGGATGCAACTACGGATCACAGATACGCGTTTACTTGGCAGTTCTTGGAAATGGACTTCAGGATGTGAAGCACCGGGATAGACTTCATAGTTATTGGTGCAGTTCCTCCTTGGTTTGACGCCTTACCTGTTATCCAAAGAAAGCTGTTTAAGATATTCAGGTACTCAGATATTTTAACAAAATATTGAACTGCCTAAAGCCCATGAATTGAAAGTTGTGCAAGGGCAGCATGTAATTTTTGATTTTCTTTATTAAGTACTAACAAGGAATGGAGAAAGCACCTCATGCTTCAGAGGCATTATTTAAAAATATTTAGTGCATACATTCAAAGTCAAGAAAGGTCCTCAATCCTTTGATAATAGCTGACAGGGGGATTGTATAAGCATGTTTTCTTTTTAAGAGAGAAAATGCATATTTAATATGTTAAAAATTGTATTAGTGAAAACAAGAATGTGCGCTTTAAAAACATTATTTCATTGAAGTGTAGTTGATTAAAAAAATTTTTTTAAATAGCTACTTATTTATAGTTGTGCTGGGTCTGAGTTGTGGCCAGCATACATGATCTTTAGTTGCAGCATGTGGGATCAGTTCCCTGGCCAGGGATTGAACCCAGGCCCCCTGCATTGGGAGCTCAGAGTCTTAACTTTTCCTACAATGTGGTGTTGATTTCTACTGTTTAGTAAAGTGGTTCAGTTACACATAAGATGTACACCTAAAGACATGAGAGAATATTGTTTCTGTTTAAAGAAAACACAAATAAGGCTGTTTTCCCCAAATCCATAGACTAGAACAATGATTGAAATTAAACCCTGATCTTGCTTCTTTATTTCGCTGAAGTGTAATTAACTCACAACACCATGTTAGTTCTAGGTACACAGTATAGTGACCTAATACTTCTGTATATTACAAAATGGTCATGACTGTATAAGCATATTTTTAAAAATTGTTCGTTATGAAGATTTTCATTCTGCTAATAAGCATAGAGTTGGGCAGGCTCAGATCCTGGTATGGTTCTTTAAACATGTATTCATTGTTATTTAATTTACATAAGTATTACACCTATGGGCTTCCTTCATAGCTCAGTTGATAAAGAATCTGCTTGCAGTGCAGGAGAAGTGGGTTCGATTCCTGACTTGGGAAGATCTCCTGGAGAAGGAAATGGCAACCCACTCCAGTATTCTTGCCTGGAAAGTCCCATGGACAGAGGAGCCTGGCAGGCTACAGTCCATGGGGTCTCAAGAGTTGAACGCAACTTAGCGACTAAACCACCACCATTCTACAAATAATTATGAACCTCTTCACATAATGTGGTACTGAAAATCTTGCTTCTGTCATTAGTCATTGCCTCTTCATAGATACAAAATAATCTCTAGTCGTAATGATTATTAATTCTATGTAAATGAGACCATTTCATTTTATTTCATTGTGAATAAGGTCTATCATGTTGTTGAACTGTTTGGGAGAAAAGTCACTTAGGGTTGCTAGGAGGTAGGATGCACGCCTGGAGCTGCTTGAAGCTACCTTGCCATCACAAGGGGAGGGAGCATCCTGCCATGGAATAAAGACAAGGAAGAGAAAGGCAGAATGGAAAGGGGGAGAGAATGAGTTTAGTTCTGATATTATCTGAGTTCCTGGATCCAGCCATACCTGAAGCCCTGGGCTTTTTATTAACAGAACAAATTTCTTTCAAACTCAATCAGCTTGAGTTGGGTTTCTGTCACTTGCATGGGAAAGAATGCTGATTTCTATAAGCAAAATCTGCCATCATAAATTACCCACAGTTTTCAATACTTAGGTTATCTCATCTAACTTTTAGAAAAACCACCTTGGGACTATTGCCTCTTTAGCTGGGATACTCAAATGTATCCATAAGTATGCTAAATCTGTTGTGATTTTATTCTACCAGACTGTGAGCTCTTCTCTGTGTATCTCTATTCCCAACATTTAGACCTGAAAACAATTCAGTTCAGTTCAGTCACTCAGTCATGTCCGACTTTTTGTGACCGCATGGACTGCAGCATGTCAGGCTTTCCTGTCCATTACCAACTCCTGGAGTTTGCTTAAATTCATGTCCGTTGAGTTGGTGATGCCATCCAACCATCTCATCCTCTGTCGTCCCCTTCTCCTCTTGCCTTCAGTCTTTCCCAGCATTAGGATCTTTTCCAACACAATAAAACAATGAGTAATTACTTGGTGAATAAACTAATGAAGCCCAGCCACTTAACTAGCTGTGATCGGTCTAAGCTAACAGCACTGGTTAAGTGGCAAGACAAGGATTAGAACCCCAAACTCCAAACCCCAGGTCTAGTGCTCTTGCATTTGACATTGGGCAATTTGGGTCTTAGCGACATTTGGGAGTCTTCACCTGAATTTCATTATGCCACTTCCTGCTTAAAACTTTGCAGCTGAGCTCTCCATTGCCCATTTCTGTTGCAATAATGATAACAAACTCCTCACTTGCCTACTTGGTCTCGCATAATCTGGCCCAAACACTGTTTCACTCACTTGACCACAGGGAGCTCTCTTTTTCCATATTTAAATGAACCAGGATTGCTTTTGCCTTAGGTAAGGACTTTCTCTTTGCTTTTCCCTCTGCCTTCCCCACTCTTTGCATCGTTTAGGTTTCTGCTAAACAGTTATCCTCCTAGGGAAGCCTCCCTATAGAAAGTAGCTCACCCTGCATATGGAATCCCACAACCATAACTCTCTATTAGGTCACCATTTTCTTTTTGTCATAGCTCATATCAATAGCTAAACATCATCTTGTTTATTTGTTTCTTTAGTATCTTCTCCACCCAAAGGTCAGCTCCACAAGACCACAGAACTTGTCTATTTCGCTATATTAGGTGCTCAGCAACAAAACTGTTGAATAGGTACTGTCAAAATACAACCCTGAGGGACTTCCCTGGTGGTCCAGTGGCCAGACTCCATGCTTCATATGCAGGGGGCCAGGGTTCAATCCGTGGTCAGGGAACTAGATTCTATGTGCCACAACTAAGGCCCAGTGAAGCCAAATAAATAAATAAATAAAAATGAATATAAGAAAATACAACACTGAGCACATTTCTCAAGTAATTGCTGCTCACACTTTTTCTTGTCAGTTCACCTGGGTTTTATTTCTTATGGACTAAACTTTTAGTGCAGTTATCAAAGTTTAGCAAATGCCAAGTTGCATACCCAGAGAAATTACATATAATAAAAATCATGAATACATATTCCAGCATCACCTGGAAATTACATATAATTAAAAAATCGTGAATACCTATTCCAGTATCACCTGGAAATTACATATAATAAAACCAATCGTGAATACATATTCCAGCATCACCTGGAAATTATGAAGTGTCACACCAAGTTCAGTCCACCAATTTGAGCACAACTGACTTTTTTCAATAGCGTTTTCTCCCATGTCATTCCTTTGGACTTCTCTGTGTCTTAGGTCCCCCATGATATCCCTTCTCCATTTTGGCTCTCAATTTCATCACCACGAAAGCAAATTAAGGAGAGAGTTGGGCGTATTTAACATTTTTGAAATAACTATGTTGTGTTGATGTGCACAATTAAAAAAACTCAACTCCGGTGTATGCCAAGTAACTGTAATAACAGCCTGCTTAGGATTATAATGTTGATTTTCAAATATTGCCAAGCAGACTATTAAATCCCAAACAGCTATGTTCCACATTTAATTATTATATTTAAAAGGAAGTCTTAAAATCCAGAGGGAGGAGATGGTGGATACAAAGGAAAAAAAAAACAACACAGCAGATCCACAGATTCATTTCATATCCCATTACTGGACAGCCCTCCAGTAGCAAGCCATTCACCCTGGGTGTAACATCTATGGTTAAGATCAAGTACTTAGCTACCTTTTGACTCTGAATTCCAAAATGCCCCCAATATGCCACCGATCTTATAATCCTCACCCTCGGAGCAAAATCAGGTCAAGCTAAGAAAAGCACTCAAGAACAAAAGATGCAGTCTCTGAATTTTCCATCACGAATGCTCTGAGCATCCTCTGCCCCCCAAGGATACTTTTTAGTAAAAGTATGGGAAAGAAATGGGATATATCATGGTGGGGAAAGGGTGCAGACAGAGGACATCGTTGTTGGTTTCCTTTGCCCGGTTTTCCAGCTTTGTATCCTGTTGTGGTTGTTTCAGCAGGTTATTGTTCATGTCAGCCCGTTTGATTAAGCATCACGGTATGTGAAACACTTTATGAGGTTTGCTTGGGTAAGTGTAATAACACCAATAGTTAGCATTTATCGGACATTGTCTGCCAGGTGTTTCCAAATTATTATCTCATTTAATTCTCTTAATGAGCTGGTATAGTAGGAGAAGGCAATGGCACCCTACTCCAGTACTCTTGCCTGGAAAATCCATGGACGGAGGAGCCTGGTAGGCTGCAGTCCATGGGGTTGCTAGGAGTCAGACACNTCTCCATTGCCCATTTCTGTTGCAATAATGATAACAAACTCCTCACTTGCCTACTTGGTCTCGCATAATCTGGCCCAAACACTGTTTCACTCACTTGACCACAGGGAGCTCTCTTTTCCCATATTTAAATGAACCAGGATTGCTTTTGCCTTAGGTAAGGACTTTCTCTTTGCTTTTCCCTCTGCCTTCCCCACTCTTTGCATCGTTTAGGTTTCTGCTAAACAGTTATCCTCTTAGGGAAGCCTCCCTATAGAAAGTAGCTCACCCTGCATATGGAATCCCACAACCATAACTCTCTATTAGGTCACCATTTTCTTTTTGTCATAGCTCATATCAATACCTAAACATCATCTTGTTTATTTGTTTCTTTAGTATCTTCTCCACCCAAAGGTCAGCTCCACAAGACCACAGAACTTGTCTATTTCGCTATATTAGGTGCTCAGCAACAAAACTGTTGAATAGATACTGTCAAAATACAACCCTGAGGGACTTCCCTGGTGGTCCAGTGGCCAGACTCCATGCTTCATATGCAGGGGGCCAGGGTTCAATCCGTGGTCAGGGAACTAGATTCTATGTGCCACAACTAAGGCCCAGTGAAGCCAAATAAATAAATAAATAAAAATGAATATAAGAAAATACAACACTGAGCACATTTCTCAAGTAATTGCTGCTCACACTTTTTCTTGTCAGTTCACCTGGGTTTTATTTCTTATGGACTAAACTTTTAGTGCAGTTATCAAAGTTTAGCAAATGCCAAGTTGCATACCCAGAGAAATTACATATAATAAAAATCATGAATACATATTCCAGCATCACCTGGAAATTACATATAATTAAAAAATCGTGAATACCTATTCCAGTATCACCTGGAAATTACATATAATAAAACCAATCGTGAATACATATTCCAGCATCACCTGGAAATTATGAAGTGTCACACCAAGTTCAGTCCACCAATTTGAGCACAACTGACTTTTTTCAATAGCGTTTTCTCCCATGTCATTCCTTTGGACTTCTCTGTGTCTTAGGTCCCCCATGATATCCCTTCTCCATTTTGGCTCTCAATTTCATCACCACGAAAGCAAATTAAGGAGAGAGTTGGGCGTATTTAACATTTTTGAAATAACTATGTTGTGTTGATGTGCACAATTAAAAAAACTCAACTCCGGTGTATGCCAAGTAACTGTAATAACAGCCTGCTTAGGATTATAATGTTGATTTTCAAATATTGCCAAGCAGACTATTAAATCCCAAACAGCTATGTTCCACATTTAATTATTATATTTAAAAGGAAGTCTTAAAATCCAGAGGGAGGAGATGGTGGATACAAAGGAAAAAAAAAACAACACAGCAGATCCACAGATTCATTTCATATCCCATTACTGGACAGCCCTCCAGTAGCAAGCCATTCACCCTGGGTGTAACATCTATGGTTAAGATCAAGTACTTAGCTACCTTTTGACTCTGAATTCCAAAATGCCCCCAATATGCCACCGATCTTATAATCCTCACCCTCGGAGCAAAATCAGGTCAAGCTAAGAAAAGCACTCAAGAACAAAAGATGCAGTCTCTGAATTTTCCATCACGAATGCTCTGAGCATCCTCTGCCCCCCAAGGATACTTTTTAGTAAAAGTATGGGAAAGAAATGGGATATATCATGGTGGGGAAAGGGTGCAGACAGAGGACATCGTTGTTGGTTTCCTTTGCCCGGTTTTCCAGCTTTGTATCCTGTTGTGGTTGTTTCAGCAGGTTATTGTTCATGTCAGCCCGTTTGATTAAGCATCACGGTATGTGAAACACTTTATGAGGTTTGCTTGGGTAAGTGTAATAACACCAATAGTTAGCATTTATCGGACATTGTCTGCCAGGTGTTTCCAAATTATTATCTCATTTAATTCTCTTAATGAGCTGGTATAGTAGGAGAAGGCAATGGCACCCTACTCCAGTACTCTTGCCTGGAAAATCCATGGACGGAGGAGCCTGGTAGGCTGCAGTCCATGGGGTTGCTAGGAGTCAGACACGACTGAGCGACTTCCTTTTCACTTTTCACTTTCATGCATTGGAGAAGGAAATGGCAACCCACTCCAGTATTCTTGCCTGGAGAATCCCAAGGACAGAGGAGCCTAGTGGGCTGCCTATGGGATCACACAGAGTCGGACACGACTGAAGCGACTTAGCCATGGTGGCTGAGGTTATTTATATCTGACAGAGTAAACAGATATAGATGTCAGATACCATGCATCAGAAGCTGTGCATATGATGCATGGATTCAAATACACTGTATCAGTATCATTTCAGTTGCTCAGTTGTGTCTGACTCTTTGTGACCCCATGGACCGCAGCACACCAGGCTTCCCTGTCCATCGCCAACTCTTTGCGACCAGTGGATTGTAGCCCACCAAGCTCCTCCGTCCATGGGATTCTCCAGGCAAGAATACTGGAGTGGGTTGCCATTTCCTTCTCCAGGGGATCTTCCTGACCCAGGGATCGAACCCAGGTCTCCCACATTGCAGGCAGCCGCTTTAACCTCTGTGCCACCAGGGAAGCCCTCCTGGAGCTTACTCAAACTCATGTCCCTTGACTCAGTGATGCCATCCAACCATTGCATACACTGTAGTCTGACTTCAAAGCCTGGGTTCTTTCTTCTACCCAAAGTAGGCACACGGATTCCCTTTTGGGTGCTGGGAAGGGGCTGCCTGAAGAAAAGTGGTGAAAGGGGTTTTTAGGCTGGAGTCAAACCCAGTGGGCATAAGTGCTGTAGTTGATTAACCGTGTCTGCTGTGAGAGCTAGCTAGGAGCATAGTGTTGTTTGCCTTGTATTTATGATCCTATTGACATAAGTCTAAGCACTTATGATTTTTTTAATGAGGGAAGATAAATGGAATATAAACTGAGGGAATATAAACCCACTTGATGGATTGGGAAGGCCTCAATGCATGGTGCCTAACATATGGTGTTTGGATGTGTAGTAGGTGATTAGCATATCTTTAATGAATGGATGAATACATGAGTGGATAGTCTGAGGCATATTACAACCCTTTGTTCTTCTAGGTTCTTTAAGCTATTTACATGTAACAAGTCATTTCTACCGTAAAACTACATAACAGAACTACATTTCTTTGTTTCCTATAGGAAAGTCAACCTAGAGCTGAATATTTCAATAGTATATTTTTTATCTTTAAAAAAATCATTGTTGTGTTTCCTCCATTGGCAGGTGGATTCTTTACCAACTGTACCACTTGGGAAGCCCATCCTTTATATAGGAAATTACTTCTGTCTTATACATGTATTCAATAAATCTTTTTCTTGTTAGATCTAGTTAGACACTGTGTTAATGGAGCAAAACCCAGCCAGGTTTCTGACCTCTGGAGTCTACAGTTGAGGAGGATAGGACTGTTTGCAAATCTAACAGATTAAACAAGTGTAAGAGATATTACTTGTGATAAGTGCAGGAGGAAACAAGGAAGATGATGGGATTAAGGATAACAGGGCTAACTCACTGAGGGGGTGACAATTCACTGAGACCCAAGGATGAGTGAGAAGGAACTGTCCAAGTGAAGCACAGGGGAGAGTGAAGGCAGAGAAAACAGAATGTGCAAAGATCCTGAGGCTGGAAACTACGTCATCTCTGAAGCCAAAGGACGCCCAAGGGGGCTAGAGTCTGGTGAGGGAGGGGAAGAGGTCATATTCCTAAATGTGGGAAAATGATATTCAGAAATGAGAACAAAGTGAGATATTAATTACAGGCATGTCTTGTTTTATTAAGTTTTGCTTTATTGTACTTTATAGATACTACATTAAAACTTTTTTTTTGAGTTAGTTAACATGATTTTTATATGCACTGGAAAAGCAAGAAATTTGTGTGACTTGTTTATTGCAATACTCGCTTTATTGCAGTCGTCCAGTGCTGAGCCTGTAGTGTCTCTGAGGTGTGTCTGTGTACACGATAGCTATAATTTCGAGCACTTACTATGCTGGCCGCTGTGTTAGGTGCTTTACAGCTGTTCTGGTGTGTCCCAGGACTGCTCTGTCCCTCTTGTTGGACTTCCCAGTGGGTGTTCCACTGAACCCTGGTCCTTTAGTTTCTTACCCAAATAAATCTGGGAATTGCTACATGCTCTCTCCACCTCTTGGAGATTCTCAATGCATCTTATTGGCACCTTAAAGTTTGAGAATAAAAGTAATAAAGCCATTTATAATTGCATTCATTTCAGTGTTTTTCAAACGGATAGATCTGTTAAATATCTTTTTGTGTAGCAGTTATTGATGTGTATGGAGGAAATGAAATACTGGAGAATTTAGAAGAATGCTGCTGGGTTTGTGTTTACTCCGTCCGACTTAATCACCTTCCCTGGTGGCAGACTTATTATTTCCCAAGGCAATCCTTTCTGGTTTCAGGCAGACCTCATTGATAGGGCACTTTCCAATTAGTTTTCCCTATCTTTGATAGGGGGCTCAGTGGTAAAGAATCCACCTGCCAGTGCAGGAGATGAGGTTCGATCCCTGTGTTGGGAAGATCACCTGGAGAAGAAAATGGCAACCCACATCAGTATTCTTGCCGGAAAATTCCACAGACAGAGGAGCCTAAAGGGCTACAGTCCATAGGGTCACTAAAGAATTGGACACAACTTAGTGACTAAGACAACAACAACAACAACAACAACATTGGTATGGAGTGTGCCCATTTCAAAGTTATTAGCCAACCCTTTAGAATGGCTTGAAAGAGCCAGTGGAGGACAAAGCTATTAATAAGTCTCTTTCCTCCTCTCTGTGCATGCTAGTTTCTGTCATCCTTCAAGGCTCGAAGTAAACAGTCCGTATCAGGCTGGTTTGGTTATGAGTAACAGAAATCAGGGACTTCCCTGGTGGTCCAGTGGTTAGGACTCTGTACATCCAGGGCAGGGGGAATGGGTTCAATCCCTGGTCGGGGAACTAAGATCCTGCATGCTTGCTGCACACAGCTCAGCCAAAAAATAAAAATAAAAGAAATTAAAAATAAGTAACAGAAGTCAGTGCTATGTGACTTAAGCAAAAAGGGGGCTCTTTTGAAGAATATGGGATGGTTCATAGAACTGAAGGGGCATTTGAAGAACAAAGCTTGGCATAGTAAGAATCAGGGCAGCTCTAACCAGGGCTTGTGGCTTGAGCTAATCTGTGGTCTCATCAAATCTCCCCTGCAGACATCAATCTTTATAACCATTTTTCTTTCTTTGTGCCTACTCCACTTAAATATAAGGTCCTGGGGAGTGTCTGGCTAGCCCATACTGAGTCACATGGTCAACCTTGGCTAGGGAGGGCTGGTACCTTGATTGACAGTCTCACCAAGATTGCACATAGCGAGGAAGACGAAAGTCTCCAAAATGAAATTGAGACTCTGGGTATTCAGACTCAGTATTCTGCTGAGTATTCAGAGAGAGAAACCAAGGTCCAAACAAATCCCATCTTTTGTCTGATCACTCTTCTGAATTTATATATGCCTTGATATGTGTCTGAACCCCTTCAGACCACTCAGTTCTGCCAACATCCAGATGCTCCCTGGCCATCTTTCCTTTGTTGTTGTCCTCCTCTGTGACTTAGCTTTTGTGGGATGAATTTGCCCTGTATCTCTAATTAGGCAGAATAACAAAACCTATACGATGTCTCCAGCAGTAGTCAGAGTTAAGTGATTATGGGAAAGCATTCCAAGGGGAGGGCAGTCAAGTGATTAGAAGGATGGTGTGAGGTGTGGGTGGGCTTCCTAGGTGGCTCAGTGGTAAATTACCAGCCTGCCAAAGCAGGAGACGTGGGTCCAATCCCCGGGTCGGGAAGATCCCCTGGAGGAGGAAATGGCAACCCACTCCAGTATTCTTGTCTGGGAAATCCCATGGACAAAGGAGTCTGGCTGGCTACAGTCCATGGGGTTGCAAAGAGTCGGATATGACTTAGCCACTAAACGACAACAACATGAGATGTGGATGGGTGGAGGGGATGTAGTTGGTAAGGAAGGAGATGTGGGTAGAAACATGGGCGTATAGCAGAAGACGTTCAGAGAGGGCTGCGAAGGTGGATGGAGAGGAGGCAGCCTTGCTGGGGCGGAGGGGCTGTACACGAAAGTGAAGAGTGATGAAACTGATGAATGGAAGGCCCTCAAGTCCAGGTTAAGGAATTTAGACCCAAGCCTCTGGGAGTGTTGAGCAGCTGGGCTGCCTTACATCATTTTTGTGACTAACAGTGTCTTGTTGGGTTGCTGGGATGATGGATGAGAATGGCCTTTTAAGATAATTCAGGGAAGCTCCCAAGCCATTTCCAACACAGCTGCCACTACCTTACCCACTTACCCATAAAGTCCTTGTTCTAACCCTTCACCAAAGCATTTTGAGGGTTGCTAGGAAACTGGATGCTTGAACAGTTGGGATCTGATGATAATAATTCTCTAAGTTTCCATGATTGTAGGAACACCCAGGTCAGTCCAATGCCATCTTTACTTACCTTACTATGGAGTAGAGGGAGACAGAAGTGCCTTTAAGACACGTGAATTCTATTCTGTGATCTCAGGTCAGGGATGGGAAGAAGCAAATGGGAGAGAGGGCATGAGAGGGGGAGAGAGAGAGAGCGCAACATAAATAACGTGAGTATTTCTGCTCACCCTTCCACACAATGAGCATATGCTTGGAGTGAGACGGGAGACATGAGTCTGCTTTTGCCGCAGACAGACTCACTTCCCACGAGCTTCTCCTGAGTGTGATTCTAGCATTTAAAGATATGCATTTTTCATATAACTTGGCCACCAAACAGAAGCCACTTACTTCATCTGGTGCTCAACCGGAGAAACAGCCATTGTGGGTAATTTTGGCTGAGCATGATTTTAGCTGCTCCCTCTGGCCTTAGATTTCTGCACAAGACAGGATTCCAATGAATAGCTCTGTGAAATTCCTACTTGGTGCCATGGATAATCCCACAAGGGGGTTCACCTACTTGCCCACCCCCCTGGCATAGTATGGACTGGCTGGAGGGTAGTGGGGCTTATTTATTTGTATCTTACCCCAGTGATGTCATTTCTGAGATCACTGTTATAACCTGGAGCAGAAAATACCACTTAGGTACTGGTGGCTCAGATGGTGAAGAATCCGCCTGCAATGCAGGAGACTTGGGTTTGATCCCTGCCTTGGGAAGATCCCCTGGAGAAGGGAATGGTACCCACTCCAGTATTCTTGCCTGCAGAGTTCCAAGGACAGAGGAGCCTGGCGGGCTACGGTCCACGGGGTCGCAAAGAGTTGGACAAGTTGCTCGGAGTGAGCAACTTTCACTTTTTCACCCTCATACAATTAGCCAGTCCTCCCAAGAATCACAGCTGGGGTTATGCAAGTCTACCACTGCCCTTGCATTGCATGTTTTTTGGAGATTTAGGGATTGACTTTTAGGTCGGTGGTGGAGCTGAGGATGTTCCACTAGGACAGCTCACCCAAACCTCTGGGGAGTGTCCCTTGTCATTTTCTTATAGTACTTTTTCTTCTTCTTCAGTATGATTGAGATATAATTGACATACAGCACTGTATGAGATTGTGTACAGCGTAATCACTTGACTTATGTGCAACCTGAAATGCTTATTAGAAGTTTAGTGAACGTCCATCATGTCGCATGGACACAAAATTAAAAAAATAGAAAAAAAAGTTTCCTTTGATGAGAACTTTTAGAATTTACTCTCTTAACAACTTTCATGTGTAACATATAACAGTGTTAGATTTATCACATGTACATCACACCCCAGTACTTATTTATATTATAACTGGATGCTTGTAACTTTTGACTGCACGCGTGCTTAGCTGCTAAGTCATGTCTGACTCTTTGCAACTCCATGGACTGTAGCCACCCAGGCTCCTCTGCCCATGGGATTTCTCAGGCAAGAATACTAGAGCGGGTTGCCATTTCCTTCTGCAGGGTACCTTCCCAACCCAGGGATCGTACCCATGCCTCCTGTGTCTCCTGCATTGCAGGCAGATTCTTTACCCGCTGAGCCACCGGGGAAGACCCTTCATCCAATTCTTCTCCATCCCTGCCTTTGGTAACCACAAATCTGATCTCTTTTTCTATGACTTTGTTTTTGAAGTGTAATTGACCTATAACACCAGGTTAGTTCCTGTTACACAACAGAGTGATGCAGGATTTCTATGCATTTCAAACTGAGCACCGTGAGTCTAGTTATGATCTGTCACCATACAAAGATATTACATAGCTGTTAAGCACATTCTCTACCTACACTGTACATTTCATACTGGTGACTCATTTATTTTGCACCTAGAATTCTGTGCCTCTTAATCTCCCTCACCTCTTTCTTTCCTCTCCTCATCCCCTCCTCTTTGGCAACCATCCATTTGTTTTTTGTATCTATAATTCTAGCATTGCATATTTGTTAGACTTTCAGCAATTGAGTTTTAGGTGGTTGGTGGAGCTGGAGATCTCCCCAGAAGGACAGCTTAGCCAGCCTCTGGGCAGTGTCCTCTTGCTTTTTTGTATTCAGTACTTCCAAAAACTTAATGCATTCATCTATCTGAATAGTCAACACGAATATAGAGAAAAAAATGAAGTGGTACAAAAGGGTATAAACACAAGGTGTCCCCTACCCTCCAGCCCACAGTTCTCCTCCTCAGAAGCAATCACTGTAATAAGCTTATTGTCTATTCTCCTGAAGATATTTATTAACGTTTGTAAACACTTTCGCACCTTGCTTATTTTGCTTACCAGTAGATGTCTTCATCTGCTCAGGCTACCATAACAAAATACCATAGTGTATGTTGCTTAAACAGTAGAAAGTTATTTTCTCATCATTTTGGAGGCTGGCAAGTCCAAGGTCAAGCTGCTGGTCAATTTGGTTCCTAGTGAGCGCTCTCACCCTGGCTTACAGATGCTTTCTCACTGCATCCTTACCTGGTGGACGGAAGGAGAGATCTCTGTTGTGTGTGTGTGTGCCTGCTCAGTCATGTCTGACTCTTTGTGACCTCATGGACTGTAGCCCACCAGGCTCCTCTGTCCATGGAATTCTCTAGACAAGAATACTGGAATGAGTTGCCATTTCCTTCTCCAGGGGATCTTCCCTACCCAGGGATCAAAACCACGTCACTTGCATCTGCTGCATTGGCAGATGTATTCTTTACCAAACTGCGCCACCTGGGAAGCCCCAAATCTCTTCTTAGAAGGGCACTAGCCCTATTGGCAGAAAAGGCAATGGCACCCCACTCCAGTACTCTTTTTTTTTAATTTTTTTTTTTACTTTATTTTACTTTACAACACTCTATTGGCTTTGCCATACGTCGACATGAATCCACCACAGGTGTACACGAGCTCCTGATCCAGTACTCTTGCTTGGAAAATCCCATGGGCAGAGGAGCCTGGAAGGCTGTAGTCCATGGGGTCGCTGAGGGTCGGACATGACTTCACTTTCACTTTTCACTTTCATGCATTGAAGGAGGAAATGGCAACCCACTCCAGTGTTCTTGCCTGGAGAATCCCAAGGATGGGGGAGCCTGGTGGGCTGCCGTCTATGGGGTCGCACAGAGTTGGACACGACTGAAGTGACTTAGCAGTGGCAGCAGCAGCCCTATTGGATTAGGGCCCCAGCCGCACAGTCTCATTTAACCTTTATCACCTCCTTTTGTTGTTGTTGTTCAGTCGCTCAGTTGTGTCCCATTCTTTGCAACCCCACGGACTGCAGCATGCCAGGCCTCCCTGTCCTTCGTTATCTCCCAGAGTTTGCTCACACTCATGTCCATTGAGTCAATGATGCCATCCAACCATGCCATCATCTTCTTTTATCATCTCCAAATACAATCACCTTGGGGGTTAGAGCTTTAGCATATGCATTTGTGGGGGACACAAGCATTCCTTCCATGACAATGGATATATGCCTGTTTAACAGCCTTACATTTTCCCAGGTGATCCTGACATAGATGGTCCTGTGTCATATTTTGAGAAATACTGTCTAAGAGCCCTAATTGTTCAGCTAACTTATCCATACTCTGGTAGAGGCAGTAGGCATTCAAAGGTTGACTCCTCCCATAGCAGCCCATTCCAGTATTCTTGCCTGGGAAATCTCATGGACAGAGGAACTTGACGGCCTACAGTGTATGGGATCACAAAGAGTTGAACACGACTGAGTGACTCAGCACCTCCAAGATATCATCTTTTAGTGGTAGCCTTGGTGGGAAGGAAGGCATTTTTGGCTGGATGAACCGAGGGAGCAAGGGATTCTTCTGCCCATTTGTGGTTACGTGTTGTTCACCCTCCAGGGTCTGAGGCAGAGTCTAGAGCATGGGTCAGGGGTCCTTTAGACCTGGGTTCAGATTCATGGGCTCTGCCTTTTATTAATGCTAATGGTGTGATCTTGGGCAAAGTATATAACCTCTTTCTCTTCTCATGGGATATGGTGTTACTATCTGGTTCCTTGGATCACTGTGAAGATGAAATTAAATAATGCATATAAAACCCTTGGTGGAGATCTGAGGATAGTGAAAGGAAACAAACAAATAGACAGGAGGAACAAATAATACAATCGAATCTTGTCTTCTTTAGTGTCACCGTTGTGAACTACAAACCTGCCTGTGTTTATGTTACTTGAATGAGACACATGGTTAGAATATACTTCATCAAAGCATCACCTCGCCAAGACAAGTTTGGGGGCACATTTGGCGACTTTTTCCTTGTAAGAACAGGGAACCCGGGGTGACCTGTTACTTGGGCTGGAGTCATTTGAAATCCTTAGTGCTGTGACAGTCTGATGCTAACATGAGATCCCAATGGCCTAAGTTAATCATGGAGACAGGATATCTAGAAGAGGGAAGCTCTTGAGACCTCTGACCTCTGTGGGTCCCTCAGTGCATTTTCATTAGCGCTGGAGGGCAGGAAGCTCCAATTCTTTTGAACATTCCTCCTCTGAAGGGGAGGGGGGAACCTTCTGAAGTTGAAACAAATGATTTTATTTATTTTTTTTAATATTTATTTATTTCTTGGCTGCATTGGGTCTTAGTTGCAGCACATGGGATCTTTGTTGTGACAAGCAGATTTTCCTTTGATGCACGTGGGCTCTCTAGTTGAGGCACTTGGGTTCAGCAGTTGCAGCCCGGGGCCTTAGTTGCTCCAGTGACATGTGGAATCTTAGTTCCCCTTCCTGGGATCAAACCCACATTCTTTGCACTGGCAGGTGGATTCTTAACCACTGGACCACCAAGGAAGTCCTGAAATGACCTTATTTCTGAGAAGGGAAGGGCAGAAATGGGCTGAGAATCAGTCGTGGTTAAAATGTCCTGGAACCCGTTCTAGGAATGTTCACACATGGAGAAAACCTTCAGGAAAGTTCATCCTTGGAGCACACTGCCTCTAAGTCCCACAGAAACAATATGAGCAACTGGGGAAGAGTGAGTCCCCCAACATCTGCTTCAGAGTCTGTAAAGGGCAGTTTACTATTTGTATTCGTGAAGGTGTCAATCAGATAAAGCGCCATCCTTCATATCTCAGTGTTTCCTTTCTCATGATGCTTTGAGAAGTCAGTGCTAGGGAGAGGCTTTGCTTCTCTCAAGGAGCCCGAGTGTTCTCACTGCACTCATGAAAATGATGTAACCAGCTTTCACTTTTCATTTTGACTACCGAGAAGCCCACAGCCAAATTCAAACCTGTGTTCACCCTCGTGTCCTACCTACTTCCTGTTTCCATTTTGCTCTTATCTTGGCATATGCCCTGTAATGTGTCATAATCTTGTAGGTTCAAGTGACAGAAACCGAATGCAAACAGGAACTTAGTGAGTTAGGAATTTCAGGCATAGCTAGGACTCAGCCGATGTTCTCAGGGGTCTGACTCTTCATCTCTAGATTTTGTGTGCTTCTTTCCACTGTATTTTCAGACAAGCTCTTTCCCTGGGAAGGCAAGTTGGCTTCAGCAGCCCTAATCTGACATTTTCCTTAGCCTCCAGACCTACAGAGAAGGAAAGAGCTTATTTCTCTACAACTTTGGGGAAAAACTTGGGAGTGGTCTGTGGTTGGTTTCTGGCAGGTCACGTGCCCATCCGTGGACCAATCATGTTAACTGAGGAAGTCTGATTGGTTAGTCTAGGATCATGGGTTCACTGTTGGACATAGGTGGTATCAATTCACAGAAGCACAGGATCGCTATGGAGCAGTGAATGTGTGTTTGTATTTATATGTGTGTGTGTGCGTGTCATATTTCAAGAGGAGCTCCTCAGATAAGAGACTCCAAACAGACAACAACCATAAAGAAAACAACCCCACACACCTGTTGTCCCTGGTTTTGATGTATGATTGTTTATTTATATTTTGCTTCACTGCCTGAAACCCTTTGTGAAATGAGGCGGAATAAAAAACCAAGATGTGTAAACTGATTGAATAGACGCATCAAAGCATCTCTCTTTACAGAAGGAGGGAGGGGCTGATGAGAGGGAACAGTCAGCAAGCTCAGCCCCAGGTTGAGCTCTGGAATGTGATGGAGAGGGGAAGCTTGGTTCTGATTGCCCGCGGGTGTGTGGCCAAGACCTCCATACTGTTAGGGGCATGCATGTTAAAAAATGACCCTGCCTTCATTTATAGATACTGATGAGAGGCTCATATGATGTAAATAGCATTTTATAGATTGATAACCGAAACCTAGCTTAGATTCAAATTGGAAATACTTAGTGCTTTTTTTGTTTGTTTGTTTCCTTGTTCATTTGTTATTCTCTCTTCTTCCTTTACTACAGGATTTCTTAACCTTGACACTTTGGACATCTTGGACTGGGTAATTAATTATTTGTTATGAGGGTTCTCCTGTGTATTGTAGGATGTTTAGCAACATCCCTGACCTGTACCTACTAGATGCAAGTTACCCTTCTCTCCTGTTACGACAACCAAAAAATGTCTCCAGATGCTACCAAATGGCCCCTGGGGACAAAATCATTTTGGTTGAGAAACCACTGCTCTTTTTATTTATTTAAATTAAAAAAAACTTTTATTTATTTTATTTGGGGGATAATTACTTTACAATATTGTGATGGGTTGGGCCATACATAAACATGAATCAGCCTCGGGTATACAAGTGATCCCCCATCCTGAAGCCCCGTTCCACCTCTCTCCCCACCCTATGCCTCTGGGTTGTCCCAGAGCACTGGCTTTAGGTGCCCAGCTTCATGCATTTAATTGCAGGACAAGCACTTTACAATGTTGTGTTGGCTCTGCCATACAACAGCATGAATCAGCCGTGTGTATACATGTGTCTCCTCCATCTTGAACCTCCTTTTCACCCCCCATCCTATCCCACCCCTCTAGATCGTCACGAAGCATGGGGCCGAGCTCTCCGTGTATCCAGCCACTTCCCATTAGCTATCTGTTTCACGTATGGGAGTGTATATGCCTCAGTGCTGCTCTCTCAATTCGTCCCACCCTCTCTTTCCTCTGCTGTGTCTACAAGTCCGTTATTTCTACCCTGCAAATAGGTTCATCTGTACCATTTTTCTAGATCCCATATATTTGTGTTAATATATGATATTTCTTTTTCTCTTTCTGACTTACTTCACTCTGAATAATGAGCTATAGGTTCGTCCACCTCACTAAAACTGGCTAAAAGTCATTCCTTTTATGGTTAAGTAATATTCCACTGTGTATATGCTTCTTTATCCGTTCATCTGTTGATGGACATCTAATTTGCTTCTATGTCCTGGCTATTGTAGATATTGCTGCAGTGAACATTGGGGTACATGTGTCTGTTTGAATTATGGTTTCCTCAGGAAAACCACTACTCTTATTTGATTGTGGCTTCTGAGAGAAGTTCAGTTCAGTTCAGTTGGTCAGTCGTGTCTGACTCTTTGTGACCCCATAAATTGCAGCATACCAGGCCTCCCTGTCCATCACCAACTCCTGGAGTTCACCCAAACTCATGTTCATCGAGTTGGTGATGCCATCCAGCCATCTCATCCTCTGTTGTCCCCTTCTCCTGCCCCCAATCCCTCCAAGCATCAGAGTCTTTTCCAATGAGTCAACCAAAGTACTGGAGTTTCAGCTTTAGCATCATTCCTTCCAAAGAACACCCAGGACTGATTTCCTTTAGAATGGACTGGTCGGATCTCCTTGCAGTCCAAGGGACTCTCAAGAGTCTTCTCCAACACCACAGTTCAAAAGCATCAATTCTTCGGCGCTCAGCTTTCTTCACAGTCCAACTCTTGCGTCCATACATGACCACTGGAAAAACCATAGCCTTGACTAAATGGACCTTTGTTGGCAAAGTAATGTCTCTGGCTTTTGAATATGCTATCTAGGTTGGTCATAACTTTTCTTCCAAGGAGTAAGCGTCTTTTAGTTTCAGCAGCTGCTAAAAGGGATCTCAGCAGGGCACTGAGAACAGCCACTGCAGGTCTCTGGGGCAGAAGTCTGCAAACTACAATCCATAAGCCAAATCCTGCTTGCTGCTAATGTTATAAATAAAGTTTTATTAGGACACCAACATGCTCATTTGTTCATATATTGTCTATGGCTGTTTGTACTCCAAGGGCAGAGTTGAGTAGTTGTGATGGAGACCCTAGGACTTTGAATGCTCAAGTATTTGCTATTCCCAGTGATCAATCCAGAGGTTCAGACAAGAGAGGAGTTCACAGTAATCCAGAGAGGCCCCAGAATGGAGGTCACTTTTCTCTGGACTGGAGAAGGACATGGCAACCCACTCCAGCATTCTTGCCTGGAGAACTCCATGGACCGAAGAGCCTGGCGGGCTACAGTCCATGGGGCCGCAGAGTCAGACATGATTGAGCGCCTAACATTCACTTTTTTTTTCCAGATTTTTTTTTTTTACTTTACAATGTTGTATTGGTTTTGCCATACATCAACATGAATCTGCCACGAGTGCACACGTGTTCCCAATCCTGAACCCCCCTCCCACCTCCCTGCCCATACCGTCTCTCTGGGTCATCCCAGTGCACCAGCCCCAAACATCCTGTATCCTGCATCGAACCTAGCATCACTTTTTCTTTTCTCTGGACTTGGGTTCATGATGAGGAATCCAGAAGAACTTCAAGGATGAGCGAGTTCATGTGGGTACAGGGGAAGCAGACACACCCAGAAGAAAGATGGAAGGCTGTATACCAAGGAAGCATGACGTGGTACAAAAATTCTTCTCCCAGAAGCATGTGGATATCTGGGACAGTAGCTTGTTCAAGGGAAGAAATCCACTTTAGGCTTATTTCCAGGGAATAATTCCATTTGGAAAGCCTTAATCAGAGGAGTGCACGGTCTGGGGTGTGCTCGACGTGATGTGGTCAGATGTAATTATTTGGAGCAGCTGTAATCAAGTCTGGTCACTTAAGATAAAGATGGAAAGGACACGCTTTGCCTTCATAGGGACAGCAAAAGGAGAAAAAGGTATCTTGGCCCTTGGTATTGGTGAGCGCTTAGCAGGAATTCATTCAGCGCCTGTAGACATCACGTGCTCGCTAACAGGGACAGCAGGACGGCAGCTCTTGAAACTTACGGACTATTTTTGTCAAAGGAGGATTCAGTTTTAAATATTCGATGCCTTTAGGATAATTCATCTATCACTGTGCCAATTTAAGTCTCATTAATAACGTACAGGAGAAGGGGGAAAGAACTCCCAGCCCCTGGATCTTTTAGTGTACAGTGGGAAATGGAGGCGGGGAAGTGGAACTCGAGTGGCATAGTCACACAGGGATGTGAGTGAGAGTGATCCCCCTGCGTTTGGGACTGTTTCTTGGTTCAAAAATCGCCAGTTGCGGGTCCTATTGCAGAGCCTCAGGCAGCCTGAATTGAGATTTTTAAGATCATGATGGGGATCTAGGGATTCCATCTAGGAACATGGAGTAGGGTAAAGACCATGACTCTTGGGGCTGGGCAACCTCTGTTTATGGATCTATCATCTACCAAGAGCCTACCATGTGCCACGCAGCATACTGAGCACTTCCAGTGCAAACCCTCATGTAATCCTCATAAGTGGGCAGCAGAGGATGAGATGGGTAGATAGCATCACTGACTCAATGGACAGGAATTTGAGCAGACTCCAGGAGATAGAGGAGCACAGAGGAGCCTGGCATGCTATGATCCATGGGGTCGCAAAGAATCAGACACAACTTAGCGACTGAGCAACAACATGTAACCCTCATAATGACCTTATGAGATATGTCATTGTCCACCTTTTACAGATATTAAAATTGAGGTTTACAGATGTTAACTCTTTTGCCCAAGGCCACAGAACTTCAGAGTGGTGGAGCTGGGATGTGAACCCTAGGTTGACTTATTCCAAACCAAACCAAGCTCTAACCATTATACTACAGTGCACTCAAGGCAAACCAAACCTAAACAGAAATGAAGCCCTTTCTTTGGAAAAACTGAAATTACAGAATGGTAGGAACTGTTACTGACCCAAACTTGTGTCTGTTTGCCTAATGTGGAGCAGAGCCAATTAAATGGTTGTAGTGAAGGAGTATTTTTTTTTTTTAATTCATTATTTTTTGGCTCTGATGGGTCTTCATTGCTGCATGCAGGCTTTCTCTAGTTGTGGCGAGTCGGGGCTACACGCTAGTTTCAGTGTGAGGGCTTATCATTGTGGTGTCTTCTCTTGTTGCAGAGCACAGGCTCTAAGCATGCAGGTTTCAGCAGTTGTGGCGCACGGGCTTAGTTGCTCCACGGCACATGAGATCTTTCCAAACCAGGGATGGAACCCGTATCTCCTGCATTGGCAGGCAGATTCTTAGCCACAGAACCACCAGGGAAGTCTTGAATAAAGTGTTTATTGTCAGGTGCCAAGCAACACATGCCACGCAAGGAGCATGGGAGGTTAGTGCTCAAAAGACTCAGACTGTTTGATTGCTTTTCAGTTCAGTTCAGTTCAGTCGCTCAGTCATGTCCGACTCTTTGCGACCCCATGAATCACAGCATGCCAGGCCTCCCTGTCCATCACCATCTCTCGGAGTTCACTCAGACTCACGTCCATCGAGTCCGTGATGCCATCCAGCCATCTCATCCTCGGTCGTCCCCTTCTCCTCCTGCCCCCAATCCCTCCCAGCAGCAGAGTTCTCCAATGAGTCAGCTCTTCTCTTGAAGTGGCCAGAGTACTGGAGTTTCAGCTTTAGCATCATTCCTTCCAAAGAAATCCAGGGCTGACCTTCAGAATGGACTCCTTGCAGTCCAAGGAACTCTCAAGAGTCTTCTCCAATACCACAGTTCAAAAGCATCAATTCTTCGGCGTTCAGCCTTCTTCACAGTCCAACTTTCACATCCATACATGACCACAGGAAAAACCATAGCCTTGACTAGACAGACCTTAGTTAGCAAAGTAATGTCTCTGCTTTTGAATATACTATCTAGGTTGGTCATAACTTTTCTTCCAAGGAATAAGCATCTTTTAATTTCATGGCTGCAGTCACATCTGCAGTGATTGCTTTTAGGGAAGTGTTTTTAAAGGGATGAAGGTCATAGAGTATGTGATCAATTCATGGACTTTCTTTTCTGATTGGTTGGTGCTGAAGTAACAGGGTGATATTTTTTGGTGTCTTGATCATCGACCCTCGGGTTCCATCCAGCCCTGAGCCTCTGTATTTCTGTCTGGTGGGGTCCTGGTTTTTGAAAAACAGCTCAAGGACATGAGTTGGCCTGTGAGTTTCATCCTTTGCAGGGGAATCTGGGGTCCTCTGGCTCTTTTTATGGCTGATCTACGTAGTTATTACTACCTTTTTTGGTGTGGCTATTTTCTTTTTGTTTCTTTTTCTCTGCTTCTCTAATGATTAACTGCTTGCATCTGCTCTTTGGAACTTGGGGACTGCGTAGGAGCCCGAGGCTTCTTTTGTAAACAAGAACTGGGGGACACAGGAGGTCTATTACTGGGGAGTCCCTGCAGGGTCTTATTAAATTGTAGAATAAACAGCCTTTAATAAACATAAACAGCCATTCATTTTGATTGCCCAAAGTAAATTAAAAAAAAACAACAAACATTTGTTTGCCTTTGGCTTCTTTGGGTCTCAGCTACAGCACACGGACGGAGTCTTTGTCGTTGTTGCAGCTGGTGGGCCTCCCTCTGGTTGTGGTGTGGCTGCCCCAGCGAGTGTGGGCTCAGTAGCTGTGGGGTATGGTTTCTGTTGCTCTGCAGCTTGTGTGACCCCCAGCTCCTGGGCCAGGGGTCAAACCCACATCCCCTGCACTGGCCCACCAGGGAAGTCCCCAGAGCAAGTTACGGATAGCATTGTGCTGTACATCCTTTCCAGCTTTTAAAGAATGTGTGTATTTTAGAAGCGGATGAGGACTTCTCTGGTGGTTCAGTGGTTAAGACTCCGTGATTCCACTGCAGGGGGCACGCGTTAGATTCCTGTTCCGAGGAGAGCCCCTATGCCACACGACTTGGCCAGAAAAATAAAAAAAATAAAGACACATATATTCACATAGCACATTTTGGTCTTATTTTTCCAAATCAACATTATACTGTTAAGTGTTTAAATACTATCACATACCTTTATAAGTATAATTTTTTAAAACTCCATAATATGTTGTTGAATGGCTGAGTATACTTACCTATGTAAGTTTCTGTATCTTTGAAGTGGGGCTAGAATTTACTACCTCATATCTTTGTGATGAGATAAGTTATTAAGCTTCTGACATGTGATGGATACTTAGCAAATATTTGTGTTCTTTTCTCCTCATGTTTGGACAACTTTACTAGATTCAGAGATGGTGGTCTTGCATCTCTGAGATGGCGATTCTTGCACAGGTCACTTTTTAGGGATGAGGGGGTATCTCAGGAAATATTTGAAAGGGAGAGATGGTGGCAGGAGGTGGGCAGGAGAGGAAGGAAACAGCATGTCTACTCTGGAGCCCCGCTACAGCCTGATCCCACGGCAAGCTCTGAAGCATCACAGAGCTGGCATCACCTAGAGGCTGTGGGGTTGACCTCTGACATCTTCACATTAGTGATCATTGGCTGTGGCTTTGTGTAGGAAAAACCTACTCTTCTTCCTGTGTGAGTCTCCTTTATGATCACACTGATGCTACTTCTGACACTAGATGTGTAGGGTTATTTTTCCCACACCAAACGATTCTGTGTGACACCAGCTGGTTGTCCTACAGTTCAATCATGACATTAATGGGAGGAAGCTCAGATCATGGATCAGACATATGTCTGATGTCAATTGCAAGTCCCCAGGATATCACCTCTACTTCTGCCTGACTGATTATAAACCAGGCTTCCCATGACCTACTCCTTGAGTTCAACAACCTGCTAGAATGACTTAAAGAACTCTGGGAAACACTTCCTTCCTTTTACTTGTTTATTATAAAAGAGTATGATGAGATGTGGGTTTCCCTGATGGTTCAGCAGTAAAGAATCTGTCTGCCAGTGCAGGAGACATGGGTTCAATCCCTGGATCAGGAAGATCCCCTGGAGAAGGAAATGGAAGCCCACCCCAACATTCTTGCCTGGGAAATCCCATGGACAGAGGAACCTGGCGGGCTTCAGTCCATAGGGTCACAAAGGCTAAGACATGACTGAGCGACGCAACAGCAACAACTTGATGAGATGCAGAGGAGCATCCAGGTGGCAAAGAGACATGGGGCAAGGTGTGGGGAGGCGGTATACACAGATTCAAGCTCCTTCATGTCTTCAGCAACCTGGAATTTTTCTGATTCACATACCATTGGACTCTTTATGGAGGCTTCATCCCATAAGAGTGATGGATCCTTAAGTCAATTTTTACCCCCACTTTTCCCTTCCTGGAGGATAAGGAATGGGGCTGAAACTCCCAAGCTTCTTATCATAGTTTGGNTCTGACATGTGATGGATACTTAGCAAATATTTGTGTTCTTTTCTCCTCATGTTTGGACAACTTTACTAGATTCAGAGATGGTGGTCTTGCATCTCTGAGATGGCGATTCTTGCACAGGTCACTTTTTAGGGATGAGGGGGTATCTCAGGAAATATTTGAAAGGGAGAGATGGTGGCAGGAGGTGGGCAGGAGAGGAAGGAAACAGCATGTCTACTCTGGAGCCCCGCTACAGCCTGATCCCACGGCAAGCTCTGAAGCATCACAGAGCTGGTATCACCTAGAGGCTGTGGGGTTGACCTCTGACATCTTCACATTAGTGATCATTGGCTGTGGCTTTGTGTAGGAAAAACCTACTCTTCTTCCTGTGTGAGTCTCCTTTATGATCACACTGATGCTACTTCTGACACTAGATGTGTAGGGTTATTTTTCCCACACCAAACGATTCTGTGTGACACCAGCTGGTTGTCCTACAGTTCAATCATGACATTAATGGGAGGAAGCTCAGATCATGGATCAGACATATGTCTGATGTCAATTGCAAGTCCCCAGGATATCACCTCTACTTCTGCCTGACTGATTATAAACCAGGCTTCCCATGACCTACTCCTTGAGTTCAACAACCTGCTAGAATGACTTAAAGAACTCTGGGAAACACTTCCTTCCTTTTACTTGTTTATTATAAAAGAGTATGATGAGATGTGGGTTTCCCTGATGGTTCAGCAGTAAAGAATCTGTCTGCCAGTGCAGGAGACATGGGTTCAATCCCTGGATCAGGAAGATCCCCTGGAGAAGGAAATGGAAGCCCACCCCAACATTCTTGCCTGGGAAATCCCATGGACAGAGGAACCTGGCGGGCTTCAGTCCATAGGGTCACAAAGGCTAAGACATGACTGAGCGACGCAACAGCAACAACTTGATGAGATGCAGAGGAGCATCCAGGTGGCAAAGAGACATGGGGCAAGGTGTGGGGAGGCGGTATACACAGATTCAAGCTCCTTCATGTCTTCAGCAACCTGGAATTTTTCTGATTCACATACCATTGGACTCTTTATGGAGGCTTCATCCCATAAGAGTGATGGATCCTTAAGTCAATTTTTACCCCCACTTTTCCCTTCCTGGAGGATAAGGAATGGGGCTGAAACTCCCAAGCTTCTTATCATAGTTTGGTCTTTCTGGTGACCAGCCCCTATCCAGGACCCCATCAAGCATTGCCTCATTAGAACAAGAGACATTCCTCTCACCCATCAGAGAAATTTCAAAGAATTTAGAAGCTCTGTGTTAGGACCTGTGGTCAAAGACCAAATATTAGAACAAAAGATCCTCTTGTACCCCTATGTTTGTAGCAGCACTATTTGCAATAGCCACGACGTAGTGACAACCGAAATGTGCATTGACAGATGAATGGATAAAGAAGACATGGTGTATATATATATATATAACGGGACACTACTCAGTCATAAAAAAGAATGAAGTAGCACCATTTGCAGCAACATGGATGGATCTAGAGATTATCTTACTAAATGAAGTAGGTCAGACAGAGAAAGACAAATAACCGTATGATATCACTTATGTGTAGAATCTCAAATATCATTCAGATGATCTCATTTACACAGACATAGAGAATAGAGTTGTGGTTGCCAAGGGGAAGGGAGGGTTGGGGGGAGCTGGCTTGGAGTTTGGGATTAGCAGATGCAATATATACCATTCTAGTATATATAGAATGGAGAAACAAGGTCCTGGGCTTCCCTTGTGGCTCAGCTGGTAAAGAATCTATCTGCAATGTGGGAGACCTTGGTTCGGCCCGTGGGTTGGGAAGATCCCCTGGAGAAAGGACAAGGGTACCCACTCCAGTATTCTGGCCTGAAGAATTCCATGGACTGTATAGTCCATGAGATTGCAAAGGGTTGGACACGACTGAGTGACTTTGACACTTCAAACAAGGTCCTACTGCATAGCCCAGGGACCTATATTCAATATACTGTAATAAACCATGTGTGTGTTAGTCCCTTAGTTGTTTCCGACTCTGTGTGACCCCATGGACTGTAGCCCACCAGGCCTCTCTGTCCATGGGATTCTCCAGATAAGAATACTGGAGTGGATTGCCATGCTCTCTTCCAGGGGATCTTCCCCACCCAGGGATTGAACCTGGGTTTGCTTCATTGCAGGTGGAGTCTTTATCATCTGAGTCTCAAGGGAAGCCTCCAATAATAAGCCAAAATGGAAAAGACTATGAAACAAGTGCTTGCATCACTTAGGAAATTACTAAGGTTTCAGGGGCTCTGTGACAGAAACCAGGGGCAGAGACCAATATGTGTATTTTATGTTATTTCCCATGTGTAAAACTTCCGGGTAAAACCTCTCCTCATCAACCAAAGGAGACTCTCTTGAGTAGTCCTTTCTAATATGGTAGCTCATAGCCATATGTAGCTATGAAGCACTTCAAATGTGGCTAGATTTAACTGTGATGTGTTTTAGGTATAAAATACTCATCATATTTTGAAGATTTAGTGTGAAGAAAGAGATGTCTACATTTCCTTAGTAATTATACAGTAGATTATGTGTTGAAGTAACATTTTGAATATACCAGGTTAAATAAAATAGATTTAAAAAATTAATTTCATTTTTTCTAATATGGCTATCTGAAACTTTGAAATTATATATGTGGCTCACATACTTTCTTTAAAAATTTTTGAAATGCATTTGGGTTACATTCATTTGTTTAAATTTATTGTATTGAAGTATAGTTGATTTACAATGTTGTATTAATTTCTGCTATACAGCAAAGTGATTCAGGTACATGTTGTTCAGTTGCTAAGTCATTTCTGACTCTGTGATCCCATGGACTGCAGCACGCTATGCTTCCCTGTCCTTCATTATCTCCTTCAGTTTGCTCAAACGCATGTCCATTTAGTCAATGATGCCATCCAACCATCTCATCCTTTGTCACCCCCTTCTCCTCCTACCCTCAATCTTTCCCAGCACGAGGGTCTTTTCCAATAAGTCAGCTGTTCTTATCAGGTGGCCAAAGTGTTGGAGCTTCGGCTTCAGTATCATCCTTCCAATGAATATTCGGGGTTAATAGGGCTTAGAAAGTAAATAAGTAACTGATACCTGTGGCAGTTCAGAAGGATTCTTTCTTTTACAAGTCCTGAAAGAATTCTGGTTATGATGC
>SJYV01003368.1:541263-561687 GCA_006410875.1 Neotragus pygmaeus
TTTCTGACTCTGTGATCCCATGGACTGCAGCACGCTATGCTTCCCTGTCCTTCATTATCTCCTTCAGTTTGCTCAAACGCATGTCCATTTAGTCAATGATGCCATCCAACCATCTCATCCTTTGTCACCCCCTTCTCCTCCTACCCTCAATCTTTCCCAGCACGAGGGTCTTTCCAATAAGTCAGTTCTTCCTATCAGGTGGCCAAAGTATTGGAGCTTCAGCTTCAGCATCAGTCCTCCCAATGAATATTTAGGATTGATTTCCCTTAGGATTGGCTGGTTTTATCTCCTTGCTGTCCTAACTATACATATATATATATATATATATATTCTTTTTATATTCTTTTCCATTATGGTTTATCACAGGATATTGAATATTGTTCCCTGTGCTGTTCAATAGGGCCTTGTGCTTTACTGATTCTATACATAATAGTTTGCATCTGCTTCACATTATGTTTCTACTGGACAATATTGCTCTGGAGTAGGGGTTGGCAGACTCCATAAAAGGTCAGAGAGCAAATATTTTAGACTTTGTTAAGCCATACAATCTCCACCGTTATTTCAATTTTTTAGTTATTGGGGAGGCAACCATAGACCAAACATAAATCATTAAAGGTCATGGTCATGTTCCAGTAAAGGATTCTTGATAAAAACAAGTGGTGGGCTTGACTTGGCCTGTGGGCTGTACTTTTCTGATTCCTGCTCTCGGGAAAAGTAACAGCTGAGAACTATTAGCAGTCAGTGCTCATAGCAGATAAGGATGGTGGTGGTGGAGGGGTCTATATGCCTCTATTTTTCTCCTGATTCGGAATTTTTTTTTTTTTTCCAAATGATTTCCCCCAGGTTTTATTACTGACCGCTAGCTATTTTGTTTATAAAGGAGGAAGCTTTGAGGGGGAAACTTTATTTTAGGGAGCTTGGACTGTGAGACTACAAATGGTGAAATATACAGAAGGCAGGAAAACAGGACCAAACATTTATTTCCTTCTCAGGATTGTAAGAAAGGTACATATGCACATCAATATAACATTTAAAGACTCTACTTAGTATTCTGCAGGTCTGTGCAACTGGTCTACCCTGGAAGGCGGCAACAGTGTCATCTTGAGGATTTAAGTGATTTAAAAAAATGATACACTTCCCTGCCCCCCAACTTTTGCCAATACAAACGTAAACATGAAATTTTCCAATTGAGGCCAATTAACATGGAATGCCTTAGGCCAGGAAATAATTAATACAGAGTCCTGGGGAAATGACATCTTTGCAACTCCTGCTTTCTCAAGGTGGCATCGCTCAATTAAAATGATTCTCTGGCCTCCAGAGAACTTTCTGTGGCCTGTTTGGGCTGGACGCAGATGTCTCTGTAGTCTCTGTGCATTTCCTCTGGCACCCCCACGGCCCTGCCCCTCTTTGTGAGTGCTGAGACTCTTCTAAAGGCCCCTTCAGCTGGCTTGCAGTCGTTTCTTCCCAATTATTTTTACCCATTGATGTGTTGGTGTGGTATCCCCAGTCTTCACTCTCCTTCAATCAGAACCTTATTTCTTCAGGGAAGAATTGACATCTTCCTCCTTTCTGTCCTCTTCCTTGGACAAATGTTTGTGTGCGTGCTCAGTCCTTAAGTTGTGTCTGACTCTTTTGTGACCCAATGGACTGTAGCCTGCCAGGCTCCTCTATCCAGGGGATTTTCCAGGCAAAAATACTGGAGTGGCTTGCCATTCCCTTCTCTAAGGGGTCTCCCTAACCCATGGATCAAGCCTGTGTCTCCTGTGTCTCTTGCTTGGCAGGCGGATTCTTTACCACTGAGCCACTTGCAAAGCCCCTTGGCAAATATTTATTGAACATGTATGGCTCACTGAGCCTGTTTTAAGAACCATGTATTCTCAGGCTTGGTATGCTAGTGGGAAAGACCAATACTTCTTTTGTAAAAGAATTAGTTGTTTATTTTGGCTGCACTGGGTCTTTGTTGCAGCTTGTCGGCTTTTTCTAGTTACAGTGAGTGGGGGCTACTCTAGTGGTGGTGCACGAGCTTCTCATTGCAGAAGCTCCTTTTGTTGCAGAGCACAGACTCTATGTAAGAGGGCTTCAGTAGTCATGGCACCGGGCTTAGTTGCCCCATGCCATATGAGATCTTTCCAGACTAGGGATTGAATCTACATCCCCTGCATTGGCAGGTGGATTCTTAACCACTGGACCACCAGGGATCTCCTAATAATCAACTTTAAATAAATAAGAAAATCGTGCAAGTTTGCCAAATGATTAGATTTGTGAAAAGAATTAAAAGGGGCAAAAGAATAGAGAGTGATGGTGTGTGTGGGATATCACAGATAAGGTGGGCAGGAGTGGTCTTTTTGAGAAGGTGGCATGTGGAAGAAGCCCTATGAATAAAAACAGCCAGTGCTTATATGGTGCCTACTCTGTGCTAGGTGGTGTTAGGAGTGCTTCTTAGACGTTGATTAATCTGCATGACGATGCAGGAAGGTAGAACTAAGATGAGCCTCACGTGATAGGTGAGAACCTAACAGAAAAATGAAGTCATTGGCCCAAGGATGCAAATTTCATCAGTGCTGAGGTTGGGTTGGAACCCAGGCCCCTGGCTGTAAATGCTCTTAGTCATCAGGAGGCATAAGGACAGTGATTTATTGAATATTTGATTCATTAATTTATCCTCATCTCTCATCCATAGAGGACCTCACATAGGCTAAGTAGATGTAAGCAAGACCTATTCCTCTCTTAAACAGATGGGGAAAAAGTGGGAACAGTGGCAGATTTTATATTCTTGGGCTCCACAATCACTGCAGATGGCAACCGCTGCTACAAAATTAAAAGACACTTGCTCCCTTGGAAGCAAAGCTATGACAGTACCAATACTAAACAGAGTATTAAAATGTAGAGACATCACTTTGCTGGACAAAGATCTATATAGTCAAAGCTATGGTTTTTGCAGTAGTCATGAGTGGATGTGAGAGTTGGACCATAAGGAGAGTTGAACGCTGAAGAATTGATGCTTTTGAATTGTGGTTTTGGAGAAGACTCTTAAGAGTCCCTTGAACAGCAAGGAGATCAAACCAATCAATCCTAAAAGAAATCAACACTGAATATTCATTGGAAGGAGTGTTGCTAAAACTGAAGCTCCAATTCNCGCTGAAGAATTGATGCTTTTGAATTGTGGTTTTGGAGAAGACTCTTAAGAGTCCCTTGAACAGCAAGGAGATCAAACCAATCAATCCTAAAAGAAATCAACACTGAATATTCATTGGAAGGAGTGTTGCTAAAACTGAAGCTCCAATTCTTTGGCCACCTGATGTGAACAGCTGACTCATTGGAAAAGACCCTGATGCTGGGAAAGATTGAGGGCAGGAAGAAAAGGGGGCAACAGAGGATGAGATGGTTGGGTGGCATCACTGAATGAATGGACATGAGTTTGAGTAAACTCTGGGAGATAGTGAAGGACAGGGAAGCCTGACATAGGACAGTTCTGTTAAGTTGGACAGGACTTAACGACTGAACAGCAACATTCCTCTCTTACTGCCTCGGGGTAGAGACAACCTCAGGGCTCAGGCTTTCTGGGAATTGTTCCTGAAGTGAGGAGTATGTGATCTGGTCTCAGCCTGGGATAGTGGAGGGATAATCATGGAAGACCGTTCAGAAGGGACAAGATGGATTGAAACTTGAAGGATGAGTTTTCGGGATGGCAATGTTGAACTAGAAATGTACAGAGTGTGAAAATAGGCATGGGGAATGGCATGGCAGGCAGAGGGAATGGACAGTGCAAAGGCACAGAGTCAGAGCATCTCAGTCCTTAAAGACATCATAGTGTTCACATGGGGGAAGTAACAGCTCATGAGACGGGAAATGTGGGCAGAGTTCAGATTGCTTAAGGAACCTCGGTTTTATCCAGAGAGCGATGGGTAGCCATCGAATGAGGGATGATGTGGATAGATTTGTGTTTTTAGAAGATAGCATAGTAGCAGTGTGTGCATGCATGGTGGTTTGATGGGGGTTATGTTACCCACTTCATTTTTCTTGACACCTTCCCATCAGCCCAGTGGAACTTGTTTCTTAATTCTTATTTGTGGTAATGAAGAGTAATAGTAGATATTTCTTACAGGGCACATCCTAGGGGCTGAATACTGTGAGTATACTGAGTACTCTGCTGAGTACTTCACATGTTTAAATGTTATTTAATTCTAGAAAGTCACTCTGCATGATAGGCATCCCGATGGCTATTGTTTCTGTTTTGGAGATGAAGAAACCAAGGGTCAGAGAGGTTAAAAGACAGGTCTCAAATGACACAGCCATTCATTGGTGAAGCAGGGATGCCAGTCCAGAGATTATAATTCTGGAGGCCACAGTAAAGTTCCAGAGGCCACAGTATAAAGCATGATGCTTTCACCAACTCATTTCGTCAAGTGCACTTGTCTTATTGTCATACCCAGGAGGGCAGGGAATAAATGAAGACACGTGTTGAGCACCTACTATGTACTAGGTGCAGGTGAACAGTCTGCACGTATTTCTGATGCTCTTTCCTTACAATAGTAGTGTATCTCCTTTTAGGAGATGAGAAAACTGAAGCGAGGAGGTGTGGACTGCTGGTTTTCCCTCCCTGATTGATGCTTCCACTTGTTTCTCCCTGAGGGCTTAGTAAGTTGCCTCCTCAGGCTTCCTTTTTAACTGCATCTCTTCCTGTGGGGGTGCCCACGCTCTCCCCAGCCAGCACTCCAGCCAATGGCCACATTAGGATTGACCACTTAGTGGTCATTGCTTCCTGGTTTCCTTGTCAGGTGACTCCTTCCATAAGCAGCCTTCTCTCCAGTGCTCATCACACCTCTGAGTATAGCCTGCCCCTCCAGGCTTTGAGCTGATGTGTGTCTCTGTCTGTTCCCACTGGGATGTTGGGGAGGGGAGGAGGGATTGCATTTACTAATTCTTGGATGCCAAAGACCATGAGTTCACTTTTCCTCATAATGGCAAGACCAATTTATTATAGACACACGGAAAAAGTATATTTGTGTATTGCTTTTTATTCCTATAGTTTTATTCATCACCAAACATTTAGAATGTTTCAATAAGCAAAAAGAAGCAATCAAAAAGCGTTAATTGCTCAGTCATGTCTGACTCTTTGCAACTCCACAGACTGTAGCCCTCCAGACTCCTCTGTCTGTGGGATTCTCCAGGAGAGTACTGGAGTGGGTTGTCATGCCCTCCTCCAGGGGATCTTCCTGACTCATGAACTAAACCTGAGTCTCCTGCATTTGGAGGCAGATTCTTTGCCATCTGAGCCACCAGGGAAGCAAAAAAACAAAAGAAACTTTTAAACTGGTGGTCCAGTGGTTAAGGCTCCATGCTGCCAATGCAGAGGGTGCAGGTTTGATTCTTGAACAGGGAACTAAGATCCCACATGCCATGTGGCACAGCCAAAAGATTAAAAATAAAAAGGAGAGAGTTGAAAAAAGTAGAAAAGCATTCATCAAAGCAAGAAACTTTTATTTACCTCCTAGTGATAAACACTGCTAACATATTGGGGCATATTTATCTTATCTGCCCCCCCTTATTACAAACTAAAATAATGCTATACAAGCTATTTTGTAACTGGCCATTTCTCTTTCACAACTCAGTATAAGCACCTTGACATTCTCCTCTAGTGATGGTTTTCAAACTTGTTTAAGCAGCTCCTGGACTGTTTCTGCAAGCACCGTCTTTGAAAATGAAATTTATTAGACAAATTGTCTTCATCTGCTTGGGCTGCTATAATGAAAACCATAGACTGAGTGGCTTAAATAACAGAGACTTATTTCTTATAGTTCTGGAGCCTGGGAAGTCCAAAATCAAGATGTCAGTCAATTTGGTTCCTGAGAGAGCTTGCTTCCTGGTTTGCAGATAGTCACCTGCTTGCTGTGTTCTCACAGGGGCACTAACCCATCATGAGGTCTCCAGCCCCATCACTTCATCCAATCCTGCTGCTGCTGCTGCTGCTAAGTCACTCCAGTCATGTCCGACTCTGTGCGACCCCACAGTAATCACCCCCAAAGCCTCATCTCCTATTATTACCATGTTGAGGATTAGGGCTTCAACATATACATTTAGGTAGGGCCATAAACATTCAATCCATATGAATAAAAATAGAGCTTCTTTGATTGAAGTGTAAATAGAGGAACCAAAATTCTGCCTATTTGCTTTGTTGTTTTGCTCAAGTTGGCTCCTGAATCAACTCCGTGAATTTTCTAGTTTTCCAACGAGTATTGCTTGCAAAAAAAATTCCTCAGCTGACATTATTTTAAATGGTTGTATTATAGTCCATCGTATGGATGTACCCAGTTCCTTGTTGTTGGACATTTAGCTTGTTTCTCATTTTCCATCATGAACAAAATTATCATGGGCAGTTTTGTGCTGCCAACATTGTGTGTATTCATGATAGTTTTCCACAGATAGTTTTAAAAGCAAAAATGTCTTTTGATGCTGCCCTGTGGAAATGTCTCTCTGAAGCCCTAATCTTTGTCAGGCTGGGACTATGGGCCTTGGTTCAGAGTGTGTATGTGCTGGACACAATATGTCTTCATGAGGCGGCTGCTATTGGCCTGCTGAGGCATGCTTCATTGTCAGGACAGCAACAGAGCTTCCTCTGGGTCTGGGTAGGCAAGACTGTTGTTGAATAGTCTGTCTTATATTTGCAACAGGCTTTGGCAGTTTTCAAAGCCTTTTTTATTGTCGTCCCACTGTCGCTGGAGGTAAATGGAGAAGAGACATATTAAGGTTCAAAGAGGTTAAATGACTTTCCTAAGATTCTGCTTCTAGTAAACAATGGCACTCTGTTTCAGTCAGCTTTTACTGTAATAAAGCTGTGTAACAAATAACTCTCTCCCCTCCAAAAACATCTCAGGACCTTATATCAGCAGTTACTTTCTCACATGATGGCTGGGTCNTTAGAAGCATGTTCATGCACCTGCATAGTATGGAAGGGCTCAGTGAGCAAACAAAGGCATTATATTTCCCCTCGGTTATCAAAGATGCTTTCAGATTTGGAAATAAACAATTTAAAAGAAAAATTTTAAAAATTGTAAAAAAATACTAGGTGGAGAAACCCTTTTTGTAAAATTAACCGTAAACTGTCTAGTGATTTGATGTGATTTCTTCCATCTTTAGTTTCCCTTCCTGCAAAACAACTTACAGGTTATTTTTAGCTGTGTACCAAGTCTTTAGCATCTGCAAAGGTATTTATGAGGATCTGGCTGTTTGCCAAGCCTGCCTGAGAAGCAGATGAGGCGTCTAGAGCTCTGAAGCCTGTGGGGGAAGTTAGGCTTTCCTGGGGTGGTCCACCTGCGGGGGGCCTCACTGCGGTGTGCTCTGGTGAGGAGCTTGGGGCGCGACGTCTGTCCTGGGCTTGGCGGTCACTCTGGGCCCCTTTCTGGGGTCGCCAAGAAAGTGTGCTTGCTCTCTGCAGACCATCCTCCCCGCTGCGGCCCAGGACGTGTACTACCGCGACGAGATCGGCAACGTGTCCACCAGCCACCTGCTCATCCTGGACGACTCCGTAGAGATGGAGATCCGGCCTCGCTTCCCGCTCTTCGGCGGCTGGAAGACACATTACATCGTTGGCTACAACCTCCCAAGCTACGAGTACCTCTATAACCTGGGTCAGTCTCCAGTCATCAGTGGGTGGAAAAGGCCCAGGCTGTCTTTTCCTTTCCTGTGGGGGTTTCTCATTGTCGTGTGTGATGATCTGATGGGGAGAGCGTGTCCCCCTCATTCTCGGGAAGGCTGGCATCAGGAACCCCTTCTCACGGGTGGCTTCCGTGTCTCCAGCACACTGACAGGCGTCTCTGGAGCCCATTCTGATGCAGGGCGCCCCTTCAGCGAGAGTTGGCTGACGTGTTCTTTCATTAGCAGCGGGCACTTGGCGGTGGCCGTTGTCTCCTCGTGTGGTGCTCAGGGCCTGGGTTCTAGAACTTGCTGGAAAGGCACACACGAGCCACTCACCGCTGTGTCTGCTCGACCCTTAGGAGACCAGTACGCGCTGAAGATGAGGCTGGTGGACCACGTGTTTGATGAGCAGGTCATAGACTCTCTGACTGTGAAGATCATCCTGCCGGAAGGCGCCAAGTGAGCGTGCCCTCCGTTCCCGCCCCTCCGTTCCCGCCCTCTTGGTGCCTTGGGGACGCTGGGTTCCAGGGTGCGGAGGAGGGGCTCCTGGCGGTGTAACCTGGGATATCCACAGCAGGCCTGGGCGATGGCCTGAGGCCGACGAGTGCCCGCCAGCAGGAAAGAAGGCAGAGTCGAGGCAGGCGGTGGCCTGTGCTGCGCTCCTCGCAGGGGGAGGGACAGTGGAGACGGTCTGTCTGGTCCGGCCTGGCCACACCAGGTTCCCAAGGGCGAGGGCTCCGACGGTGTATCAGGCTCCATGGCTGTGGACAGAGGAGCTGTCTTTGGCCGATTTAAGCAGAAAGCAAGGAATCTGGAAGGGAGAGGGATCTCATCAGAAGAGGGCCTCCGCTGAACCAGGATGGGGTGGACAGAGCCCAGCATCTCCATGAGTCCAGCCGGTGGAAACCAGTGGGCCCTCATGGGGCCACCTGCCCTTGGCACGGGGGGCAAAACGTGCTCGGGCAGGCTGTTCTGGCAGTGGGCCCACGGTCTGCGGGCCAGGTGGAACCCTAGGAGTAGGGCTGGGGCCCCACCGGGGGACCTCGTGGTGGGGCCAGCTGCAGCTGGGGAGTGCAGTTTCTCAAGCTGTCCCACCGCGTCCCCTCCAGGAACATCCAGGTGGACAGTCCCTACGAGATCAGCCGCGGCCCTGACGAGCTGCACTACACCTACCTGGACACGTTCGGCCGCCCGGTCATCGTGGCGCACAAGGAGAACCTGGTGGAGCAGCACATCCAGGACATCGTGGTAGGCGCGCGCGCCGGGCCCGAGAGCGGCTGCGGGCACGCGCACACGCCGGCCTCCCCCCACGCNAGCAGGGATGCCAGTCCAGAGATTATAATTCTGGAGGCCACAGTAAAGTTCCAGAGGCCACAGTATAAAGCATGATGCTTTCACCAACTCATTTCGTCAAGTGCACTTGTCTTATTGTCATACCCAGGAGGGCAGGGAATAAATGAAGACACGTGTTGAGCACCTACTATGTACTAGGTGCAGGTGAACAGTCTGCACGTATTTCTGATGCTCTTTCCTTACAATAGTAGTGTATCTCCTTTTAGGAGATGAGAAAACTGAAGCGAGGAGGTGTGGACTGCTGGTTTTCCCTCCCTGATTGATGCTTCCACTTGTTTCTCCCTGAGGGCTTAGTAAGTTGCCTCCTCAGGCTTCCTTTTTAACTGCATCTCTTCCTGTGGGGGTGCCCACGCTCTCCCCAGCCAGCACTCCAGCCAATGGCCACATTAGGATTGACCACTTAGTGGTCATTGCTTCCTGGTTTCCTTGTCAGGTGACTCCTTCCATAAGCAGCCTTCTCTCCAGTGCTCATCACACCTCTGAGTATAGCCTGCCCCTCCAGGCTTTGAGCTGATGTGTGTCTCTGTCTGTTCCCACTGGGATGTTGGGGAGGGGAGGAGGGATTGCATTTACTAATTCTTGGATGCCAAAGACCATGAGTTCACTTTTCCTCATAATGGCAAGACCAATTTATTATAGACACACGGAAAAAGTATATTTGTGTATTGCTTTTTATTCCTATAGTTTTATTCATCACCAAACATTTAGAATGTTTCAATAAGCAAAAAGAAGCAATCAAAAAGCGTTAGTTGCTCAGTCATGTCTGACTCTTTGCAACTCCACAGCCTGTAGCCCTCCAGACTCCTCTGTCTGTGGGATTCTCCAGGAGAGTACTGGAGTGGGTTGTCATGCCCTCCTCCAGGGGATCTTCCTGACTCATGAACTAAACCTGGGTCTCCTGCATTTGGAGGCAGATTCTTTGCCATCTGAGCCACCAGGGAAGCAAAAAAACAAAAGAAACTTTTAAACTGGTGGTCCAGTGGTTAAGGCTCCATGCTGCCAATGCAGAGGGTGCAGGTTTGATTCTTGAACAGGGAACTAAGATCCCACATGCCATGTGGCACAGCCAAAAGATTAAAAATAAAAAGGAGAGAGTTGAAAAAAGTAAAAAGCATTCATCAAAGCAAGAAACTTTTATTTACCTCCTAGTGATAAACACTGCTAACATATTGGGGCATATTTATCTTATCTGCCCCCCCTTATTACAAACTAAAATAATGCTATACAAGCTATTTTGTAACTGGCCATTTCTCTTTCACAACTCAGTATAAGCACCTTGACATTCTCCTCTAGTGATGGTTTTCAAACTTGTTTAAGCAGCTCCTGGACTGTTTCTGCAAGCACCGTCTTTGAAAATGAAATTTATTAGACAAATTGTCTTCATCTGCTTGGGCTGCTATAATGAAAACCATAGACTGAGTGGCTTAAATAACAGAGACTTATTTCTTATAGTTCTGGAGCCTGGGAAGTCCAAAATCAAGATGTCAGTCAATTTGGTTCCTGAGAGAGCTTGCTTCCTGGTTTGGAGATAGTCACCTGCTTGCTGTGTTCTCACAGGGGCACTAACCCATCATGAGGTCTCCAGCCCCATCACTTCATCCAATCCTGCTGCTGCTGCTGCTGCTAAGTCACTCCAGTCATGTCCGACTCTGTGCGACCCCACAGTAATCACCCCCAAAGCCTCATCTCCTATTATTACCATGTTGAGGATTAGGGCTTCAACATATACATTTAGGTAGGGCCATAAACATTCAATCCATATGAATAAAAATAGAGCTTCTTTGATTGAAGTGTAAATAGAGGAACCAAAATTCTGCCTATTTGCTTTGTTGTTTTGCTCAAGTTGGCTCCTGAATCAACTCCGTGAATTTTCTAGTTTTCCAACGAGTATTGCTTGCAAAAAAAATTCCTCAGCTGACATTATTTTAAATGGTTGTATTATAGTCCATCGTATGGATGTACCCAGTTCCTTGTTGTTGGACATTTAGCTTGTTTCTCATTTTCCATCATGAACAAAATTATCATGGGCAGTTTTGTGCTGCCAACATTGTGTGTATTCATGATAGTTTTCCACAGATAGTTTTAAAAGCAAAAATGTCTTTTGATGCTGCCCTGTGGAAATGTCTCTCTGAAGCCCTAATCTTTGTCAGGCTGGGACTATGGGCCTTGGTTCAGAGTGTGTATGTGCTGGACACAATATGTCTTCATGAGGCGGCTGCTATTGGCCTGCTGAGGCATGCTTCATTGTCAGGACAGCAACAGAGCTTCCTCTGGGTCTGGGTAGGCAAGACTGTTGTTGAATAGTCTGTCTTATATTTGCAACAGGCTTTGGCAGTTTTCAAAGCCTTTTTTATTGTCGTCCCACTGTCGCTGGAGGTAAATGGAGAAGAGACATATTAAGGTTCAAAGAGGTTAAATGACTTTCCTAAGATTCTGCTTCTAGTAAACAATGGCACTCTGTTTCAGTCAGCTTTTACTGTAATAAAGCTGTGTAACAAATAACTCTCTCCCCTCCAAAAACATCTCAGGACCTTATATCAGCAGTTACTTTCTCACATGATGGCTGGGTCTGAGGGTTGGCTGTGGTTCAGCTGATCTCAGCTGGTGCAGCTGGGCCTAGGGGACGAAGAGTATGGTGACAATAGATAATGTCGTAGAAAAAGACTTGACCATGACTTTAAAGGCTATGGCAGTGGAGGGGGGCGGTTCTTATTCTTATATTTACTGCATTAGGAGGCTACTGAAGGATTTTATGTTGGAAAGCAATGTGATCTGATTTATGTTCTAAAAGATTATTTAGACTTGTTTGTTCAATGTTAGATTTTTCAGTGCTGGGTTCATAACAGATGCTCTGTAAATATTTTATTGGGTTAATAAAGAGCCTGGTTCCCAGAGAAAGCAGCGCAGTGCAAGCCCTGAGGAACTGGGCCCAGTCCCACTCTGTGCAGCGGGCTGGTGAGCTTGTTGGCTTTTCTGGGCAAGATTCGTTCAGTCAGTGTGTTCATTTATTCATTCATTTCACTAATTCAGAGGACATTTACTCAGTGTGTTCCCTGGGGTGTTCACACCAGCAGTGGGAAGGCTGTGATTCTGTAGACACTCTAGAAACCTCAACTGAAATGAGGTCCTCACTCGTCTTTTCTTTGGAGGAGGAAAATCTCAAGGCAGCTAGTGAAGAAAGGGACTTCCCAGGTGGTCCAGTGGCTAAGACTCTGCACTCCCAATGCAGGGCTGCTGCTGCTGCTGCTAAGTCGCTTCAGTCGTGTCCAACTCTGTGCAACCCCATAGACCAGGCTCCTCCGTCCCTGGGATTCTCCAGGCAAGAACACTGGAGTGGGTTGCCATTTCCTTCTCCAATGCATGAAAGTGAAAAGTGAAAGTGAAGTTGCTCAGTTGTGTCCAACTCTTAGCGACCCCATGGACTGTAGCCCACCAGGCTCCTCTGTCCATGGGTATTCTCCAGGCAAGAAAACTGGAGTGGGTTGGCATGCCCTCCTCCAGGGGATCTTCCCAACCCAGGGATTGAACCCAGGTCTCCCACATTGCAGGCGGATTCTTTACCATCTGAGACACCAGGGAAGCCCAAGCCCTGGACACTCACCCTTAAACCAACAGTTTAAACAGTCTAAATATGAGTTTGGGGGAGAAAATGATGGTCTTTATTTTGAATGAAGATGCCTTTTTTTTTTTTAAATTAAAAAACAACCCCAGAAAGATAGTTTACATTTAAAGAGAAACGATAAAGTACAAAGGTTTAGAAATAGGAATTAGGATTTCTAATTATATAGCACTTGGGACCGCATGTTTATGAAATCTTTGAAGAAACACTTTATAAATAGGTCAAAAACAGGTGCCACCGTCTTCATGAGTATATTTGCTGGGTGTGCTTGTTTAGTACTGGGCCCTGATCTGTAGTTTTGAACTCTAGTTGCATTTTCTTGTGTAAATGAATCATCTCCAGCTAGACTGCAAACAGGGAGTTTTTTTTTTTTTCTTTTTCTATTTATCATTCCCTTTCCCTCCATCCCAGTGTCTAGTGTAGGGGCAGGTACAGGAAGTTTGCTTAATAAATCCATTTCATACCCAGCTCCTCCATTCACCTCCTCCCTCCAGCTTTTCCTCCCCTCCTCTCTGTTTCTTTGCCTTCCTCTCGAGCCCTCCTCATCCTTGCTTCCTCCCTTTCCCTCCCGTCCTGTCCTTTTCTCTTTCTCACCACTCTCCTCCCTTCCTTCCATAAACATGTCTACTGCAAACCAGTGCCAAGGGCTTACAGGCATTTGGGATTCAGTGATGAGTAAGGGGAACAAGCTGCTTCTTCCCTGTAGCCGTGTGTCTACTTGGGGAGCCTGGGCACTAATCATCTAGAAGTGGGATTGCTTATAAAAGTATCTCTAAACCACGTGGAGTGAAGAATGCAATGGAGGGGGCGCATTGTGTCAGGGGTCAGGGAACACTTTCCTGTTCCTTCTTGCTACAGCAGAGACCCAGAGGACGAGTAGGAGAGAGCAACTGAAGGAGGGGAGCAGGTGGAACATGGATCAGCAGAGGGAACTGCATGGTTCTGGGAAAGCCTTGGGCAAGGGGTTCGTGGCCGGGTCTTTGGAGGGATGGACAGGAGAGCTGCGTGGCTGGAGCAGAGAAAAAGGGGGCGAGAAAGTGGAGAAGGATGTGGACAGATCAGCAGGCAGGCCACGCATGGTCTCAGGGGGGCCTGGGGCCAGGGGTCAGGAGTTGGGGAGAAGGTGAAGTTTTGGTGTTTTTCTTTAGAGCAGTGGAAGGGGTCTAAACAGAAGAAAATCACACTTGGAATTCATTTCTGGAAGGTCACTTTAGACCAGAGGGATATGTGGCTCCATTGATGGAAGTGGGGATGTAAACTGTGAAGGCCCGCTCTCCACCCCCAGGATATGCCATATCCTGATAGACAAGGTCCCCAGAGTGACATGTTGAATGGCGAAAACCAAGTGCAGGACAGTGTCAGAAAGAGAGGTGGATTGGAGTATGTATTTGGATTTACATGTGTTTGATTAAGGACACACTGGAAGGATGAAGAAAAGGTACCCCAAGAGGCTATATATTGATCATGTGTATGTGTGGGGCAAGATGTATGGGGACAGGTGTGGTCTCCATGTGTGCCTTAAAAAAATTTTTTTTAGATCACTACAGAGCATTGAGTAGAGTTCCCTGTGCTATAGATGAGGTTCTCATTAGTTATCTATTTTATACACATTAGTGTATGAATGTCAATTCCAATCTCCCAATTCATCCCACCCCCCATTTCCTCTCTGGGTGTTCGTATATTTTTTTCTCTACATGTGTGTCTCTGTTTCTGCTTTGCAAATAGGTTCATCTGCACAATTTTCTTAGATTCGACATATATGTGTTTCTCTTTCTGACTTACTTCAATCTGTGTGACAGTCTCTAGGTCCATCCATGTCTCTGCTAAAGGAGAAGGGAATCCAAAACAGAGGGGATCTATGTATAAATGGACTCACTTTGCTGTGCAATTGAAAATAACACAACATTGTAAAGTAACTGTGAAAAGTGCAAATGAAAGTGCAAGTCACTTAGTCGTGTCCGACTCTTTGTGACCCCATGGACATATAGTCCATGGAATTCTCTAGGCCAGAATACTGGAGTGGGTAGCCTTTCCCTTCTCCAGGGGATCTTCCTGACCCAGGGATCAAAGCCTGGTCTGCTGCACTGCAGGTGGATTCTTTTACCAGCTGATCCACAAGGGAAGCCCTGATTTATTTCACTTAACATAATAATCTCATGTTAACATGACATCCACCAGTGTTGCTGCAAACGGCATTATTTTATTGCTTTTATAGCTGAGTAACATTCCACTGTATATATGTACCGCATCTTCTTTTTCCATTCATTTGTGGATAGAAGTGGCTTCCATGTTCTGACTATTACAAATAGTGCTGCAATGAACATTGGGATGTATGTATCTTTTTGAATTAGGGTTTTCTCTGGATATGAAAAGTGGAAAGTGACATATTTTGTTTTCTTGGGCTTAAAAATCACTGCAGATAGTGACTTCAGCCATGAAATTAAAAAACCCTTGCTCCTTGGAAGAAAAGCTATGACAAACCTAGACAGTATTAAAAAGAGACAAAGGTCTGACAAAAGTCCATAGCTTCTAGTCAAAGCTATGGCTTTTCCAGTGGTCCTGTAGGATGTGAGGGCATGGCCATAAAGAAGGCTGAGTGCTGAAGAATTGATACTTTCACATTGTGATGCTAGAGAAGACTCTTGAGAGTCCTTTGGACTGCAAGGAAACCCAACCAGTCAATCCTAAAGGAAATCCACCCTGAATATTCATTGGAAGGACTGATACTGAAGCTGAAGCTCCAATACTTTGGCCACCTGATGCAAAGAGCCAACTCTTCGGAAAAGACCTTGATGCTGGGAAAGATTGAAGGCAAAATGAGAAGGGGACAGCAGAGGATGAGATGGTTAGATAGCATACCAACTCACTGGACATGAATCTGAGCAAGCTCCAGAGGAGCCTGGCATGCTGCAGTCCATGGTGTTGCAAAGAGTCCGACAGGACTTAGCGACTGAACAACAGCAAACAATTGGATATATACGCAGGAGCTGGATTGCTGGGTCAGATGGTGGTTCTTTTTCGTTTTTTGAGGAACCTCCATACTGTTTTCCATATGGCTGTACCAATTTGCATTCCCAGCAGTGTAGGAGGGTTCCCTTTTCTCCACACCCTCTCCAGCATTTGTAGCATTTGAACGTTTTTATACTGCTTTCACTTCTGAGCCACGTGTATGGCTTATTACCCAAAAATTGAATAAAAATGAGCTGAACTGAGCTCTAAAAGCAGTTGTTGTGAATTTTGGAGTGGGGCGAGGGGAATAGAATGTGAGCTGTCAATCAGTGATGGGAGATTCTCATTCTCCTTTCACTCTCAGGAGATTTTCTTCTCTATATCTGATAGTGGTGAGGCTTTAACCATTTATTGAATAAACAGCCTCTTGATCTCATACTTCCTCCTCTAGCCAGACTTTTGTCTTAATAACAGGAATTCATCAACATCTTACCTTTAACAATTGTTAAAGTGTCGCCCTCCCCAGAGGGTCATGGTGCGTAACTTGTGTTCAGCACGTACGTCATGCCGGATGCAGAGTGTTCTACCTGTATTGTCACATTTCACTTTCACAGCGACCTGTCACCAGTGTTTTGTGGACTAAGACATGCAAAGGTGAGCTGATTTGTTCAAGGCCCTTGAAGGTTAGCCTGTGGAGGTTAAGATAGAGCATTGGTTAATTTGATGGCTGTGTGCTAGGCACTGACTAGGTCCTGGAAATATCCTGATGAATAGAAGTCAGGTTTTGCTGTTTAGAGATCACACTATCCAAAGGGACTAACAGAACTTCTGCATGTAACTGTTATGTAGTGTGACAGAGGCTTTAAGCTGGGAATAGGCAAGGCCAAAGAAATGCGAGAAGGGAATCAGGGAAGGCTTCCTGGAAGAAGAGGAGATGCTGTAGTTATACATAACTCCTGTGTGCATATAGGAGTTAGACAAGGCAGGTAGAGCCTGGAGGGCATTTTGAGGGGAGGCCAATCCAGGGAGAGGAAACAGCACATGCAGAGGCCTGGAGGTGGGAAGTGGTGGACCATGAGGGAGGAAATATGAGAGCCGTTGAACTGCCATGGGGGAGGAGCTGAGTGGGGACCTTGATACCATGTGTGGGGGTCATGCCATTTTCCTCCAACCAATCGCCTTATAATGTGTGACTTTTCCTGCTGGCAGTATGTCCCTTTGCCTTTGTGATGTGTCTGTAGTCAGCTCCCAAGATTCATTCTTTGCTTAGCTGAGTTGTTGCTATGTATCACCCTCGGAGCTGGAGGTTCAATGGCAAAAATGAGGTGATGGTGTGATAGGTAAGTCAGGCATGGAAATGGATAAATTGATATCAAATAGATGTTCATGAATGGCATTATACAAAGAAGTCCAGGAATGGAGCATATAATTAGGGACAGGAGGTGATCAGGAGGACTTCTTGGAGGAGGTGATTCTTGAGCTAAGTTTTAATAGATGAGGAGGCCTTGGTTGTGGGAGTGGGGATAAGCTGGGACAGCAGGGACAAAGGTCCAGAGGTATGATGAAATTAACTGTGTGTGTGTAGCCAGTGGAGTGGCCAGAAATAAAACTGAGATGGGACTTCCCCAGTTGTTCAGTGGCTAAGACTCTGTGCTCCCAATGTAGGGGACCCAGGTTCAATCCCTGGTCAGGGAATTATATCCCACATGTGGCAAGTAAGACTTTGCGTGCTTCAAATAAAGATCTTTCATGATGCAATGATATCTGATGCAGCCAAATAAAATAAGTAAATAAATATTTTAAAAAAGAAAACAACTGAAGAGGTAATGGAGCCCAAAAGGCCTAATAACGTGTTTTCACGAGGGAGGAAGAAGAAGGAGAAAGAAGGGGAAGAAAGGTGATGTCCTCACATTCTAAAATGCTAATAAAACCAGAGCATCCAGTAAATCAGATCATTGCACTAAAACTGTTCCCCTGGGGAACAGCAAGTGAACTCACCAAGTCAGGTTTTGGCCAAGCCCCGTGAGTCGAGTGGCTGTCAGGTGTAATCACACATCCCTGCCAGAGCTGGCCTTTCTCTGCTGGGGAGTTGTATCTTTCAGCCTGGCTGAGACTGAGAACCCAGGGCCAGCACTTCAGGCCAGTAAGAATAATTAAAATGGGATCAGCAGTTCCCATGGCAACATTGGCATCCGTGCTCCCAGCATGGAGGCCTCTGGCCATGGCCAGACTTGCCCCCTGAGGACTGGCACCTGGCCCCCTTGCCTGCTCTGGCCAGGCTCACCCTACCAGACAAGCAGGAAACACCCTCCACGGCCCAGCCATCATGTGCCAGCACTATCCTGTTGCTTTATGCATGTGACCTTGGATTCTCAAGACAACGGCCCTAGGAGGCAGGAAGGGGAAGCTGAGGCCAAGAGAGGCTCAAGGATCTGCTCAAGGACAGCGGGAACCAAAGTCTGCAGAGTTTTGCATCTGCAGGATACAAAACTGCAGATCCTGGGGTCATTAGTTTCAGGGCTTTTTGACCTTCCTCACCGTTACTTTTCAGACCCACAGTTGTGAGAATGACACTTGCTACCTTCACTTCTGTTATGGACTAAATGTTTTTGTCCTCCCAGAATTCCTGTGTTGAGAGCCTAACCCTTAATAAGATGGTTTTAGGGAATGGAGACTGTGGAAGGTGATTAGGTTTAGAGGGGTTCATGAGGGTGGAGCCCCCACGATGGCATTAATGCCCTTATAAGAAGAATAGACATCAGAGCTCCCTCTGCCATGTGAGGTCACAGCAGGAAGGTGGCCATCTGCAAGCCAGGAAGCCTTCATGGTGAACCGAATCACCTGGCACCTTGACCTTGACCTTGGACTTCTTAGCCTCCAGAACTGTGCGAAGTAAATGCCTATTGCTGTAGTCACTCAGCCTATGCTACTTTGCTATGGCAACCTGGGCTAAGACAGCTAGCCTTTAACCTCCTTCCTTGCATGTGTGCATGTGTGCTCAGTTGCTTCAGTCATGTCTGATTCTTTGCAACCCCATGGACTGTAGCCTGCCAGGCTCCTCTGTCATTGGGATTCTCCAAGCATGAACACTGGAGTGGGTTGCCATGCCCTTACTCTAGGGGATCTTCCTAATCCAGGGATCGAACCCAAGTCTCTTATGTCTCCTGCATTGGCAGGTGGGTTCTTTCCCACTAGTGCCACCTGGGAAGCCCAGCCTTCTTCTTTAAAGTACCTCAATTTCCGTTTGGAGAATTTGGTTCCCCTCACTCGCTGCATCTTGGTGGGATTGACTGACGATGGTCACGTGACCACATTGGGCCAATCAGAGTTCTCCCCAGGCCTGGCCTCTGCAGATTCTTGCAGTCCAGCATATTCTTCCCACAGGGTGCTCCAGGAGACAAGGCAGGAGCTTGGCTGCTGTCATCCGATCCCAATCCTACTTTCAGTTTGAGTTCCCAGCCTTTCCATCCTGTGTAAGCTACTGCTCGGGGTCCATCCAATCACGTCTCTTTCTGCTTCAGTTCCCCACCGTCATTTCTGTTCCCTATAGACAGAGGTTCCCCAAGAGGGGTAGCCTGGTTCTGGGAACTTAAACTTAAAAAAAAAAAATCAAATATAGTTGCTTTACAATGTTGTGTTAGTTTCTAGTGTATAGCAAAGTCAATCAGCCGTAAGAATACATATATCCCCTTGTTTTTGGATTTCCTTCCCATTTAGGTCACCTCAGAGGTACTGGGTACTTTCAGTGCTGTTTATTTTTGTTTTAAATCAGCTTTATTGAAACATAATTTACATACCAATAAAATTTCCATTTGAAAGTGTACAATTCATTGGCTTTGGTATATTCATGAAATTGTGTATCCGTCATCACTGTCTCATATTAGGACGTTTCTGCCATCCCCAAAGAAACTCATAGCCATGAGCAGTTATCCCTTCAGCCCCAGAAATTATTGATTTACTTGCTACTCCATGGATTTGCCTATTATGGGGATTTCATATTAAAGAATCACACGATATGTGGCCTTTCGGGTCTGGTTTTATTTATTTGTTTCTTTGGCCATGCTGCATGACTTGTGGGGGGTCTTACTTCCTTCCCCAATCAGGAATTGAACTCACACCCTTTCTAGTAAAACCACTGGACTGCCAGGGAAGTCCCATGGTCTGGCTGGCTACTTAAGCTTAGAGTGTTTTCAAGGCTCATCCACACTGTAGCAGGTATCAGTATTTAATTGCTCTTTTAAAAATTGTGGTTTAAAAAGCACAATGTGAGATCTACCCTCTCAACACATTCTAAATGAACTGTAGGCACAATGTTGTATAACTGATAACCAGGACTTTTTCTCCTTCCATACTTGAAACTTCATAGCTACCAAGCACACTTGTTTTTTAAGTTTTTTATTATATATATTTTTAACACCCAAATCATTTTGTACTGAGGTTATAGCGGGTTAACAATGCTGTGATAGTTTCAGATGAGCAGTGAAGGGACTCAGTCATACATTTACATAAATACCACTTGTTTTTAATCGTTGGCTGAAAGCGTGTTGTGAGATGATCATGAACATGTGTGCATGTGATGAGCAAGATGAGTGGGAAAGGTGAGGGACATGAGGGGCATCTCTGCAGGACCCAGGATGGCGGGGAGGAAGCAGACAGAAACGAGGCAGCAGCCTGGATCTTTCCTGCAGCCTGACTGGGAATGGGAAATAGTGTCAAAAATACACGCAGCATGGCCTTGGCCTTCAGGGCCTCATAGTGTATCAGGAGAGATGTTGACAAAGGCATAAATAACCATATCAGCGCATGTGACAAGGACATGAGGGAGACAAGATGGGTGGTGGGGATACAAAGGAGGAAGAGATTGCTCA
>SJYV01003368.1:562336-603563 GCA_006410875.1 Neotragus pygmaeus
GAGCGCGGGGGGGGGGGGGGGGATAATTGATAGTAAAACAGTAACAATGATAAGAGGTAACATTTATTGAACTTTTATTGTCTGCCAGTTGCCTTACTAATGTTTTACATGCTGATGCCATTTAATTTTCATAATAACCCTAGGAGGTAGCTACTCTTATTTCTCCCATTTTCCAGATTGGGGGGACTGAGGCACAAAGAGGTTATGTGAGTGTTGCAAGGTTACAGGGCCAGGAAATGTTTGGGTGGCATTTAAGTCCTCCCTTTCTGGCTCCCCAGCCCAGGGTGTCACCAGGTATCATGGGGGTAGAGACTTTGGTGTCGTCTTGTGAAAGGTAGGCTGAGAAAAATTGATGCCAGAGTCAGATAATACTTGGGCTTCCCTGGAGGCTCAGTTGGTAAAGAATCCGCCTGCAATGAAGGAGGCCTGGGTTTGATCCCTGGGTTGGGAAGATCCCCTGCAGGAGGACGTGGCAACCCACTCCAGTATTCTTGCCTGGAGAATCCCATGGACAGAGGAGCCTAGCGGGCTACAGCCCATGCGGTCGCCAAGAGTTGGACACGACTGAGCAACTAAGCACAGCACAGATAATACTCACCTCAGGCAGAAGACATTAAAACAAGCTTTTTCACATGTTTTGGGTGTTGTAGCAGAGAAAAGCACTCATGTAATCCCTTCCCTTTAGTCCTCACCAAGGGGGCTTCTGGAACCCTTCAAGTGACAGCCTTATAATTAACTAAATGAAAAGCTCCCTGCAAACAAGGAATCTTCAAAGGGCTACTGCTTGCAGACTAATAACACTGACAAATCACAGTTTTTATTTGAACAAATTCCTGCTGAAGTTGGGCCAGTTCCCAGACCTGCCCTGGCTACATTAAGAATCAGTCCACTTCCAGATCTAGCCCAAGATGATGTGTTTGAAAAGAATTTTGAGCCAAGATATAGTCAGAGCTGATCTTGAAGGAAGCAAGATTGTTTCGCGACCACAAGCCCAAGACTTTGGCCTCTGACAGGTAGATGCAAGTATCTGTTGCCTGAACAAATAAAAATGATTCAAAGGTGATTAATTCTATGGTGCATCATAGATAGGGGTGAACCAAAGAGGTGATGGTGTATCTGTCAAAACCTTGGGATTTTCTGCATGCCTATTCAACAGAAATTCAATCTGACTTAAATAATAGGATTGGTCAGCTGTATAACTAAAATGTCTCACAGTATGCTGGCCTTTAGGAAAGGTTTGATCCAGCCATGCCAGTGTTACAAAATTATTATTTTCGTTGTGAGAGCTCAACTTCTGGGCAATTTAAGACAGATATGTTTATACTACACCTCTGTTTGAAGTCTGATACTGTGGTTTGGTCAAGGGTAATATTTTATAGACACACAATCTGGTCTGAGATGGAAAAAAATTCACCAGATTGCCAAGCTTTTGTGAAGTACAGGAGAACAGATGACCAGAATTCAAGAACGTAATAGAAAATGGAGGACATTCCTAGCTGCGTAACCTCAGAAAAGTTTCTTATATCTCTCTGAGATTTTCCCCCCTGGAATAAACATGAATAGTCATTTCTGCCCTATTTTAATACTTTGGGGTTGTCAAAAGCCCCAACTGAGAAAATATATCTATTAGAATTCTATGCAAGTGAGCAACTATAACTAGTGATCATGGGAATTAATGGGTTATTGATAATGACAGTTTCTTATAGTAGGTGCTTAGACAAATTCATTCATTTATACATTTATTCATGTATATTATGTATATATGTGCCTTCAGGAAATGTTTGATCCAGGAATGACAACAAACTATTGTTTTTGTCTTGAAAGTTCAGCCCCTAGGAAATTTAAGAAACGATGTGCTTGAACTGCAACCCTGTTTGAAGTCTGTTGACATATGTCTGTGTGCATATATATACTTAAGATATAATTTACATACCATAAAATTTCACATTTTAAAGTTATACAAGTCATTTTTTGGTACAGTCACAAAACTGTGAAAATTCACAGGCCACTTTCATCACCTCAGAAAGAAACTCCATACTGACTAGTAGTCACTACCATTCCTCCTCACCCCAGCCCCTGGCAGACATTAATCTCCTTTCTGTTTCTCTTTTATTGAGCACCTCTTGTGTTCAAGGAAGAGTTGGAAATATGATAATAAGAAAATTCTCCCAACTGACTTGGAATCAGATGAACAAACCCAAAATTATTGAGATAAAAAATGAGTGGAACTGACTGTCATTGTCATTGAGGGGGTGACTGCTTCTTTTAAATAAAAATTTTAAAATATGTAATTAATTCATTTGGCTGCGGCAGGTCTTAGTTGCAGTACAGGCCAGGGATCAAAGCTGGGCTCCCTGCATTGGGAGTGCAGAGTCTGAGCCACTGGACCACCAGGGAAGTCTGGCAGGGGAGGGGGAGTGAATACTTTTGCAGGGAGGGGCAGTGTAGGGTGGACCAGACTTACTCTCTCTGCCACAGCTTGACAGCCGTGTGGCCTTAGTCTTGCTGAGTCTTAGTTTTCATGTCTCTAAAATGCCACCTACCTCTGACGGTTGTTCTGAGGGTAAAATGAGATGAGGCATGTAAAGAGTTTAGCATGTCATCTAGTGCATGCGTGCATGTGAAGTTGCTTCAGTCGTGTCCTACTCTTTGTGACCCTAAGGATTCTAGCCCATCAGGCTCCTCTGTCCATGGGATTCTCCAGGCAAGAATGTTGGAGTTACCATGCCCTCCTCCAGGGGATCTTCCTGACCCAGGGACTGAAATGGCATCTCTTGAATCTCCCTCATTGCAGGCAGATTCTTTACTGCTGAGCCACTGGGGAAGCTCATCTAGTGCTTAGTAAGTGATCAATAAATGGTAATGATATTACGCTTGAAGACTTTCCTGATGGCTCAGCGGTAAAAAATCCACTTACAAATGCAGGAGATGCAGGTTTGATCCCTGGGTCAGGAAGATCCCCTGGAGGAGGAAATGACAACCCACTCCAATATTCACGTCTGGGGAATCCCATGGACAGAAGAGCCTGGTGGGCTACAGTTCATGGAGTTGCAAAGAGTCAGACACAACAGAACAACTGAGCAAGATGATGCTTGAAATGAATGATGAGGAGGAAATGGTATTTTTGGAATACCTTGTAGTAAGGGTGAGTGCTTATCTCAGCAATTGAAGGATGGGGAAAATTTTCTTACCAAATGCTCCATTGAAATTGAGGTCTGACTTGACACCATTGCCATCTTGGGCTGGATAATCCTCTGTTGGAGGGGCTTCTTGTCTATTGAAGGATGTTTAGCAGCATCTGTGGGCTCTTTCTGCTGGATGCCATTAGCATTTTCCAAGTTATTCCGATCAAAACTGTCTCCATGCATACATGCTAAGTCACTTCAGTCATGTCCAACTCTTTGTGACTCTATGGACTGTAGCCCGCCAGGCTCCTCTGTCCATGGGATTCTCCAGGCAAGAATACTGGAGTGGGTTGCCATGCCCTCCTCCAGGGAATCTTCCTGACCCAGGGATGGAACCTATGTCTCTTATGTCTCCTGCATTGGCAAGCAGGTTCTTTACCTCTAGGGCTGACATTGCCACATGTTCCCTGGAGGGCAAAGTTAGTCCCTACTTGGGCACCACTGATCAAAACTGAATTCTCAAGAATCCTCTGAAGAACACGTTGCTTTCCTGCATCTATGATTTTACTCACCTCAGGGACTTCTACCTCCCAGCTCCACCATGTCCAATACCACCATTAGCCTTCAAGGCCAGGCTCCAATGCCACCTCCTTCCTGTGTCTTCAGTGTTGAAAGAGCTTCCCCCATCTCGAGTCTCTACAGCACTTTAAAAATTATTTTCAATTGGAGGAAAATTGCTTTACAATGTTGTGTTTGTTTCTGCTGTACAACAACGTGTATCAGCTGTTAGGATACATCTATCCCTCTGGAGCCTCCCTTTCGCCACCCCCACCTATCCCACCACTCTAGGTCATCGCAGAGCACTGAGCTGAGCTCTTTGTTTTATATAGCAGCTTCCCACTAGCTATCTATTTTACAAGTGTGTGTGTGTGCTAAGTAGCTTGANTCAAGGCTTTGGTTTTTCCAGTGGTCATGTATGGATGTGAGAGTTGGACTGTGAAGAAAGCTGAGTGCCGAAGAATTGATGCTTTTCAACTGTGCTGCTGCAGAAGACTCTTGAGAGTCCCTTGGACTGCAAGGAGATCCAACCAGTCCATTTTGAAGGAGACAGTCCTGGGTGTTCATTGGAAGGACTGATGCTGAAGCTGAAACTCCAATACTTTGGCCACCTCATGCAAAGAGTTGACTCATTGGAAAAGACTCTGATGCTGGGAGGGATTGCGGGCAGGAGAAGAAGGGGACAACAGAGGATGAGATGGTTGGATGGCATCACCGACTCAATGAACATGAGTTTGGGTGAACTCCTGGAGTTGGTGATGGACAGGGAGGCCTGGCGTGCTGTGATTCATGGGGTCGCAAAGAGTCGGATACGACTGAGTGACTGAACTGAACTGAACTGATACATACTTTCAGTGATCCTCTGACATGCTGGCTCATTACTTCAAATTCACAGAATGTGGCTTATCAGTAGGATATAAAACTATTATCTTTTGTCATATGCTAGCAAAATTTAATACACATTATTTTGCTCCAGATTCCACTCAAGACATTAGTTGAAGAAATGCTTAAATGACATTATAACAAAGCATTTTACTTATGAGATAGAGTCAAATAACATATCGTGACACATCATTATCAAAAATCTTTATGGTATTTTTTTCTTATTACTCATTTTTTCTCAATTGTGTCTTAACCTGTAATGGAATCTGAAAATACTGGTAACAACATCTTTAGTTACACCACCAATCTCTCACTTCTTAAGCTGGAAGCAGAAAATTATAAAGGCCCTGAATGCCATTAAAATAATCAGATTAGTTAGGTAGGCAATCCTTTGCTGAGATAATGTTGCTGAAAACACAAATCTGACTTTTTGTTTTTTTTTAACCAACTATTTTTCACTGTTTTTGGCTTCCCAAGTGGTTCAGTGGTAAAGAATCTGCCTGCCAATGCAGGAGACAGAGGCTTGATCCCTGGGTCAGAATGATCCCTTGGAGTAGGAAATGGCAACCCACTCCAGTACTCTTGCCTGGGAAATCCCATGGACAGAGGAGCCTAGCGGGTTAGTCTAGTACATGGGGTTGCAAAGAGTAGGATACAACTGAGCACTCATTTCCAGTTTCACTGTTTACACACAGACTATTTTGCCCTTCTTTATTGTTATTGAGAGTTTGTACTTTCTAAAAAATAACACTTTAATTTCTTTTAGTCAATATATAGTGATTTCCTATTGGTCTAGCAATAGGTCTTTTAGAAATACTTTTCTAGTGTTCTATGCACATTCAAAGTGCCTGCCCATTTTCATGGTGTCTGCATTTGACCACAACAGCTTGCCAATTAAGTTTTCCCAGGTCTTATCATCTCAGTGTTCAAAAGAGCTTCTAATGTCCCACATGCTCTGTGAAGCTTCTCAGCAATAAAGATCATCCAAAGGGTTGTTTGTTCTGCCTAATCATAACCTTTGGGCTACATCCTGTGTGCTGAAAAGCCAAACTTTTCCCTGATACGGTTTGCTGAGAGCTCAGTCTAATTTGTGCACCACGTGTAGTTAAATAATAAAAGAGAAGCTGGTGATCACAGGGACCCTCAGTGCAGATTATCAAGTGTAAATTAGCCAAGTGTTTTCATAGCTCTTAATTATTGACAACAGACAGACTCATGGAAGAGCCTGCATCAGCCACACAACTAGGTAATGCGAAACCTCGCACCACTCCTGGGCAATTATATCTCTGCTGAGACCTGGGGAGGGGAGGGGGACCACCAGGTGTCCACCAGGAAGGATAGAATTTGTGGATTAGCAAAAAGCGAGGGCTAATGAGGTTGTATTCTAGGAGGGCTTTCATTAGCAGTGCTGTATGAGTGTGTAATGCGGAGACCATTTTCAAAAACGATCTAAGAATTCCCTAGGAAATCACTGGTGCACAATGTAAATTACCGGGTAACCAGGCTGGCTTACTCAGAGGGCGCCAGGGTTTGTTTGTTTCAGAGCTCCCTTTCAGCCTTGGCTTCATCCTCTGCTCTTAGCAAAAGGCTGTCTTGAGAATAACTTCTTCTTTTCTCCTTTCTCCATCAGCGTTTTCCACAAATAAAGTGCTTTAGAATACCAACTGATCAATCATGGAAGTTTTTTGTACTAAATTTTTGTACTAATACTTAAACCTCTTACTGTCTTTAAGCTAAATAAGATATGGGAAGATGTTTATGCTGATAAAAGAGAATGTTTTGAGTTATCATTTTGACAAACACAAACTTATTGAAAAGCACACTAAGGACTTAACTTCTGTGACCTCTGTTTATACTTTATGACCTTGATGGCATCCTCATCATGCACAGAAGGAAAGAGATTAAATGATTTTCCCAAATCACATACCTTGTAACTGGTACAGACCTGGTTTTTTGTGCAAAGATGCATCACAAACATTCTTAAACATTATAAAATATAATAACAGTAATGATATTAAGTATTGACTTTTCAATTTTTTTCTAGGATAATAAAATAGTGTCTCAAATTTCTCTCTTGTTGTCATCTATACTTTTTGTTCTGTTAGTACCATTTCTGCTAGTGAAATTAAAGCCAGAGGATCACTGGCAGCTAAAGAGAAATTATCTAAAGACAAACCCAATTTTGATCAACTGTTGACAATTAGGTGGCTTCATTGGGTTAATGAGTTTATAGACACATTAGCTATCACATACAGAGAGCTTCAATAATTGATCATTTTGGAATCAAAGATTTTTTTTTGATGTGATAATTGAAACACATGCTCAAGGCTGACAACAAAGCTGGCGTACAAACTACAGAAAATGTTCAACCTCCAGACAGAAACACTGGTCAGTGTCATGAGTACAGCTAAATGTGAGAAGAAACTGCAAGATTTTCACATATACCCATGCATTCCTTTTGCCAAGACTCTTTCTCATTGCTTTCTACAAAGTCAATTAAAACATATTTTTCTAGATGAAAATAGTATTGATGTTAGAGAGTTGCATAAAAACAGAATGTTTTCTTCTACCATGAACATGAATCTAAAGTGAAATTTAGTACCTATTCTTGCTCATGTCTTTATCCTCTGATGTCTATAAAAGAGCTTTGTTCTCCAAATCTATGGGGCTTCTGAATTGCTCTAGTAAGAGTATGCATAGTAACTGTGTCCTCCTAGACTGTTTGTTTCCTGGGTTCAGAACCAGCCACATCTTCTACTATTATTCAGCACTTCAGAGGTTAATTTTTCTCGCTCAGGGAACCTAAGAAACAGACTTGACACCACTAGGTGGCACTGGAGATTTGTGGTCACATGGTCTAATCCTAAAGATTGGAGCTTAAATATATGTATGGCAAAGCCAATAGAGTATTGTAAAGTAAAATTTAAAAAATAAATAAATTAATTAAAAATATATATATATATTTACTATCTATACTATGTCTACTCAGTAGTTGAATGGTTTTAAAAACACGAGCCACTTTACACTCAGCTTGTTTCATTAATTCTTACAAATTTTGATTTTGCCCACACTTCTTTAAACTCAAAGGAACGTTTAAGAAAGGCTTTCTCTACTTTCAGAGTCATTTTACTGAATTTGATTTCAAAACCTCCAAAAAGTTCTGTATCCTCTACTTTCACTAAGCACTATCACATTTGTATGTTTATTTTATATATATTAAAAAAAAAAAAACAGTCCCCAGTGTTAAACTCAATCCTACATCTCTTCATATTTGGAATCTTAATAATCTTACCCTCTCTAGTTTTTTCTTCAAAAGCACAGTTTCAACTTTGCAAGTCAATATATTTTTTATCTCTGAGAAAAGATACAGTAGCCTGCCACTGAAGCACAAAACTGGCAACTGAAGTTAAATGAAAGTGTCATTAAAGCTTGGGTCAGAAGAACTGGGACTTTTTTTCTATTCCGCCACTTTTCTGCCCAGTGACTCCGAAAAAGACACTTAACCCCTTTGATCCTCGGTTTCCTCTTCTGTCAAATGAAATGCTGGTTCAATAAGGAAATAAAGGTTAAATAAATGTAACTGAAATGAGTGCCTAAAACAGAGCAGGCCTTTAACAAATGATTTAATTTAAAAGTGCTTCAACTTCTCATTCTAATTTCACAACCAAAAAAGAGATTAATAATATAAACAACTTGTAATAAAATCAAACTTTAAAATGTAGAATAATTCTTCCCTTTTTTCTAGCAGTTCTGAAAGGCATTCTATTTGAGCCTCACATAAGACTAATGGTAAGAATTTTTGGTAATTTTGTTTTAAGATTTTATGTTCTCAGCTTAAAGGAGATAAAATCATTATTTTCTCAAAAAGTCCCCAAAAGAAATGTCTTAATTACTAACTACATTGAAAAGTTACTTCTAACTTGCTTACTTCCTGAAAAATAGCAACCACATTAGAAAAACTAAGTTTTACATTGATCCAAATAAAATGTGAACATCCACTATTCACTAGAATAACTGAAGATGATACCTTTAAGAAAAAAGAAAACAACAGATTTAATACCTTGTCAAACAAAATCATAAGTGACTACTTAGCTAAATTCTCTTTAAATACAGTAATTAAGCAAAGCAAACAACAGAAAATGCAAAGAAAAATTATGTTCAAAATGTTCCTTTTCAGGCTTCCCCGATGGTTCAGTGGTAAAGAATCTGCAAGCCGATGCAGGAGACTTGAGTTAGGTGCCTGGTTTGGGAAGATACCCTAGGGAAGGAAATGGCAACCCACTCCAATATTCTTGCCTGTAAAATCCAATGGACAGAGGGGCTTAGCGGGCTGCCCTGCATGAGGTCACAAAAGAGTTGGACATAATTTAGCAACTGAACAATAACAATAGTGTGTCCTTCTTATTATTTATAATATTACATTTCAAATATAATAGATTATGAGTTTTGTTTAACATCAATTTTTCTATTCATGTTTCTAGGCTATTTCTTAACCATTAATTCCTGCTTACTGCCTCTAGAGCTTAGAATCCACATCTGTGTCTATTAAAGGCACAATCTTCTTATGGAAGAAACCCAAATATTTAGATGGAAGAATATGCCATTTACATGGTGCCAACATATGTTGTCATTTCTCAGCAGCAAAGAAGAAAACAATTCTGATTTTTGCATCATTTTAAACTCATTTACACCTATTGACCATACTGTATGATTTTTATTACCCAACTAGATTTTATTATTTTTTAACCCGGGAGAAAACTTTCTTTCATGTCAAGACATACATTTATTTCTAAACTCTTTGGTAATACTAGATTTGACCTTTAAGAGACAAAATTGAAGACAGCTTCTTCTGAAATGGAGCCATGCAATGAATACTATACTTCTTCAGTTTACAGCACGCAGCTTTTTATGTAAAGTACTTCTAGAGAAATTATTTTTCTACACTTGATTTAATTTTAAATACCTCTTCCCTGCAAATATATTTAAATATTTGACTCAGTTTGCAGATATACTTTTGGCCTTTATGAACTTACACTGTTGGTTTCTGAATTCAACTTTTGAAACCATCTCCAAGGAGCAACTGTTCTAATATTCTCATTAAAGTCAAAATTTTAGTGTTGAAATCGTGTACTTTAGAGGCATTCCCCTCTTTACACAAATATAAACATCTGTTGGCCATCTGGAAAAATGCAGAGACATGCCAACTGAGGACTCCTATAGTGTGCTTACTTCTCAAAAATTTATTTGCAATATTTCCTAGTTCTCTTTAGCTGGGATCTTAAAAAGCTCCACACACATGTCTAATGCCAGTGTCAGAGCTCCCATATATTGTTCAAAGCAACATAAATTTAAGGTTAATACAACCAGCTATATAAATTAATTTAATGTTTTTAAATTAAATTAATTTAATTTTCCTAAACAGAATAAGTCATCTTTTCTAAACAGGTGCCCAGTTAGAATTCATTTACAAAAATGTTTTATCACTAAATTAAAAAGAAGGTGCAAACTGTTTACTCTTTGGAAAAAAAACCAAGTCCCACTGAATATGAGTGAAGTGACTTATGAATAAGCCCAGCATACATCTGTCACTTCAAGTCAACATATTAAGCATCAGGTTTGGTTTTATTTTTAAAAGAAGAGTGGTCTCTCCTCATTTATCAATAAAGGCCACAAAAAAGCAAACACACAACCCAGATGTATCACAGAAAAAAACAAAAGGAATGAAATGTGGACAACATCAAAGAGAGCATCTCGTCTAGTCAGTTAACACATCCATGTTTGATTCTGAAGGTCAAGACCTGTGTCTGCCTCAGCTGCTATTTTATTTTCACAACTCAGTCATGGGCAACAAACTGCAAGTACTTTGACTAGCTGTACTAATTTACATTTTACAAAAAGATCAAAATGATGTTTAAATCAAAAAGTAACACCAATCAACTGCTAAGGTTAGGGTAGATTTCTGTTCGAGATACACCACATTTAGGCATGCGGCCCCAGCTTCACTTTGCTTTGAGGAAGAGGAGCCAGGGAGAAGAGATATTGAAGGGGAAAGGGAGATGGTATTTCCACCTGTATGATGATAGAATGGGGTAACGCTGAACATTTGTTGAAAGTGCAATAGGAGCCAGCCAAGTCCAGGAATTTTCAACCATTATCAAATTCAAAGAATTTATTCTCTTGGGCCCCAAAATCACTGCAGATGGTGACTGCAACCATGAAATCAAAAGATGTTTGCTTTTTGGAAGAAAAGTTATGACAAACCCAGACAGCATATTAAAAAGTAGGGACATCACTTTGCCAACAAATGTCTCTATAACCAAAGCTATAGTTTTTCCAGTAGTCATGTACAGATGTGAGAGCTGGACCACAAAGAAGGATGAGTGCTGAAGAACTGATTCTTTTGAATTATGGTGCTGTAGAAGACTCTTTTGACAATCCCTTGGACAGAAAGAAGATCAAACCAGTCCATTCTAAAGGAAATCAGTGCTGAATATTCATTGGAAGGACTGATGCTGGAGCGCCAATACTTTAGCCACCTGATGCAAAGAGCTGACTCATTGGAAAATACCCTGATGATGGGAAAGATTGGAGGCAAAAGGGGAAGGGGACAACAGAGGATGAGATGGTTGGACAGCATCACCAACTTGATGGACATGAGTTTGAGCAAATTCCAGGAGATAGAGAAGGACAGCGAAGCCTGGCATGCTGCAGTCCATGGAGTCACAAAGAGTCGGTCACCACTTAATGACTGAACAACAAAGACTCAAAGTAATCTGCCAAGTACACTGAGGGCCTTCATTTTACGAATGAGGAGACTGAAATGTCCCTAGGTGAATAACTTGATCAACATTAAAAAGTAAATCAATCCAAAGCTGTGATAGAATTCTGTTCCAGGCCTTTCAAGCTCTAAAAACAATATGCTACTATGAATTATAGTGATTTTGAAGTAAGTAGAAGATCAGTATGCTACGACAGCTAAAGCCTTTGACTGTGTGGGTCACGACAAACGAAAATCATTCAAGAGATGGGAATACCAGACCACTTTACCTGCCTCCTGAGAAATCTGTATGCATGTCAAGAAGCAACAATTAGAACCAGACATGGAACAATAGACTGGTTCCAAATTTGGAAAGGAGTATGTCAAGGCTGTATATTGTCACCCTGAATATTTAACTTATATGCAGAGTACATCATGAGAAATGCCAGACTGTATGAAGCACAAAGTGGAATCAAGATTGCTAGGAGAAATATCAATAATCTCAGTTATGCAGATAACATCACTCTTATGGCAGAAAGTGAAGAGGAATTGAAGAGCCTCTTTATGACAGTGAAAGAGGAGAGTGAAAAGGCTGGCTTAAAACTCAACATTCAAAACACAAAGATCATGGCATCCAGCCCCATCACTTCATGGCAAAAAGATAGGTAAACAATGAGAGACTTTATTTTCTTGGGCTTCAAAATCACTGCAGATGGTGACTGCAGCCATGAAATTAAAAGATGCTTGCTCCTTAGAAGAAAAGTTATGACCAACCTAGACAGCATATTAAAAAAGAGAGACATTCCTTTGTCGACAAAGGTCTGTCTCGTCAAAGCTATGGCTTTTCCAGTAGTCATGTATGGATCTGAGAACTGGACCATAAAGAAAGCTGAGCACTGAGGAACTGATGCTTTTGAACTGTGGTGTTGGAGAAGACTCTTGAGAGTCCCCTGGACTGCAAGGAGATCCAACCAGGTCATCCTAAAGAAAATCAATCCTGAATATTCACTGTAAGGACTGACGCTGATGTTGAAGCTCCAATACTTTGAACCCCTGATTGGAAGAACTGACTCACTGGAAAAGACCCTNTGTGAAGTTGCTTCAGTCGTGTCCTACTCTTTGTGACCCTAAGGATTCTAGCCCATCAGGCTCCTCTGTCCATGGGATTCTCCAGGCAAGAATGTTGGAGTTACCATGCCCTCCTCCAGGGGATCTTCCTGACCCAGGGACTGAAATGGCATCTCTTGAATCTCCCTCATTGCAGGCAGATTCTTTACTGCTGAGCCACTGGGGAAGCTCATCTAGTGCTTAGTAAGTGATCAATAAATGGTAATGATATTACGCTTGAAGACTTTCCTGATGGCTCAGCGGTAAAAAATCCACTTACAAATGCAGGAGATGCAGGTTTGATCCCTGGGTCAGGAAGATCCCCTGGAGGAGGAAATGACAACCCACTCCAATATTCACGTCTGGGGAATCCCATGGACAGAAGAGCCTGGTGGGCTACAGTTCATGGAGTTGCAAAGAGTCAGACACAACAGAACAACTGAGCAAGATGATGCTTGAAATGAATGATGAGGAGGAAATGGTATTTTTGGAATACCTTGTAGTAAGGGTGAGTGCTTATCTCAGCAATTGAAGGATGGGGAAAATTTTCTTACCAAATGCTCCATTGAAATTGAGGTCTGACTTGACACCATTGCCATCTTGGGCTGGATAATCCTCTGTTGGAGGGGCTTCTTGTCTATTGAAGGATGTTTAGCAGCATCTGTGGGCTCTTTCTGCTGGATGCCATTAGCATTTTCCAAGTTATTCCGATCAAAACTGTCTCCATGCATACATGCTAAGTCACTTCAGTCATGTCCAACTCTTTGTGACTCTATGGACTGTAGCCCGCCAGGCTCCTCTGTCCATGGGATTCTCCAGGCAAGAATACTGGAGTGGGTTGCCATGCCCTCCTCCAGGGAATCTTCCTGACCCAGGGATGGAACCTATGTCTCTTATGTCTCCTGCATTGGCAAGCAGGTTCTTTACCTCTAGGGCTGACATTGCCACATGTTCCCTGGAGGGCAAAGTTAGTCCCTACTTGGGCACCACTGATCAAAACTGAATTCTCAAGAATCCTCTGAAGAACACGTTGCTTTCCTGCATCTATGATTTTACTCACCTCAGGGACTTCTACCTCCCAGCTCCACCATGTCCAATACCACCATTAGCCTTCAAGGCCAGGCTCCAATGCCACCTCCTTCCTGTGTCTTCAGTGTTGAAAGAGCTTCCCCCATCTCGAGTCTCTACAGCACTTTAAAAATTATTTTCAATTGGAGGAAAATTGCTTTACAATGTTGTGTTTGTTTCTGCTGTACAACAACGTGTATCAGCTGTTAGGATACATCTATCCCTCTGGAGCCTCCCTTTCGCCACCCCCACCTATCCCACCACTCTAGGTCATCGCAGAGCACTGAGCTGAGCTCTTTGTTTTATATAGCAGCTTCCCACTAGCTATCTATTTTACAAGTGTGTGTGTGTGCTAAGTAGCTTGAGTTGTGTCTGACTCTTTGTGACCCTATGGGCTATAGCCCGCCAGGCTCCTCTGTCCATGGGATTGTTCAAGCAAGAATACTGGAGTGGGTTGCTATGCCCTCCTCCAGGGGATCTTCCCAACCCGGGGACTGAACCCACATCTTCTTGCAGCTCTTGCGTTGCGGGTGAGTTCATTCCTGCTGAGCCCCTGGGGAAGCCCCTGTTTTACACAAAAATAATGTATATAAGTTAATGATACCCTCTCAATTTGTCCCACCCTCTCCTTTTTCCCCTCCTGTGTCCACAAATTGAATCCATAAAGTTCTTAATTTCTTTTTTGGCTATGCCCTGCAGCACGTGGGATCTTAGTTCCCTGACCAGGTATCAAACCCATAACCCCTGCACTTGGAGCCTGGAGACTTAACCACTGGACCACCAGGGAAGTCTCTAGAATCCCTAAAGCACTTTATGTCTTATATGATAAACGAGTGCCAGTAGGTACTGGGTATGTGCTTTACAATCCTTGTCACAATCAATCCCATGAGTATATGGTAACCTGTTAAAATGTTTTGCCTGGGATGAAAAAAAAAATTCCATGAGGGTGACATCATTACTCTCATCTGTAGATTTAGGAAGCTGAGGCTTTGAAAAGCTATGTAATGTGGTCAAAGTGACATAGCTGGCCAGTGGCAAAGCCAGGACCTCTGTGCATCTCAGCGCTGGCTGCTTCTCTTACCCTACCCAGTCTTTGGGGCAACTCCTTTCTCCTTTGCACTGGAGTGATCTGTATACATCACTTATTTCCTTTGGACACTGTGAATCCCCTGTCTCCTTCATTTCCAGCACAGTGCCTGTCACGTAAGTGCTAAGGAATATTTGTTGAATATATAAATAAAAAGAAGAACTCTTAAAGGAGGCTTCCAGGTGTGTTTACCGAGCTGTTGAACTGAGAAACACTCCGTTCTAGCCAAGGTGGGTAAATATTCACCTTCCAGAAGGAAGGCTGTGGTTCCGATTATTCTCTTGAATTTTTGCCCGATTCTAGTCATTTGGTAGAAATTTTCTGAGTGCCTTCTGTGTGCTAGGATTTGTGAAAATCTCTGGGGATCTAGAAATGAAGAAGATGTGGTCTTGTTGGTAGAAATATTTTGAAGAGCAGTTTGGAAACATCTTGGAAACTGAAAGATGTTCATACTCTTTGAACTAGCAGTTTCTCTCCCAAGTGGAGATTCTTCTTTTTTTTTCTTGTGTTGTTTTTTTTAAAATAACAATAACCCTGTATGCGAGACAGCAAAAGAGGCACCGATGTATAGAACAGTCTTTTGGACTCTGTGGGAGAGGGCAAGGGTGGGATGATTTGGGAGAACGGCACTGAAACATATATAATATCATATGTGAAATGAGTCACCAGTCCAGGTTTAATGCAGGATACAGGATGCTCGGGGCTGGTGCACTGGGATGATCCAGAGGGATGGTACAGGGAGGGAGGTGGGAGGGGGGTTCAGGATGGGGAACACGTGTACACCCGTGGCAGATTCATGTCAATGTATGGCAAAACCAATACAATATTGTAAAGTAGTTAGCCTCCAATTAAAATAAATTTATATGAAAAATTTATTTTTTAATTGGCGAAAAGTTGCTTTGCAGTGTTGTGTTGGTTTCTGTGTACAAGAACGCAAATCAGCCCCAGGTGGAGATTCTGAAGGAGCCCATGGCTATGGGCACAGCAGGACCTGCAAAGAATAGTTATTGCAGTGTTGTTGGTAATAGTCGAAATATTGGAAACAGCCTAATTCAGTGGTTCCCAAGCATGTCTGCATATTAAAATCACCCAGAGATGTTTTAAAAATTGTCTACATCCCATATCAAGTATATCACAATTGCTGGAGTAGGACATAGCTGTCATTATGTTTTGAAGCTCTCAGGTAATTCCAGCGTGCAGAACTCCTATGGGAACTGATGATCTAAATGACCATTATCAGCTGAATGTATAAATAAATTATGGTATGCTTATATCATGGGTTGCCTTGCTGTAATTATAACATATGAACTATTCCAAAAGATGTATACCAGAAAGTTTACAGCAAGACTTCCCTGCTGGCCCAGTGGTTAAGACTCTGTGCTTCCAATGCACGGGGCATGGGTTCAGTTCCTGGTCAGGAAACTAAGATCCCACATGTGGCGTGAAAAAGAAAAAGAAAAAGAAAAAAGAATGTTTATAGCAGCAGCACTATTTACAATAGCTCAGACGTGGGAGCATCCTAAATGTCTGTTGACAGTTGAATGGATAAGGAAAATGTGGTTTATACATACACACATATACATACACAGTGGAATATTACTCAGCCATAAGAAGAATGAAATAATGCTATTTACAGCAATATAGAAGAATCTAGAGCTGGTCATACTAAGTGAAGTATGTTATACAGAAAGACAAATATAGAATATCTTATATGTGGGCTTTCCAGTGGCACAGTGATAAAGAATCTGCTTGCCAATTCAGGAGACCTAAGTTCGATCCGTGGGTCAGGAAGATCTTCTGGAGAAGGAGATGGCAACCCATTCCAGTATTTTGCCTGGGAAGACCAGACAACAGCAATAAATAAAATAAACAACAAGGACCTGCTGTATGCACAGGCACTGGTATTCAATATCTTATGATGAATTATAATGGGAAAGATTATGAAAAAGAAAATATATGTGTATATTTATCTATAATTGAATCACTTTGCTGTCCACCAGCAACTGATGCAATGTTGTAAATCTGCTGTACTTCAAGAACAAAGTTTGTGAAAATAATGTTCATAGCATCACTATTCATAATAGCACTCAAATGGAAACAACCCAAACATCCATCCACATATGGATGCATAAATCATGGCGTGCTTATAAAAGGGATTATCACACATCGGTGAGAATAAAGAAATGCATGTGTGACTCTCACTCACTGTTGGGTTAAAGAAGCCAGGCCCAGAGGTGAACAGACTGTGATTCCAAGCACGTGATGTTCTAGAACAGGAGTCAGCAAACTTTTCTGCAAAGGGACAGAGAGTAAATTCTTTAGGTTTGTGTGCAGTATTGTCACTGTTGCTAAGTCACTCTGCCATTGTTGTACAAAAGAAGCCGTGTATGTAAACAAGTGAGTGTGTCTGTGTTTCAATAAAACTTTATTTATAAAATAGGCAGTGGGCTGGCTTTGGCTCACCATGTGTAGTTTTGCCACAGTTTGCCGATCCCTATTCTAAAGCAAGCAACATTTATCAATGCTAAAACTTCCCTGAGACTTGTTACTCCAGCTGGAGGGTCGGGATGAGAAGGGCAGCTGCAGGGGCTCAGGAAATGATCTTTTTTCCCCTTTCCTTTGGCTGCTGATCCTACTGCTGTGCTTACCCTGTGGCAATTCATCGTTCTGTGCACTTCTGATGTGTACACTTTTCTGTGTGGTATTATTCTTCAATGTTAAGTTTGCATTAGAAGCAGCAAATAAACAGATGAGCCGAAATGATATGCCCTAAATCATGATGTGCAAAAAAGTTGTGTTTTGGAAGGTACACTGCTGTGGCTGCTAAGTCGCTTCAGTCGTGTCCGACTCTGTGCGACCCACCAGGTTCGCCGGTCCCTGGGATTCTCCATACACAGAATGTAAAATAGGCAAAATGATATGATAAGCTGTTTAGGGACCATGCACTAGATTAAGATTGAGCACTAAATTCAGGATCCTGGATAGCTTGGTGTGGAAGCAGGGAGAGATATGGAAGGGAAAGGGGTCCACAGAGGCCTTTATGTGGGGTTGTAGTTTTTTATTTCTTGAGCTGAGTGATGATTAAGTGGGGTTTATCACGTTATCCTTTATTTCTTTTTTGTGTTCGATTATTCAGTGATAGGGGCTTCCATGGTAACTTAGCCTGTAAAGAATTTGCCTGCAATGCAGGAGACCCTGGTTCGATTCCTAGGTTGGGAAGATTTGCCTGGAGAAGGGACAGGATACCTACTCCAGTATTCTTGGGCTTCCCTGGTGACTCAGACAATAAAGAATCTGCCTGCAATTTGGGAGACCTGGGGTCAATGCCTGGGTTGGGAAGATCCCCTGGAGGAGGGCATGGCAATCCACTCCAGTTTTCTTGCCTGGAGAATCTGCCTGGGCAGAGGAGCCTGGTGGGCTACAGTTCGTGGGGTCGCAAAGAGTTAGACATGACTGAGTGACTAAGCGCAGCACACATTCAATACTAACAGCAAAAAAATAGCAGACGATATCTTTATTTTTCAGGGGCAAATGCTTCAAAGTTCAGAAGAATGTGCGCCCAGGAGGATGGTGTTTTTTTAATTATTTTATTTCTCTCCAGTGCCTAGAATAAGGCCTGATACACAGTAAGGTGAAAGTAAGTGTTAGTTGCTCAGCCGTGTCTGACTCTGTGACCCCATGGACTGTAGCCCATTAGGCTCCTCTGTCCATGGAAGTCTCCTGGTAAGAGTACTGGAGTGGATTGCTATTCCGGCCTCCAGGGAATCTTCTTAACCTGGGGATCATACTTGGGTCTCTTGCATTGCAGGCAGATTCTTTACCATCTGAGCCACCAGGGAAGGCCTGATACACAGTAAGTAAAGTGAAGTGAAAGTTACTCAGTCATGTCTGACTCATTGCAACCCCATGGACTCTAGCACCCCAGGCTCCTCTGTCCATGGGGATTCTCTAGGCAAGGATACTGGAGTGGGTTGCCATGCCCTCCTCCAGGGGATCTTCTCAACCCAGGGATTGAACCCAGGTATCCTGCATTGCAGGCAGATTCTTTTAGCCATGACGGAAGCCCTGATACACAATAGGGACTCCCCAAATATTTGTTGAATGAATGAATAGATGAAATGCTCATTACCTGAGACAGTTGCAGACTGACCGATGAATACATTTTGGAGGTGTCATGGGAATTTGGAGAGAAGGGAAACCAGGGATTCTGTACAGACCCCTACCTGAGACCTGAGCAGTAAGACAGACTCTGTCGGGTCTCCCCTTCTGCCCAGTCTGCAAAGCTTCTGATTTTCCAGCCTAAATGGCAAAAGCAAAACTCTGTGTCCAACATCTAAATGATGATACCTGCTGACCTTGTTCCCTCTCCACATTCAGAGTTTGTGCAGGAAAGGCTGTGAGGCACCCCTTAGCTTGCCTGCTTTCTGAGACTGTCTAGTAAATCCTGAAGCCTTGTCAGAAGCCAGGGCGCTCAGATCGCTGGTGGGGAAGGAAGTGATGGGGGAGATGGAGGTTGTGCCCAGCCGTGTTGCAGAGGCAGGCAGAAACCCGCTTGTCTTTTGGCTGGCTGCCTGGTCTTGAATGGGAAAAAGGTCTTCCCATGAAGCATGAGTCAGCCTCTGAAGCTTGGGGAGGAGATGGGGGAAACTGTGGCCTAATTTGGTGCATAATTGGGGAGGCAAGCATGCTCCCTGTGCTCGGGGGATGCTGTCATTTAAAAAATTCATGAATCTCCTTACTCACCCTGTGCTGTTGTGTAGATCATCTCTATTTAGGAGGATGAGCCCTAAGCACCAGGCACTGTACCCGATTATTTTTATGATGGCCATTATTATTAATGCCATCATCGTTGTTCTTGGGGTGGATCTGGGAGGCAATTAATCAAGGCAGCGAAAGTAAAGAAAATCCTATAAAAATGGAGAAAGCTGGTATTTGGCAGACTTTCTTAGCTCCTTTTCAGCTCAGTGTTCAGCTCAATTTTAGTGGTACCCATGGGGTTATTCATATTAGCTTTCCTTTTACAGATTGCCCCTTGGATCCTGGCCTGTCTTTGCATTGTATTTAGCCTAGTTAATCCACAAAATTTTCTCATGAACCCTTACTCTAGCCTAGGCACCTTCTGGACACCAGGGATGTGGTCATAAATAAATTAGGGGAAAATCTCTTCTCTCTTGGAGTTTATATTCTAGCACGTGTGTGCCTAAGTGGAGCCCTTGGGGGAGAAATAAGTAAATATATATGATCATTTCCAGTTGTTGTGAGCACTGATATTAAAACTGTGCTGTGTGTGTGCTGTGCTAAGTTGCTTCAGTTGTGTCTGAGTCTTTGCAACCCAATAAACTGTAGCCCTGCCAGGCTCTTCTGTCCATGGGGATTCCCTAGGCAGGAATACTGGAGTGGGTTGCCATTCTCTTCTCTAGGGGATCTTTCCAACCCAGGGATCAAAACTGTAGGGACATATATTAACTAGGGTGGTCAGAGAGGGCTCTTTGGAAAGGAAATATTTGAATTAGAACCTGAAAGATGAGAAGAAAAACAATAAGGACTTCCCTGGTGGTCTGATTGTTAAGAATCTGCCTGCCAGTGCAGGGATCAAAGTTTGATCAGAGTTTGATCTGATCAGAGTTTGATCCCTGGTCTGGGAAGATCCCACATGCGTTGGAGCAACTAAGCCCGTGTGCCACTACTATTGAGCCTGTGCTTTAGAGCTTAGGAACCACGAGAGAAGCCCCTGCAATGAGAAGCTCTTGCACTGCAAGCAAGAGTGGCCCCTGCTCACTGTAACTAGAGAAAAGCTACTCGCTGCAATGAAGACCCAGTGCAGCCATAAATAAATCAAAACAAAGAAGAAACAGTAGGGCAGAGTGGGAGAGTATTCCAGCCAAAGAGAACCGCAGATGCAAAAGTCCTGAGGCAGGGCAAAGTCTGGCAGGCCTAAAACCAAACAAGGGGCTTCCCAGGTGGCACTAGTGGTAAAGAATCCGCCTGCCAGTGCAGGAGACGCAAGAGACAGGGGTTCGATCCCTTGGTTGGGAAGATCCCCTGGAGGAGGGCATGGCACCCTCCCTCCGGTATTCTTGTCTGGAGAACTCCATGGACAGAGGAGCCTGGCAGACTACAGGCCATGAGGCTGCAAAGAGTTGGACACGGCTGTGTAACTGAGCACACACCCAAATCTGAAGAGTCCAGTGTAATTCGAAGTGAGCAAGAACAAAAGTGATGCATAATGGAATTGGAGGTATTGGAAGGAGTGAAGTTATATAGAATTTTTTAAAGCACAGTTAGTCTTTCTTCTCAGTCAACACTGTCCAGTAGAATTTTCTGTGATGGTGGGAATGTCCTATATCTGCTCTGTTTAACGTGGTAGCCACTAACCCTTTGTGACTGTTGGGCAGTTGACATGTGGCTAGAGCAACTAAGGTACTGAATTCTTAATTTTAGCCAATTTTAATGATTTCAAAGCTCAGTTGGAATGGCTGGGAATAGCTGTTGGTTACCATACTGGAAGGCAGTTTTAAGTCATCAGGAAGCAATGCACAGTTTTGCTCAGTGGAGTGGTGCGTGAGTGCATACTAAGTCACTTCAGTCATGTCTGACTTTTTGTGACCCCATGGACTATAGCCCACTTGGCTCCTCGATCCATGGGGTTCTCCAGGCAAGAATACTGGAGTTGGTTGTCATTTCCTACTCCAGGGATCTTCCCAACCCAAGTATAGAGCCCACATCTCCTGTGACTCCTGAATTGCAGGCAGATTCTTTATCACTGAGCCACCCGGGAAGCCCCAGTGGAATGGTATGATTGGGTAATGTTTTTCTGGAGGGTGGATTTTTAGGGCAAATGTAGAAGCAGGGGCCCATTTCAGAGGCTGTTTTAATCCATTCACTTTTCCTGAGAAACCTGGCAGCAGAATCTAATATTTGAAGAAAATTTTCCTTGTGTCCTTCTTCTTCTTCTTTTTTTTTTTTTCAAATGCTGTCTGCTTTTCTGGAATGGTCCAGGATCAAGACTGAGCTGATGCTTTCAGAAGACAGAAAGCCCCAGGGAGTGCACACTTTGTTTCATTGGACAGCTCAATTCTAGAGGAATGGATTCTTGACTCCCATAAAGATATTGGCTACAGACCAAGCTACTTTACCACCAGTCACTCACTAGGCAAGAGGAACATTTTGATTTCAGAACAGAGTTGTCAGACTGCTGGACAAGATGAGACTAGTTCACCCCATCACTACTCTTTCCTTCTGCAGACAAAACGCGCTTCATAAAACCTGCAAATGATAATGATAGTTGCCTTTTTGCTTTTAGTACGTATGAGCTACACAACTTACATATATGTAACATTGAATTTGCATAACCACTCTGCCTGTTAATGATGCTGCTGCTGCTAAGTTGCTTCAGTCGTGTCCGACTCTGTGCGACCCCATAGATGGCAACCCACCAGGCTTCCCCGTCCCTGGGATTCTCCAGGCAAAAACACTGGAGTGGGTTGCCGTTTCCTTCTCCAATGGATGAAAGTGAAAAGTAAAAGTGAAGTCGCTCAATTGTGTCCGAATCCTAGTGACCCCATGGAATGCAGTGCACCAGGCTCTTCCATCCATGGGATTTTCCAGGCAAGAGTACTGGAGTGGGGTGCCATTGCCTTCTCCACCTGTTAATGATAGGTCCCTAAAAAGTATTCCAAAATTTTCAAAATAAGATCTATAGAGGAGACTTCCCTGCTGGTCCAGTGGTTGAGAATCTGCCTTCCAATGCAGGGGACGTGGGTTCAATCCTTGATCCAGGAACTAAGATCCCACATGCCTTGAGACAACTAAAACTGAGCACCACAACAAGAGAAGTCTATGTGCTGCTATGAAGACCCAGTACAGCCAAATATAAAAAAATGAAATAAAATATTAAAAAAAGACTCATAGAGGTAAGGATGGTGTCATTGATTTGGGTACAATGAAAGGAACAGAGGCTTGTGTTGTAGTCTGAGTTTTGTCACCAGTTGGCTGTGTGGTCTGGGCAAAGCTTTCCCTGTGTGTCCAGATATATGGAGGGGATTAATCAGGTACTCTCTAAGTTCCATTCTGGGTTCTGTAACCTATGGCATCAAAGTGTGCTTGCCTTCTTTATTGGGTGTTAATGGCCTCATGGTTATTTATTGGGAGTGGAGCTCGGGGAAAGGTGAAGCCAGAGGCGAGGGTCTCCAGCATTGGCATGGTCAGCATTCTGGGGTGGCAAGCAGCAGAAGCCAGGGATATTGAAGTATGAGGCCTCGGAAGGACAGGAACCAGGGAGCTCCAGGTTATCCCCAGAAAGGCGGTGAAGATCTGTCTAGGTTGAGTCCTTGTATTCACACGCTCATGATTCAAATTATGGGGAGAAAGCATATGTTTAGAAAAGCTTGGCCCACTCCTTGGCCAGGAGAGGGCAGGACATCTTTTATGATAATTTTGTAAAAATTGTATCCAATAGGAGAGAGGTAGTTTCCTAACGGAACTTACTGAATGAAAAGGGCAGAGGAACCGGATAGACAGTTTCCTAAAAACACAGCCTGTATTTTTGAAAATTAAGCATGTAGTCCAACTGCTATGCACACAAAGTCTGTGCTAGCTAGTGATTTTTAAATCTAAGCAAAACCCCTATTCATCAGAATCTTCAATTCACTGGCATTTTTAGGTTACTCCCTGTGAAAATTATTGTGAAGCTAGGATTGCCTCTCTCTCTGTCTTTCCCTATGTCTTCATTTATGTAATCAGTATGTATCAGTCAGTTCAGTTGCTCAGTTGTGTCCGACTCTTTGCGACCCCATGAATTGCAGCACGCCAGGCCTCCCTGNGACGGGGGAGCCTGGTGGGCTGCTGTCTATGGGGTCACAGAGTCGGACACAACTGAAGTGACTTAGCAGTGGCAGCAGCAAGTTGGAATGAAGACATCATTTCTGGCTAGACTGCTTAGGTGAAAAGTATATGGTGGCCAAGAAAATGTTCACGAGCCCAGCTGCAGGCTCCGCTTTCTCCTTAACTATGGGCTGCTTCATGCCCTGGTCGTCTCACCTGTCAAGTAGGAATAATAATCATGCCTCTCTCACACAATTGTTATGAAGATGAAAGGGCTGGGCTCATGTTAAGGCTTCGTGCACATTAACCTTTGTTGTCATGATAGGATGACATTTGAGGAGAAAAATGCAAGGCTAATGGCAACTCATCCCTATTGCTCAAGGGAAAAGTCTGGGTTAATTCAAGGGCATAACGGGAGAAGGGTTTGGAAATAATGAGGGAAAGATGTAAAATACAAGGAAGTCAAGGACAAGCCAACCTGCAGAGGATACTAGTGCGGTCACTCTTAGGAAAGTGGTCAGAAGATCAGACCATCTTGTCAGCCTTTGGGAACATCCTCCCTGGGATAAGGAGCAGGACCAGTGTTAGGGAGAGGGACGTTGCAGAGTCTTCTGAGCTGATGAGTGGGTGGCACACTGCAGATGTTCAGACACCTGTCTGTGGATGAGTGGGTGAGGGCGGTGGGTGTGGCTGAGATCTGTGTAAGAGGGAAAATGACCATAGGGATGCTCACTGACACGGCCAGCGCCTGAAGAGGAAGCAGACATGGAGCCAGGGCTTCCACCTCTGCAAACCCCCCTCAAAGATCCCATTTCTTAGGGTTTCTCTGATTTCCATTGCCTTCTGCCCTCCTGTTTATCACTATTCCTGGCATCCCAGTCTTCATCATAGTGAACAGGTTTGCAGGTCCAAATCACCTCCCGGGCCACACCAGCTCTCAAAACCATGCCAGCAGCAGCAGTCCGTTAAAAAAAAAAGACAACTTCAGGCGGCCAGAAGTTAAATGAATGAGCCACGGAAGATGGTAGTCAGAGTGCTGATGGGAGCTCTGTTCCCATGGCCTGAAATAGGATGTTCCAGGATGGGGAGGCACGGGCCTTGCTGGGTGCTGCCCACGTCCCCAATCACACCCACCTTGGTGGAGGAACAGGGACCAGTCATTATGCGTAGAGACCCTATTATGTCCTAAGGGGATCTTAGGGAAAAGCAGATGGCAGTGGTCTGTTCTCGGGTATATATATAAGCTACTACGTGAAAAGAGCTTGTACAGTCCTAGAGGGCAAGAGCCAGAAGTTGTCCCTGAACACTGCGGCTGCTGAGCAGAGGGAAGATTGTTCTAAGGCCTTCGGTGAGCAGAAGCACAGGATGGGTAGATGAGTGCTGTGTCCAGTGCTGGGAAACAAGGACCCTTCCTTCTGCTTCCGGGTTTTTTTTCGAAGCACATGCCCTGGATAGACCTGTGTCTGCCACTCAGGGATATCTGAAAAGTGTAGAGCAGACAAAAAAATCACACGCTGATTCAAATGATAACCCCTTCCCTGCTTGGGATGGGTGGACCCCAAGACAAGCCTTTTGTGGAGAGAGATGGATGGAGTTGGAGTGAGTGAATGGGGTTGTGGTGCAGAGAAGGATTCAATCACCCTACTTAAGAAAAGACCTGGAGGGACCAGGAGACAGGAGCTATCCTGGAGGGAGAGAACCATGGTTAAAGGCACTCGAGGGTGTTTTGAGGATCTGTTCAGTTCAGTCGCTCAGTTGTGTCCGACTCTTTGCGACCCCATGAATCGCACCACGCCAGGCCTCCCTGTCCATCACCAACTCCCGGAGTTCACTCAGACTCACGTCCATTGAGTCAGTGATGCCATCCAGCCATCTCATCCTCGGTCGTCCCCTTCTCCTCCTGCCCCCAGTCCCTCCCAGCANGGCATCACGGACTCAATGGACGTGAGTTTGAGTGAACTCCGGGAGTTGGTGATGAACAGGGAGGCCTGGCGTGCTGCAATTTATGGGGTTGCAAAGAGTCAGATACGACTGGGTGACTCAACTGAACTGAACTGAACACAGCCAAAGTCTTTGGCATAGTCAATATAACAGATGTAGACATTTTTCTGGAACTCTCTTGCTTTTTTGATGATCCAATGGACGTTGGCAATTTGATCTCTGGTTCCTCTGCCTTTTCTAAATCCAGCTTGTACATCTGGAATTTCACGGTTCACATACTGTTGAAGCCTGGCTTGGAGAATTTTGAGCATTACTTCGTTAGCATGTGAGATGAGTGCAATTGGGTGGTAGCTTGAGTACTCTTTGGCATTGCCTTTCTTTGGGATTGGAATGAAAACCCATCTTTTCCAGTCAGTTAGGGATGTCCCAAACCCAAACAAGAGTGTCTTTTTAAAAAATATTATTTTCAGTCTATTTTATTTCTGGCTTGGCCAGGTCTTCATTGCTGTGTGTGGGCTGTCTCTCATTGTGGTGAGCCAGGGCTACTCTTTAGGTGCAAAGCACAGTAGCTTCTCTTGTGTCAGAACACAGGCTCCCGGTGCCAGGGCTCAGCAGTTGTGGCACGTGGGCTTAGTGGCNGGCTTGGCCAGGTCTTCATTGCTGTGTGTGGGCTGTCTCTCATTGTGGTGAGCCAGGGCTACTCTTTAGGTGCAAAGCACAGTAGCTTCTCTTGTGTCAGAACACAGGCTCCCGGTGCCAGGGCTCAGCAGTTGTGGCACGTGGGCTTAGTGGCCCCGTGGCATGTGGGGTCTTAGTTCTTGGACCAGGGATCGAACCCATGTTCCCTGCATTGGTGGGTGGATTCTTAACCACTGGCCCACCAGGGAAGTCCCAGGAGTGTCTTTTGAATGTCCAGCTGGCCTTCAGCCCAACAGAAATGATGGTGTGGCTTCTGAATTTTTTCCTGCTTTCTCCTGCTCCCTCACTTGGCTTCTACTCTTGCATCGTTACAAGTTCCTCCTAAATCTCAGAGGATTTCTCCAAATCACATGGAAGAAGGGCTTGAAAAAACCTGAGATGTTTGCATTCCTTTCTATGTATTTATTTATATAGAAGAGCCTGCTTTTAGATGATCTAATGTGAATTTTATTTTATTTTACTTTAAATTTTTTATTTTATATTGGGGGTATAGCTGATTAACAATGTTGTGATAATTCAGGTGAATAGCGAAGGGACTCAGCCATGCATATACATGTATCCATTCTCTCCCAAACTCCCCTAAGGAGCGTATTAAGTAAGCAGTTTTATCTTGCTTATTCATTTAAATTGTGCCTATGCTGAGCTGCTCTGAGTCTGAGATCTGAGTACCTCAATCTTGGAATCTCCGCCTTCAGAGTGGCCACTCAGGTGTATCGCTGGCCTAGGGGTGGACGGACATGCAGGAAACAGTACCATAGCTCTTTCTGTGCTTCCCGAGCTACAGTTTCTGCCTGTGTTGCTGGTAATGCCGATTGCATAATTCCTTGGAAGTTGCAGGGAGGTGTGACTGAGGTCTCCTGACTCAGAAGGCAGACCGCTCCAATTCCTGGATATATCCATGGCACAGAGGATGTGATACATACGTGCCTCTTTGTATTTGTTGCCAAGAACTCAGATACTTTCTGATGAAACTATCAAACCAAAAGCTGCAAAGCGATGACCCAGAGGTGTATTTGTCTTGCAGATACATTTGATCTGGGCTACATAACTTTTTAAAAAATGAACTTAATTCCTAGCATTTAAAAACTGGGAAGCTTCATATGAAATCCAGATTTTTGGCTTCTCTTGAAAAAAATTCAGATCTGGCAGTACTGAGCTGGTTTTCCCACATAGCAACAATCAGTCAGTCGGAGGTGAGTAGCAGTTGTCCTTACTTTTAACAGGGCTGAGTTCATCAGTTTGCACCAAGCCCCACCGTGCTCTCTTGAGCTTGGTGCATTCATCACCTTTTCCAGGCCTGCTTGTCTTGCTTGTGGTACAGCATGGCCTCCAAGGCTGCTGCCTTGCACACCTCCAAGTGAGGTCGTTCACATCGTAGTCTGAAGTTTTGCAGTGCTCACCATGCAACTGACTTGGCTCTCAACCTGGGATCCATGATCTCTAAGGATCTTTGGATGTGTCTCAGGGTCTTATGGGATAGAAGGGGAAGTCCTGAGGGTGGGGCCTTCGAGAGACCTTCAGTTGCTTATCTCTACTTCAGACAGAAATCTTCCTTTGGGTCTGTGATTTTGGCATGTTGAATTGTAATTTTGAAAAAAAAAAAAAAGTTTGTTAAGAAAATTTGATAAATGACGGCCAAAATTCATTTTATATAAGGCACCCAGTGCTGAGTCTTCTGGGGATAAAACTGCTTAGCATGCATGTAATTGGTGTCTGCAAGTCCCCCACTGCCAAATCCTCAGCTTCGAATTTGTTTTAATCAGTATAATTTACATACAGTGAACTGCCCAGTAGCTGAAGTGAACAATGAGTTTCGACAGATGCATAAACCTGCATCACCAACTCCCCTATGAGGATGGAGAATCTTTCCATCATTCCCCCAAATTCGCTTAGAGCTCTTCTCAGGCAGTACCCCAGTCTCCTAGGGTGGGGGTTCCCAGCCTCTGGGATCTAATGTCTGTTGATCTGAAGTGGAGCTGATGTAATAATAATAGAAATAAAGTGCCCAATAAATGTAATGTGTTTGAATCATCCCCAAACCATTCCCACCCTCCGATCCATGGAAAAATGGTCTTCCACAAAATTGCTCCCTGGTGCCAAAAAGGTTGGGGACCACTGCTAGAGGAAGCTGCTGTTCTGATGCCTTCTACTGTGATGTAGGTTCGCATGCTCCCCAACATGGTACAAACGGAATCATAGCCGATGTAGTTCTTTGTGTTAGCTTTTTTTCTGGTCAAAGGTGTTCACTTAATATAACTTTTACTTTTGAAATAATTGTAGATTTACAGAGAGGTGTAAAAATAGTACAGAGAGGTTACATGTACTCTTTACCAGGTTTCTTCCACTGGTTCAATCTTACATAATTATAGTTATAGTATCAAAAATAGGAATTTGACGTGGGTACAATGTGTGTGTATAGTTCTCTGCCATTTTGTCACATGGGTAGATTACTGTAACCACTGCTGGAATAAGATTCCATCACCACAAAGCTTTTCTTCATTCTACCCCTTCACAATCATACACTTCTCCTCCCCCTACACACCCTCAATCCTGAATCTGTTTTACATCTGTAAGAGCTTTGTCATTTTGAGAATGTTATGTGTTTGCTTCTTTTCCTCCTCCTCTCCCTGGCCAATTCGAGGGGGCCTGTTGACTCACAAGGTCAGAAGGGCTTTCTTCTACGTCCCAGTCTCCTCCCCTCTCCTGAGACTCACTAGGTTAAGTGCATTAACTAGGTCTTTGGTTCTGAATTTTGACTTCACAAAGAATCTCCCCTAGAGCACTTTTCAAGCAATGTTATCAAAGGATAGTTGATTTACAATGTTAATTTCTGCTCCTCTAGAGTATTGAAAACTCCGTTGCCCTAAACTAATCTATGGTAGAAAAAAAATCAGAACAAGGGTTGATTCTGGGGAATAGAGGTATGCATTCACTGAGGAAGGATATGAAGGAACTTTCTGGGGTGTTGGTGATGTTGTCCCTCTTGATACAGATTAAGGTTACATGGGTGTAATCAAGGGAGCTTCCCAAGTATCACAGTTGGCAAAGAATCCACCTGCCAATGCAGGATACAGAAGAGACTCGAGGTCAATACCTGGCTCAGGAAAATCCCCTGGAGGAGTACATGGCAACCCAGTCCAGTATTCTTGCCTGGAAAATTTCATGGACAGAGGAGCCTGGCATGCTACAGTCCATGGGATCCCAAAGAGTCAGACACCCCTGAGCCTGCATGTGGGCAGATGCAATTGTTAAACCCGTAAAATGATATACTTCAGATTGTGTGTTACATTCTTAAATAAATTTTGTCTCCAAAGAGACAAATATAAACAGATACCAAACTTTAGTTCATGACAAGACACTCATGCAAAAGTGTTTAGGGGAAGGTAGGCTGCTGTCTGCAATTTACTTTGAAATGAAAAAAAAAAAAAGCAACCCCACGAATATGAGTTGATGGGTGGAAAGATGGATAAATATAGAATAGTAAAGAATAGTAAATGTTAAATGTAGAAATTAAGTTGTGGATATATGAGCATGCATGGTAAAAATTCTTCAACTCTTCTGTGTGCTTAAGCACGTTCATAATAAATAGGTTGGGAAAAGTGCCAATCACCCAGGATTCTACCCTAGATAAATGGATTTAATTGATCCGGAATGGGGCCTGGCCATCAGTGCTTTATAAAGCTCTCTGTGATGGAAAACCACTGACCTGACTTAGAGTAATAGCATTTGGACTTTACAAATTGCCAATTTTATGTCACGACCTTCACTTGCAAGATCTTGTTTAATCCCCCACAACAGCTCTGAGTGATCAGAGAGGTGTCTGTCACAGTCACATGGCTACAAAGTGGACGAGCCAGGACTGGAAACACTATGCTCTGGATCCCTAAATCATGCCCTTTGATGAATCCCCTTAATGTGGGCCAGGCATGATAATAAGCCTGCAGAATTTCCCTGCTTCTCCGTGCAATCATTCCAGGAGTTAGTCCTGATTATCCTCATTGTGCAAAAGCAGAGGCTACAGGGGGTTAAATCACTTCACAGTCATTCATTTGATAATGACATAAATGTCAGGCACTGTGCTAGGAGCTGGAGATGCCCTGGCAGAGGGTCAGTGATCCCTGTCTTTGTAGGTTGTTGTATAGTCACTAAGTTTTGTCCGACTCTTTGTGACCCCATGGACTGCAGCATGTCAGTCTCCCCTGTCCTCCACCATTTTCCGGAGTTTGCTCAAGTTCATGTTGATTGAGTCGGTGATGCCATCCAACCATCTCATCCTCTGCTGCCCCCTTCTCCTTTTGCCTTCAACCTTTCCCAGCATCAGGGTCTTTTCCAATGAGTTGGCTCTTTGCATCACATGGGCAAAGTATTGGAGCTCCAGCTTCAGCATCAGTCCTTCTAATGAATATTCAGGACTGATTTCCTTTAGAATGGACTCATTTAATCTCCTTGCATTACAAGGGGCTCTCAAGAGTTTTCTCCAGCACCACAATTTGAAAACATCAATTCTTTGGCACTTGGGTCTTCATAGGGCTTGCACTCTAATAGGAATGTAAGCTCAAAATTGCATTGTTAACCAAGTATTGGATGACAGCCATGATTTATGCTGTTGAGATCTAATTAGAAGGAGCTGTGGGGGCTTCTACAAAGGACATTAGACAGAGTCTTGGGGGTGGATAAACCATCAAAGACAGCATCCTTAAGAGGTTAACAGTGCTGAAACGGAATAGTTGGTGTTGTCAAGGGGCCACATCCCACTGGAGGAAACAGCATGTGTATGAACCTCAAAGTGGGAAAGATTTCAGGAGTGAGAAGGTCAGCGTGGTTGAAGCAGAGTGAGATGAGAGGGGTGTGGTGCAGAATGAGATCAGAGCAGTCACAATGGCAAGAATACGCAGAGTCTTAGACCCCCGGGCAGTGACCCAGGACTATAGCCTCAGATCACCAGGGAACCAAGGAAGGGCTTCAAGCATGGGAAGAACATGACCCATTTTGCTCCAGGTTATGTAAGTTCCAAAATGGCCAAATCCAGATTTAGACCCAGGTTTCTTTGCCCTCAAAGCCTCTGTCTCCCTAAGATTGATGTATTCCGATCTTTTCAAACAGTGGTGTGTATTTCTGAGAATTGTTTGTTTTGGCCTCGTGCAAAAACCCAACCTGCTCAAATGGCAAGAAACATTCTCTTCGTTACAAGACAGAGGGCATAAAAGCAATCTGCAAATACTACTAACAACAACAATAAGCAGAGGTGACAACGTCCATAATATTCTGTGGGGCAGAACGAAATAATAGCTGTTGGATAAGCCATGTGCCTGGAAAATCCCATGGACGGAGGAGCCTGGTGGGCTGCAGTCCATGGGGTCGCTAGGAGTCGGACACGACTGAGCAACTTCCCTTTCACTTTTCACTTTCATGCATTGGAGAAGGAAATGGCAACCCACTCCAGTGTTCTTTCCTGGAGAATCCCAGGGACAGGGGAGCCTGGTGGGCTGCCGTCTATGGGGTCGACTAACTGAAGCAACTTAGCAGCACCAGCAAGCCATATGCTGGCCTTGGCATTCTTTTTTTAGACTGAAGTATAATTGATTTATAGTGTTGTGTTAATTTCAGGTGTACAGTAAAGAGATTTGGTTGTACATATATATCTACTATATATCTATACATATCTATTCTCTTTCAGATTCTTTTCTATTATAGGTTACTATAAGATTGGATACAATGCCCTGTGGTGTACAGTAGATCCTTATTTATCTGTTTTATGTATAGAAGGGTGTAGATATGTTAAGCTCCTACACTTAATTTATCCTTCTCCCCACCTTTTCCCTTTGGTAGCCATAAATTTGTTTTCTGTGTCTCTGAGTCTATTTCTGTTTCATAAATAAGTTCATTTGTATCCTTTTTTTAGATTCCACATGTGAATGGTTATCATATAGTATTTGTCTTTCTCTCTCTGATTTACTTCACTAAGTATGATATTCTCTAGATCCATCCATGTTGCTGCAAATGAAATTATTTCATTCCTTTTCTATGGCTGAGGAGTATTCCATTGTGTGTATATATTTGATCTCTTCTTTAAGTCTGCCTCAACGGGGCTCTAGAAAAAAAGCCCAGCATTTAACACATCTGTAAGGCTCCTTAGTGTCCTACTTGTCCATTTTAAAAAAGCCCCGGAGAAGAGATATTATGCAGTCAAAGCTCAAAAGGAAGCCTATGGTCATTCAGGAACCAGAAGTCAGGTTGCTTGATTGTCAGGTCTGGGTGTTAAATATCCCCAAAGTCAGGGCCAAAGGAATGGTCAATGGTGAGGCCAGAAGGCTGGGCTGGACCAGTTCACGCTCTTTTTGAGTTAAGGTAAAGATTTCTGATTTTATTCTAAAAGTCCTGGGAAGCCATTGGAAAACTTTATGCAGTGGGGGCAACCTCAACCAGGTTCCCTTTTGCAAGGAGATCTCTAGATGCTCAGTCTAGAGTGGGTCAGTGCTCTCAACCAGGCAGGAGATGATGGTGACTGAACCTAGGTTAGGATGGGGATGTTTTTGGAAAAGGGAGAGATTCAAGAAACATATGAGAGACTATCAACAGAACCTGGTGATGGCTTAGTTCTGAAAATAGGGGATACCTTCTGGATTGCTGGGTTGGCTGGCTGAGACCATTGGAGGTGCCATTTCTGAGATGAAGGTGATTGAATGCTTTGGGAGAGTTGGTGCAGGGAAGAGTGGCTCAGTCCTCGATTTGAGGCATTGTTAAGTTTGGGACACTTGGGAAACGTCCAGACAGATATGCCAAGTCAGTGGCTGGATAGATGAGTCTGGAGATCAAAAGAGAGATCAGTGCTGGAGATTTAAATTTATGAGTTTTGGAAGGTTTCCAGATAGATGAGATCAGCTGTTAAGAAGCATAGAGGAAGAAGAGGCTGGGTGTGGGGGATGGTGTTTATGAAGCACCCACTGTGTGTTGTCCTCTTGCATCCTGCAAGCATTGGATGGTTGGATACCCGTTTTTGGCCAATGATTTGCCCAAGGGCACATAGTGAGTGTGCAGAAAGTGAAAGTGAAATCACTCAGTCGTGTCCAACTCTTTGCCACCCCGTGGACTGTAGCCCACCAGGCTTCTATGTCCATGGGATTTTCCAAGCAAGAGTACTGGAGTGGGTTGCCATTTCATTCTCCAGGGGATCTTCTTGACTCAGGGATTGAACCTGGGTCTCCCGCATTGCAGGCAGATGCTTTACTGTCTGAGCCACTAGGGAAGTATGCAGAGGTGGAATTTAAATCCAGCTCTTTCTCTCTTCCACTTCTAGGAAAAATGTCTTCCATGAAGAGTCCTGAGATTGACTCTCACTGGACAAATCTGAGTACTTTCTCATCCTTGCTCCCCTCCTCAGGCCAGTGGAACCTTCTGATTGACCAGGCCTGGGACAAGGGCCATCCCTTGAAACAGGACACTGAGGTTGACCCCACTGACCACATGGCTGCAGAGTGGGGGAGGGGAAGAACTGTGATCAAAGAAGGTTGGGGGGATGGATGCTGGCGGGGACGAGGAGCAGGTGACCTTTGCAAACAGACAGTCTGCCTCTTGGGCACTAATGTCCCAGGGACGGCTGCCTGTTTGGAAAAGCATTGCCGCCACATGGCATTTCTTGGGTGACCTCGGCTTGTGAGCAGGGAAGGTCTGAAGCGGTGGGAGGCTTATTTCAGAGAGTTGAGCACAGAATGTTGGAGTCCTTTACAATTGCAAAGTCACCCACTAAGGCATATGTCTCTCTGCAGCTTAGGCTACAGATGGGCAGTGAAGCCACACACGCACACACACACACACAAACACATACACAAAAACACTCTCCAAGAGCCTGATTTCAGATGAGCTTTTATTAGCTAGCATATCATCTGTGCAAAGAAGAGACTCACATCTGAGTGTTAGCATCATTGGCAGAAAAGAAAAATAAGCCTGCCAGACTCTTTGCTTCCTCCTCCAAAAGAAGGGGCCAGAGTGACCCCAGGAATCTGAGTGGGTGTGTTTGCTCTGAGCGCCTGTTCCTTGCCTTGTTTCCTAAACCCGGAACCAGAGAGGTCAAACCACCAGCTATCAGCAGGGTGATGGGTGGGGATGTGTGGAGTCCCACTTCCCTGCTACTATATCAACATACCAGTCAGCCCTTGACACTCAGTCAGCATTTATGGAGCACTTTCTCTGTCTCTCTGACTTGTGGCTGAGGGCAGAGAGGATGCCAGTGAAGCATGACTCAGAACTCTGTCCTCAAGGACTCTGCAAGTCACTGGGGACTTCATTCATTCATTCATCAGACCTTTTTAAATTGGGGTATAATTGCAATGCAAGTACAATGTTGTGTGTTTCTGCTGTATGATAAAGTGAGTCAGCTATATGAAAACCTATTTTCCTTCTCTCTTGGACCACGCCCCCACCCAACTCCACCCCTCTAGGTTATCACAGAGCATCGAATTGAGCTTCCTGTGCTGTGCGGCAGCCTCCCACTAGCTAGCTGTTTTACACATGGCAGTGTATATATGTCAATCCGACTCTCCCACCTCATCTCACCCCCCCTTCCCGCTCTGTGTCCACATATCTGTTCTCTACATCTGCGTCTCTATTCCTGCCCTGCAAGTAGGCTCATCTGTACCATAAATTATCGGACATTTTCCTCTGTCTGGTTCATTACTGTGGTGCTAGTACCGTGCATGCTGGCTCACTACAGGTAGTGAGTACATATGTGTCGGATGTGCAAATGAGAGAAGACATAAGAAAATGAACTGAGTTATACCCTGTGACGAAAGGACCGGGAACCTTACTTCGGATGTTTACACTCACTGGGGGCACATAGATACCACCCCTGAANGGTCACAATAAGGATTAGATAAAAGACCTTAACATTTTTTACTATTGTCTCCATTTAAAAGGGCTTCCCTGGTGGATATTTAAACTTTGACTATGAACTATTTCAAACAAATTTAAAAGTACAGATAAAAATATAACAAAACACAAAGCATCCTCCCCCCTAATTTAACAAATGTTGATTTGTTAAATTTGTTAAATGTTGACAATGTTTGCCTCCTATATTTGTAAAATAAATGTAGCAGATACAAATAAACTCTCAGAGATACCACTCCTTCCTTCCCAGACACAGATATGTACACTTCTAATTCATATTTTTGCTTTTTAGTATTCTACTAAGTTCTGTTTAATTTATCCATCTCTTTAAACAATTATGTTGCTTCCAATGTTTGCTAATACAACAATGAGGCACTGGAATTTTTGAAAGTGCCTCCTCATTTGAGCATTCAACCAAGATATATAACTTAAAAGTAAATTGCTGTCTTATAGGGTACACATGTTTTCAATTCCATAGGTATTGTTAAATTATTCTCCAAGGTAGATGTGTCAAGGTAGATGTATCCTAAGACCAGTAGCTTCTGAAAGTTTCTATGTTCCCATATTATTGCCAACACGTCATACAATCAGTTTCTATGTTTTGCCTATCTACTAATTATGAAATATTGCCTCAATTTAACTTTCATCACTCCTAATAAATAATCAGTGAGGTTTTACAACATTTTATCTATTTACTGACCTTAAAGATTTCTTCTTCTATTTATTGGTTCTCCATATCCTATGGAGAAGGCAATGGNTAATTATGAAATATTGCCTCAATTTAACTTTCATCACTCCTAATAAATAATCAGTGAGGTTTTACAACATTTTATCTATTTACTGACCTTAAAGATTTCTTCTTCTATTTATTGGTTCTCCATATCCTATGGAGAAGGCAATGGCAACCCACTCCAGTACTCTTGCCTGGAAAATCTCATGGATGGAGGAGCCTGGTAGGCTGCAGTCCACGGGTTCCCTAGGAGTTGGACACGACTGAGCGACTTCACTTTCACTTTTCACTTTCATGCACTGGGGAAGGAAATGGCAACCCACTCCAATATTCTTGCCTGGAGAATCCTAGGGATGGGGGAGCCTGGTAGAATGCCATCTATGGGGTCACATAGAGTCAGAAATGACTGAAGTGACTTAGAAGCAGCAGCCATATCCTATATCCATTCTCTATTGAAATATTTCCTTTTTATTGCTTTTAGGCTTTTATTTAATGTGTATTTTCTTTCCTAATCCTTTACTGGTTGCTTGAATTATAATATTTTCTACCAGTATGGGGCTTATCTTTCCATTTTGTGGTCTTTTTTGGTACAAGTCTTTTTTATTTTAAATAGCTAAAGTTATCAATTTTTTTAAGGCTTGTGCTTCTTTTTCTTCAACTGAAAGTTTGTACCTTTTAATCTCCCTCCCTATTTCTTTCTTCTCTCACCACCTCCCTTCTGGCAACCACCTGTTTGTTCTCTGATTCTATAACTCTGTTCCTGTTTTGTTATGCTTGCTTCTTTGTTTTGTTTTTTGATTCCTCTCATAAGTGAAGTCACACAGTATTTACCTTTTTCTGCCAGACTTAACTCACTTAGCCTAATACCCTCTAGATCCATCCATACTGTCACAAATGGCAAGATTTCATTCTTTTTTATGAATAGTATCCCATTGTGTGTGTGTATAGTCTCATATCTTCTTTATTCATTCATCTATCTGATGGACATTTAGGCCGCTTCAATATCTTGGCTATTGTAAATAATATGCATTGAACATAGAGGGGCATTTATCTTTTCAAGTTAGTGTCTTAATTTTCTTATGATAAATACCTAGGAGTGGAATTTCTGGATATGGTAGTCTTACTTTTAATTCTGGGGGGATTCACCATACTGTTTTCCATAGTTGATACACCAATTTACCTTCCCATCAACAGTGCACCAGGGTTTCCTTTTCTCTACATGAGGATTGTGTGTCTTAAATCTGTGTAAGAGCTTTTTAAACAGCTTCTAATATCATAAACTTTCTTACTTTTCTTAATTTTTACATGTAAATTTCTTAAAGTAAATCTTTTCTTAATGTAATTTATCTTTACATTTTTAATCCATGTAGGATTTATTTTTTTGTATGGTATAAGGTAGGCTCACAAATTTATTTTTCCAATGTAACTAGTCAGTTTTATGATCATCACCTACTATTTAATCTTTCACCACTGACTTGAACCTACTACTCTCGTATGTTTGTTTCTCATATACACACAGCTGTTTGTAGGCCCCCTGTTCTGTTACATTGATATATTTGTGCATCCTTCTGGCAGTACAAAACATTTTAATGACTATTCCTTCATAACAACTCTTGATAAATGATAAAGTTCATTCTCTTTAATCTTCTTCAAATATTTTCTTTTAGTTATCCTTGCCCCTTTATCCATCACCCATTTAATCTTTGAAAAAGTTTGTCAAGTCCTGAGAAAATTTAAGAATCAGATTAAACTAACTTTGGCTTTACAGATTTTTGAGAATCAAAATTTTAAAATACCAAGACTCCCTATCAAAAAAACTGGGCATAATTCTCCATTTGTTTAGATCTCTTTCTATATTTTCCTCTGGCAAAGGGCATGGCACACTTCAGTATTCTTGCCTGGAGAATCCCATGGACAGAAGAGTGGATTGCAAGGACTTGGACAAGACTGAAGTGGCTTAGGACAGCACCCAGCATAGCATAAATTCTTCAGTAATGTTTTAGGTTTCTAGAAAAGTCCTATACATAGTATGTTAAATTTAATCTCATGTATTTTATAGTTTTGTGGCTAGAAAAATAGGCTATTTTAACAATTCTATTTTTAAACCAATTGTATTTGACATAAACAAGTAATATTAACTTTGTATATAGTTTTTGTAGACAATAACCTTCAACTGTCTGATTATTTCTACTGATTTGAAACTAGATTCTCATGAATTTTATATGTGCAAAATTATACTATCTATGACAGTGATTTCTTTCTTCCTCTTCTTCTTTTTTTTTTTTTTTTTTTTTTTTGACTNACAAAAGATAGTTTTAGACAGTGATCAGTTCTAAGGAGAAAGAAAATAGCATAATACTACAGAAAGTGACATGAAGGGATGATCAGGGTGGGCCTCTCCTCCTTTAAGAAGAGACCCAAGTGATGAGGAAGAGCCACAGGCAGATCTGGGGAAGGGAGGTCCAGCCTGGGAAACGGCAGGTGCAAAGGCCCTGAGGCGGGAACAAGCTTGCGTGATCGTGGTGCAGGAAAAGCCCTGGTGGGCTGAAGCACAGTGAATGGGAGGGGGAGCAAGGTGGAAGAGATGGGGTCAGGCTGCTGGGCAGCAGTGCACCCTCTTTTCATTTCAAATAAATAATGAGAAACTCTCAGCACACCTGTGTTTAACCCACTGCCCACTACACATTGCACATAAGTGCTTGCTAAGCGATTTGGATGTAGAAGCAGGTCACAGAGAATGAGGTCAGGGTTAGTAGCGCCCTGGGCCACTGCTTCAGGCAAGGGTCCGTGGCTGTGCTTCATCAGTGCTTTGCAAGCATTCTCGTGCCTGTGTGCTTACTGCTTCAGCCGTGTCTGACTCTTTGCGAACCCCATGCACTGTAGCCTGCCAGGCTCCTTTGTCCATAGGATCCTCCAGGCAAGAACACTGGAGTGGGTTGCCATCCTCTCCTTCAGGGCATCTTCCCGACGCAGGGATGGAGCCCGAGTCCCTTATGTCTCCTGCATTGGCAGGCAGGTTCTTGACCACTAGTGCCACCTGGGAAGCCCTTGCGAGCGTCTTCTCCTTTACAGAAACCACCTGCCCATCACCCTCGCCTTGTGACTCCCCTCCTCCCGGTCCTGTGGGGCTGGGCTCCTGTATCTCCATCAACGACGGCCAGACGGGGAGAGAGACAACTTTCAGAAGTGTGTGTGAGAGCTGTCACAGCCTCTGTGCTTGCCATCTCCATGGTACCCAGGCAGGGGGACAATCTAATTAGGCTATTTTCAGCATCCCAGAGGGAGGGGAAGTGGAGGGAGACAGGGAGAAGGGGCCTGCCTCTCTCGCTGCCTCTCTCTCCTCGCTCTCTCTCCCTCTCTGAAGTTATTATTGATTAAGCAGTCAGAGGCCACGGAGGCAGGACCTTTCTATGCTCCGTGCTGGGATCAGAGGAGGCTTTTCGGCAACGCGGTGGGACTTGCCAACCGCATCAGGGACCCCAGGGCTGGCGGGCTTCCAAGTGCCTGGTGCTAATGAGCTCTGAAGCCTACAGCTTTGACCGAAAACATGTCCCCCTACAGGCTGTTTGTCCTCTGCCAGGGTTGGGCTGCCACCAGCTTCCTCTGGAATGATGGGCCCAGAGACAAGGAGGCTGGCAGGCCTTTATTTCTTAGCCTGGGGCCTGTGTTGGCCTTCAAGGCTTTTGCTTGTGATCTTCAGAGCCTTGCAAGGAAGTTAGGCTTTCATTTGCCTGGAGCACAAGGCCAGTGGCTCCTGACTCAGGGCCATGGACTCAATAAAGATACAGTTGACTAAATTCCAAATGGCCAGAGGTTGCATCCAGTTTGTGTGTCCCATGCCACAGCATGTAGCATCCAGAGGTTCTAACCATTTATTCACCAGATATCCTGCTATGTACTTGTAAGAAGGCTGACTCTAAAGGCCCATCTTCTTTAATTCACAAGGCCCCACTTTCCCATCTCTGCATTTGCTCCTGCTTTGCCCAAGTTTGTTGGAGCTGGATATTTGTGTGGTCAAAGCAGAAAAAACGTTGGGTACCTTTAAAGCTCTCACTGGACACAGAAACAGTGCCAGGTGAGACACCTGCACCATCTCATTTCACCCCCATACAGTTCCATGAAGTAGGTCTTTTAATTCTCCCCATTTCACAGATGAGAAAATGGAGGCACAGAGAAGTAAAGGCATGTGCCCAAACTAATAAGGCTGGAGACAGATTTGAGATTAATATCCACGTTTGCCTGACTCCAGAGCCAGCCTCCCAAGGTAACCAATTTAAATGGGACTCTCAGTTTTAGGATTCAAAGGAGTAGGTTAATAGGATTTATGAGTCTCCAAGAAGGGGCATTTCCTACAATCATTCGACCCTTCCCTTTTTATTTTCTGGGCGTACTTGTTAACATCTTCTGACAGCATTTTGGGAACAGTTGCTTGGAGGTAATTAAACAGAGCGAGTGATAATGTCCTTAATTAATCCAATCCAGTCTCTTTCATTTGTGCTTATTTCCTTATATTGGCAATAGTTCCAACAGGAGGGCTTTACAATCACATCCCCTGGTTCTTCCTTCTGACTCCAGAAAGAGCATGAATACCAAAGGGGGAATTTTCAAAGAGCATCTCATCTTGGGTTACTGCTTTGCACCAGTTTGATGTGTGATGCTGTCTATCACAGAGGAGGGCTAATGTAGCTTTTGAACCAGGGTTAAGTCTGTTAAACACATGAGCATGCTCACACACGCATGTGCGTGCAGGCACGCGCGCACACACACACACACACACACACACACACACACACACACACACACACACCCTGATGAATCAGATCTCACTATGAGCCTTTTGTTTAAAATATCATAGAGCCACAGGATTTCAAAGACATCTCTCTGATATTTTTTCATTGCTGTGTTCCTTTTAACTTGTTATTTACCTATTTGATAAGTGAAAGTGACTCAAAGATGGAGGCCTCACCTATCTGCTGGTACTTCTCTCCTTTAGCATCTAGTAGAGGGTTGGATGGGCTTCTCTGGTGGCTTAGTGGTAAAGAATCTGCCTGCCAATGCAGGAGATATGGGTTTGATCCCTGGGTTGGGAAGATCCCCTGAAGGAGAGCATGGCAACACACTCCAGTGTTCTTACCTGGAGAATCCCATGGACAGAGGATCCTGGCGGGCTACAGTCCATGGGGTCACAAAGAGTTGGGTATGGCTGAAGTGATTTATCATTCACGTGTGCAGAGGACTGGACAGACAGGGCACTCAGCAGATGACTGGCTGGTGGGTCTTCTGTGTTAATCAGTGTTGCTATCATCATCATCATAACTGCCATTTTTTATTGCCTTTCACGTGTAGACACTGGGTTTTATGTTTTTCAGCCATGAGTTGGCACACTATACCTTATGGGCCAAGTTCAGCTGGCTATTTTTGTAAATAAAGTGCTATCAGAACACAGCCATGCCTAGTTATGTATATATTGTCTGTGTCTCTTTTTGTTCTGCAATGGCAGAGTTGAGTAGTTGGGGTAGAGTCCATGTTGCTGCTGCTGCTGCTGCTAAGTCGCTTCAGTCGTGTCC
>SJYV01003368.1:604896-651643 GCA_006410875.1 Neotragus pygmaeus
ACTCTGTGCGACCCCATAGACGGCAGCCCACCAGGCTCCCCCATCCCTGGGATTCTCCAGGCAAGAACACTGGAGTGGGTTGCCATTTCCTTCTCCAACGCATGAAAGTGAACAGTGAAAATGAAGTCGCTCAGTCGTGTCCGACTCTTAGCGACCCCATGGACTGCAGCCCACCAGGCTCCTCCGTCCATGGGATTTTCCAGGCAAGAGTACTGGAGTGGGGTGCCATCGCCTTCTCCTGGTAGAGTCCATATGACCCTGTAAAGCCTAAACTATTTGTCATCTGGCTCTTTGAAGAGTTGCCTGACCTCTGCTTTATAAACAAACCTGAAAGGCAGTGTTCCCATTATACAGATGAGAGGATTGAGGTTCAAGGAGGTTAAACAGTTTTCCCAACTGATAAGTAGTGAATGCAGGGTGTGGACTCAGGTCTAGCTCTCTAAAGCCAAGGCTTTTTTAGTTTACCTTATGGTCCCTGTTCCCCGATACTGCAGAAAATTGAGAACAGACTGAATTTTTTCACCTTGATTTTTGAACCCAGTTTTTGGAGCATCTGGGGTTAATTCTTATGGGGGCTTTGAGGGCACTGCCACCTAAAATCACTTAAGAAAGCAGACAGGATGCCTGAGTAGTTTGTGACTGGAGGGAACTGTTGCTCTCTGCATAAATACACAGATTTGCTCCTGGAGATCAGAGGTGTCTGGAGCAGCTGATTCATCAATACCTTTGAAGTCTGGTGCCAATTTCACAAAGACAAATTAATTTCTTTAGCTTCTTAGCAACTGACGGTTTCAGCCCTCCTAGGCTTTCAGCTGAAACATCTTCCCCATGTTTCTCCATGCCACAGATTCTTCGTGTGTGTGCACGTGCTAAGTTGCTTCTGTCCACTCTTTGCGATCCTAAGACTGTAGCCTGACAGGCTCCTCTGTCCATGGGATTCTCCAGGTAAGAATACTGGAGTGGGTTGCTGTGCCCTCCTCCAGGTGATCTTCCTGACCCAGGGATCGAACCTATCTCCTGAGTTTCCTGCATTGCAAGCAGACACTTTACCACTGAGCCACTGGGGAAGCTCTGCCAGATTCCTGCTGCTGCTGCTAAGTCGCTTCAGTCGTGTCCGACTGTGCAACCCCAGAGACAGCAGCCCACCAGGCTCCACTGTCCCTGGGATTCTCCAGCAGATTTCCTAGAGCTGTCTAAATCTTTGCTGACTCTATGTGCAAGGAAGAGGAGGGGCAGTAACACTGAATTCGCAAGTGTAAGTCCGTGTAGTTGGTTGTGTAATAGGTGGTGATGAGGGCAGAGATTATTTTTGTCTCTGCACAAAGGAAGATGCAGGGGTCTAGCTTTCCAGTTTTGCTGGCTTTATCATCACTTATATTTGCGTTGGGCAGATCCTACAAGACTCATAACCAAACGCAACTCAGTACATTCGTTTTACTTATTCATTTATTGGATCTTGTCTGTGTTGTGTCTCAGTTGTGCCGCACAGGATATTCGCTGCATCATGTGGGGTTTTTCATTGCAGTGTTCGGACTCTTTAGTTGTGATACGCAGATTTAGATGCTCCAAGACATGTAGGATCTTAGTTCCCTGACCAGGGATCTAACCCACATCCCCTGCTTTGCAAGGCGGATTCTTAACCACTGGACCACCAGGGAAGTCCCAGAACATTCATTTATTGGTTGCTTGGTTGACGGATTAGACCTATGACAACCTTTATATTGAAAATATTACAAGCATTATACCACGTGTTAAAGGAATGGGCTGTATGGGAAATCATGAAGGGAGATGAAGTCAACACCAAGATGCAGGAATGTACTGTGCTTCTTAGGCACTTTCCTGGGACGTTTAAAAACATAATCCCCAAGAAAGGCAGTTTTGACCTAAGTGAGTATTCTCTGATATTAGAAACTTCAAAACGCATTTTGAAGTGTTGAACAGGAGTCTAAATGTTTACGTATATGTTGGGGCTCCCTGCCCCATGGGAACTTTTGCTCTTCTGAAAAGATGGGATGTAAGATTTTGTGAAAGGCACTTTTCTATACATCATCTCACTGGAGTTTCATAAACAGATTTCCAAGTTGGAATAATTACTCCCATCTTNTGTTGGGGCTCCCTGCCCCATGGGAACTTTTGCTCTTCTGAAAAGATGGGATGTAAGATTTTGTGAAAGGCACTTTTCTATACATCATCTCACTGGAGTTTCATAAACAGATTTCCAAGTTGGAATAATTACTCCCATCTTGTAGAAAAGGGAACTGACACTCAAAATTATCAAGTAATTTGTTGAAAATCTTATGTCTATTGGCTAAGCTGGAATTCCCATTTAGATCTCTGTTATTGAAAGTCCTTATTCTTTGAAAATAATATCATCAACAACAATAAATATTATTAGATAATGCAAACTGCCCATTATGTGTCAGGCATTGTGGTAAACACCGTCCATTGATTATCTCATTTAATCCTCAGGATAACCTTAACAAAATAGGTTACTATTCCCATTTTACAGGTAAGGGAAACTGAGGTTTAGGGAAGTTAATTTACTGGCTCAAGGCTCCCCAGCTTGTAAACATCAGAGAAGGGGCTTGAATACATCCTTGTGGGACACTGGTGCTGCAAAGACATGGACTCTGCCAACTTCTGCCCTTCTCGAGTCATACCGATTCATGCATTCAACCCAGAGTGTCTTTCCTTAGAGGCCATCTCATCTATCCTTCATCCAATAAAGGATCAGCTGGGCTTAAGGGAGTCCTGTCATGCCTGTATTCCCTTCTAACAGGAAGGAGACTTTTGGCTACTTTAACATTTTTATTTATTCATTTAAAAGATTTTATTGAAGTGAGTTGATTTACAACGTCAGTTTCAGGTGTACAACATAGTGATTTCATTACATATATACATCTATTCATTCTTTTTTAGATTCTTTTCCCTTATAAGTTATTACAGAAAATTGAGTAGAGTTCCCTGTGCTATATAGTAGGTGCTTGTTGGTTATCTTATATATATATAGTGTGAGTATAGTATATACATATATATATGAGTATAGTATAGTAGTGGAGAAGGCAATGGCACCCCACTCCAGTACTCTTGCCTGGAAAATCCCATAGAGAGAGGAGCCTGGTGGGCTGCAGTCCATGGGGTCATGAAGAGTCGGACATGACTGAGCGACTTTCCTTTCACTTTTCACTNTGAGTATAGTATAGTAGTGGAGAAGGCAATGGCACCCCACTCCAGTACTCTTGCCTGGAAAATCCCATAGAGAGAGGAGCCTGGTGGGCTGCAGTCCATGGGGTCATGAAGAGTCGGACATGACTGAGCGACTTTCCTTTCACTTTTCACTTTTATGCATTGGAAAAGGAAATGGCAACCCACTCCAGTGTTCTTGCCTGGAGAATCCCAGGGACGGGGGAGCCTGGTGGGCTGCCGTCTATGGGGTCACACAGAGTCAGACAGGACTGAAGTGACTTAGCAGTAGCAGCAATGTGCGTATGTTAATCCCAAAGATTTTTGGTTACTTAAAGGAGAAAGGTCTGTACTTGGATTTCTTCCTTGGACCAGTCAAGACCATTCACACTTCCCCAAATCCTCTGTTGTCCCCTACTGAGAGGCCAGCTCAGAGTCCTAGCCCTTGATTGGACAGAGGTAACCACAGCTGGATCCCTGCCCAGGCAGCCTTTGCTCCCCACTGTTTGCCTGTCTTGGAGGCTTTCATAGTCAGCAGAACCCTGCTGTGGAGAGGGCCTCTTTAACTCGTGTTGGCCTGGCTCCCCCTCATTATTCATGCCCTGCACTCAAAGCTTTGGTCCCAGATCTGGCAAGAGGGATGTGGCCTCTAGTCTGAATTTAGACTCATGCCAGTTGGCCCCACTTCCTGAGGAAGTCATTAAATATGGTCAATTAAGACCCGTTTCTCAGTATCTCCTGTTTCCTTCCTGTGTTGTTTTTTTTTCCCCCTACTCATTCTCTTTTCATATCCTCAGTCTGTCTACCCTACCTCTTAGCATTTGCCCGGAACACCATCTTTCACTTCATGGGTCATCTTTTGCAAGCTGTGTCTTTGAGCCAGGTGTAGGAAGAGGAGGGTGGTTCCACGGGATGAAGGCAAACAGTTGCCAAGCAGCAGAAAGAAGAGTCTCAACACGTGCAGACTTTGCACTGTTCTCTCTGCCTCCATCCCAGCTGTTTTTCAGTCCAGGAGAGGCACTGCAGCTGGAAATATTTCCAAAATACGTCTGCTTAAAGTTCTTTATGGATTCCCAGCCACTTGTTAACTTTAGTCATGCAGTTTAAAAAAGTTAGTTAATTAATGACTGTGCTGAGTCTTTGTGGCTGCATGTGGGCTTTCTCTAAAGTTGTGGGGAGTGGAGGCTACTCTCTAGCTGTGGTCCTTGGGCTTCTTATTGCAGGGGCTTCTCTTGTTGTGGAACCTGGGCTCTAGGGTGCTTGGGTTTCAGAAGTTGCAGCATGCAGGCTCAGTATTTGTAGCACATGAGCTTAGTTGCTCCATGGCATGTGGAATCTTCCTGAATCAGGGATCGAACCTGTGTCCCCTGCATTGGTAGCTGGATTCCTATCCAGTGCACCACCAGGGAAGTCCTAGTCATATAATTTTAATGTGTGTAAATATCGCCTGGTGCTCTTATGACAATGCAGATTCCTTGGCCCCACTTTCAGAGCCCCTGATTCAGCAGGTGTGGGTTGTCTGCATTTGTAAGAACCTCTTGCAGATGGTGAGTGCAGCCATGAAATTAAAAGACGCTTACTCCTGGGAAGGAAAGTTATGACCAACCTAGATAGCATATTCAAAAGCAGAGACATTACTTTGCCAACAAAGGTCCGTCTAGTCAAGGCTATGGTTTTTCCAGTGGTCATGTATGGATGTGAAATTTGGACTGTGAAGAAAGNTGTGTGTGTGTGTGTGTGTGTGTGTGCATCTCAAGGCATGCAGAGCTTCCCTGACCAAGGATTGAACCCATGCCTCTGGATTGGAAGCACGGAGTCTTAACCACTGGACCACCAGGGAAGTCTGAAATGTGTAAGGAGAATGCTTCCTTGCCTTCCTGCCTTCAAGCATTCCTTGTCTTGTGGCTGCCAAGCTCCAGCCTCTGCCTTCATGTGGCCTTCTTCCCTCTGTGCTTTTATGTGTCAAATCTCTATTTGCGTTTGTCTTGTGAGTGAGTACACCTGTCACTGCATTTAGGGCCTGCCCATCTGGATAATTCAGGATGACCTCATCATGGGATTCTTCATTTGGCTATATCTACAAAGGCCCTCTTTCTATATGAGGTCACATTCACAGGTTCTGGGGATTGGCACTTGGACGGACTTTAGTGGGGATCCTGTCCAGCCCAGGACAGAATGGGATACTCCAGAAAGATAGAGGGGATAAGAGAATCCTGTGGAAAGTGATTTACCACCTAAAATTCAGGAGCGACTGAGGCAGAGAGGGAGTAACGGTAATAAAACATCCAGTATATACCAGGGTAGCTCAGATGGTAAAGTATCTACCTGCAGGACAGGAGCCCTGGGCTTGATCCTTGGGTTGGGAAGATCCCCTGGAGAGGGGAATGGATATCCACTCCAGTATTCTTGTCTGGAGAATCCCAAGGACAGAGAAGTCTGGTGGGCTACCATCCATTGGGTCACAAAGAGTCAGGCGTGACTAAGCGACTGATACTATATGTCAGGAACTGGACTAAAAAAAGCTCTCCATTTCTCATAGCCACGAATCCTTGCTAACACTTGGTGTATGGGTCATCTCCATTTTTAAATTTATTTTTTAGTTTTAACTGGGGGATAATTGTTCTACAGTATTGTGTTGGTTTCTGCCATTCAACAACACGAATTAGCCATAGGTATACACATGTCCCCTCCCTCTGGAACCCCCCTCCCACCTCCTCTAGGTTGTCACAGAGCACCAGGTTGGAGCTCCCTGCATCATACAGCAAATTCCCGCTGGTTATCTATTTTACACATGGTAATGTGTATATTTCGATGCTACTCTCTCAGTTTGTCCCTCCCTCTCCTCTCCCCACTGTGTCCACAACTCTAGAGCCTATTATTCAGAGTGAAATAAGTCATAAAGAGAAAAATAAATATCATATATTAACACATATATATGGAATCTAAAAAGATGGTAGTGACGAACCTATTTTCAGGGGTCATCTCAATTTTAAAGATGAAAACAGAAGCTCAGGGAAAATAAACAAGTAGCTCAAACACATTCAGAAACTGAGCACAGCTCTGCTGATTCTTCCCTGGGGGCTCATTGGCAAAGAATCTGCCTGTAATACAGGAAATGCAAATTCGATCCCTGGGTCAGGAAGGTCCCCTAGAGAAGGAAATGGCACCCCACTCCAGTATTCTTGCCTGGGAAATCCCATGGACAGAGGAGCCCTGGTGGGCTACAGTCCATGGGATTGTGAGAGTTGGACATGACTGAACGGCTACACCACCACCACCGCTGTTGATTCTAGAGTTTGTGCTCTTTCTAGGGTAAAGGAAGCATTTGCATGACTTCTTACTAGCAGCTGTAGGGAGAGGTCAAGACTCAGACATCTCTTTTGCAACACAGAAGCTGTCACTGCTCATCCTGGGCCTCACCCAGCCTGGCATTCACCACCTTGCCTTTGGCAGCTGGAACTCAGGGCCTTGGGCAGCCCAGCTGTTGGGGACACAGAGGCAGATTTTGGCAGGTTCAGTGGCAACACCCTCTTTGGCACCCTTGGCCACTTGGCACTGCAGAGGAGCCAGTTCCATAAATAAATATTAAAGGGTTTAGATTCCCTACACCCTCCAGTGCAGGAATTGGAGCAAGTCAGGCAGAATTTTCCAAGAGAGAAGCAGTATAGTCTCCTATAAGGAGAAGGTTGGAACAAGACAGACCCCAGCTCAAATCCTGCCTTTGCCATTTAATGGGTTGTGTGACCACAGGTGAGTTATTTCAGCTCCCTGAGCCTCAGCATCCTCATCCTCCTCTCAGAGCCTCTGCATCCAGTCTGAACCTCAGCATTCTCTCGAAGCCTTAGCATCCTCTCAGAGCCTCAGTGTCCTCAGCGAAAACCTAAAGGATGATAGTATCCACCTTTGCAGAGCCTGCACATAAAACGCCTTGAATGATGCCTGCTACACTGTAGACCCAGAGTTCCTGGGCTGGGTGAATCTGCAGGTCCCTGTGATGCTTCCTTATTCCTGATTAGCATCTTCTATAGGGTGAGATTTCTGCTTTCCTGGAAGTGGCAATAGTGTAGCTGGCATCTCAGTACCAGGTACCTTCTGTCAAATGCAAATATGTTGAGCATTTTCACTAATGGGGTGGGGAGCAGATCTTGGAGAAGGGATGTCTGAGTGGAAGATTGTGGGATCCCATGTGACTTGGTCTGGAAGGGCTTTTATTTGAGTGAACTCTGGGAGTTGGTGATGGACACGGAGGCCTGGCATGCTGCGATTCATAGGGTTGCAAAAAGTCAGACATGACTGAGTGACTGAACTGAACTGAACTGTGAGTCAGGCCCAGTGCGGGTGCCTTACTAGCTTCTCTCATTTATTCTCATAGTCACCTTGATTTTTTTGTCTTTAATTGAAGTATAGTTCTTTTTAGATATTCATTTCCATTATGGTTTATCACAAGATATTGATTATAGTAACCTGTGCTGTATAGTAGAACCTTGTTATTTATCCATCCTGTATTTAATAGCTTGCATCTGCTAAGCCCAATCTCTCATCAATCTATCCTCCCTAACATTCTCCTCCTTAGCAGCCACCATTCTGTTCTCTATGCCAGGGAGTCTGTTTCCATTTCATAGATAGGCTTATTTTGTGTCATATTTTAGATTTCACGATGTCATAATGCTGGTGGGACTTGCCTGGTGGCTCAGACGGTAAAGACTGCCTGCAGTGTGGGAGACCTGGATCGTTCCCTGGGTTGGGAAGATCCCCTCAAGAAGGGAATGGCAACCCACTCATGTAATTCTTGCTTGGAGAATCCCCATGGACAGGGGAGCCTGGTGGGCTACAGTCCATGTGGTCACAAAGAGTTGGACAGGACTGGGTGGTTAAGCTCAGCACACACATAATCCTGGAGAAGGAAACGGCAACCCATTCCAGTATCCTTGCCTGGAGAATCCCATGGACAGAGGAGCCTGGCAGGCTATAGTCCATGGGGTGGCACAAGGATCAGACACGACTTGGTAACTAAGCAACAACAGCAATATCATAGTCAACTTGGGACTGATATCAGTATTTTAAGAGGATTCTTTAAAACTCAGTACAACATCATCCCCTCTTGGAATTTTCTCTGAACCTTTAGGCCTATGTGATGTCTTCCTTCTATGAGTTTCTAGAATACCTCATACTTAATTTATCATCACACTTATGACATTGGATTGTAATGTCCTTTTTATTATATAGGGCTTTTCTGTGGCTCAGATGGTAAAGAGTCTACCTGCAATGAAGGAGACCCAGGTAAGGACACATTTAAAGGCAAGGGCTAATTATTCTTTTTTCAGGCTTCCCTGATAGCTCAGTTGGTAAAAAATCTGGCTGCAATACAGGAGACCCTGGTTCGATTCCTGGGTCAGGAAGATCTGCTGGAGAAGAGATAGGCTACCCAATCTAGGACTCTTGGGCTTCCCTTGTGGCTCAGCTGGTAAAGAATCTGCTTGCAATGCAGGAGACCTGGGTTCGATCCTTGGGTTGGGGAGATCTCCTGGAGAAGGAAAAGGCTACCCATTGCAGTATTCTGGCCTGGAGAATTCCATGGGTTGTGTAGTCCATGGGGTTGCAAAGAGTCAAGACGTGACTGAGTGGCTTTCACTTTCACTTTCATCATCCTGCTGCTGCTGCTGAGTCACTTCAGTTGTGTCCAACTCTGTGTGACCCCATAGATAGCAGCCTACCAGGCTCCTTTGTCCCTAGGATTCTCTAGGCAAGAACATTGGAGTGGGTTGCCATTTCCTTCTCCAATGCATGAAAGTGAAAGGGAAGTCGCTCAGTCGTGTCCGACTCTTCGAGACCCCATGGACTGCAGCCCACCAGGCTTCTCCATCCATTGGATTTTCCAGGCAAGAGTACTGGAGTGGGGTGCCACTGCCTTCTCCTTCATCATCCTAGACCACTGGTTTTCAGAATTTGATCCCCAGACCAGAAGTAGCAGCATCATCTGGAAACTTGTTAGAAATGCAAATTTTCAAGACATACCCCATGTCCATTGGATCAGAGACTCTGAGCCAGGGCCCTGGCAGTCTCTTTCACAAGCCCTCCATGTGACTCTCATACATGCTCAAGTTGAAAAACCACTGCCCCAGATCTCTGGTCCTCAAGCTTGGCAATGTGCCAGAAGCCCTAGGGAGCTTTAGAAAATAATGATGCCTTGGGCTCACTTCCAGAGATTCTGACTTACTTGTTTCAGGGGGTGTCCTGGGCGTTGGGATCCTTTGAAGTCTCCAAAAGATTCTGTTTAGCCAAAGGTGAGAACCACTGACATGGTGTGTCACTCCCAATAAGCACTCATAGTGCATTTGTTAGTTAATAGAACATGGTGATTCAGTTCCTGCTTGGGGGTCAGACATAGATGACAACCTAATGTCCTTGTTTTAAACTGTGGGTCCATTCTTTTTTTTTTTCCACATGTAAGAAAATGTGGCAAGGATACTTCGTGTGAAATCTACTCTCTCATCAACATTGTGCAATTTTTATTACAGTATTTTTAATTATGGGCTTCCCCAATGGCTCAGTGGTCAAGAATCTGCCTGCAAGGTAGGAGACACAGGAGGTGTGGGTTCGGTCCCTGGACTGGGAAGATCCCTTGGAGGAGGAAATGGCACCCCACTCCAGTATTCTTGCCTGGAAAATCCCAAGGACAGAGGAGCCTGGAGGGCTACAGTCCATGGGGTTGCAAAGAGTTAGACACAACAGAGAGACTGACTGTGCGTTTTTAACTACAGGCACTGTTTTGTACAGCAGATCTTTAGAACTTATTCATTTTGCATGGCTAAAACTTCATGCCCTTTGAACAGCAATTCCCCATTTCCTCCTTCCCCACAAACCCCTGGCAGCCACCATTCTATCTTCTGCTTCTAGGAGTTTCACTGCTTTAGATTCTTCATATAAGTGGAATCATGCAATGTTGGGCCTTCGCCACTGGCTTATTCCACTTAGCATAATGTCTTCCAGATTCATCCATATTGTCATGTGTGGCATTGTTTCCTTTTTTTTAAGGCTGAATAATATTCCGTTGTATGGATTTTCTTTATTATTCATCTATCAACCCCAAGTATTCATTGAAAGGACTGATGCTGAAGGTCCAATACTTTGGCCACCTGATGTGAAGAGCTGACTCATTGGAAAAGACCGTGGGGCTGGGAAAGACTGAAGGCAGAAGAGAAGGGGACGACAGAGGATGAGATGGTTGGATGGCATCACCGATTCAATAGACATGGGTTTGAGCCAACTCTGGGGGATATAGTGAAGGACAAAGAAGCCTGGCATGCTGCAGTTCATGGGGTCGCAAAGAGTCGGACATGACTGAGCAACTGAAAAACAACAACAATCAATGGATATTAAGGTCGTTTTCCCCTATCTTGCTGATTGTGAATAATGCTACAATGAACATGGGGTGGGCAAATAGCTCTTGAGATCCTGATTTCAATTCTTTTGGGTGTATTCTTAGAAGTGAGGTTGCTGTATCTTATGGTAGTTCTATTTTCAATTTTTTTTTAAAGGAAACTCTATGCCATTTTTCATAGTGATTATCCTGTTTTACATTCACTGTGGGTCAGTTCTTAACCTCTGTCAGCCTTAATTTCCCTATCTGTTAATAGGAGTAATAATGGGAATCTTCTCATAGGATTGTTTTGAGGATTACCTGAGTAATGCATATAAAGCACTCAATACAATGAAAAACTTCCAATTAGCTGGGATGATTAGTATCATCTCCATTTTATAGGAGTAGAATGTGAAACGCAAAGGCTTTGGCTGAAGAAAGAAGAAATCAGTGCCACTCCTGGATCAAAGTCAAAGCGTCAGGTTTTAAGGTTCAAAGTTATTAGCTCTGCCTCCAGGATACCGAAATTTCCTGGAGTTTTGTCGTCTGGAAGAGACTTGAAGAGACTCCCTGCAATTGTCTGAACCACTGTACCCAAATCTTTGGGGCTATAATTTATCTACTGAACGACAAAACGGAGCCCCAGGACTTCTCTTCTCAACATTAAGTTGTACTAGGGATTCCCAGGTGGCACTAGTGGTAAAGAACCTACCTGCCAATGCAAGAGACATAAGAGTCGTGGGTTCGATCCCTGGGTCAGAAGATCCCCTGGAAGAGGGCATGGCAACCCATTTCTTTATTTTTGCCTGGAGAATTCCATGGACAGAGCAGCCTGGCAGGCTATGGTTCACAGGATCACAAACAGTCGGACATGACTGAAGCGACTTAGGAGAAGGCAATGGCACCCCACTCCAGTACTTTTGCTTGGAAAATCCCATGGATGGAGGAACCTGGTAGGCTGCAGTCCATGGGGTTGCTAAGAGTCAGACACGACTGAGCGACTTCACTTTTACTTTCACTTTCATGCATTGGAGAAGGAAATGGCAACCCACTCCAGTATTCTTGCCTGGAGAATCCCAGGGACGGCAGGGCCTGGTGGGCTGCTGTCTATGGGGTCGCACAGAGTCAGACACGAACGACTGAAGCGAATTAGCAGGAGCAGCACGCACATTGGTTGTCAACTCTTGGATGCAGAATTCCTAGGTTTCTTTGGAAACTGGCCAATAGTTATAGATATTGTTACCTGGAAGATGGACTCCATCAGTATTCTTTCAGTTATAAGTAGCAATAAAATCCACTTCAAACTTCCTTAAACAATTAATGTTATTAATTGAGTCATGTAACAAGAAGTCTAGGAATCCAACTAGAAACAAGTGCTCTAAAGACCTTGTTTAAAGTTTACCTTTTGTTTCTTAATTCAATGAACACCTAGCATGCCACTGAAACATCCCCTTCCTGTGTATTTACCCAAGAGAATTGAAAATTATATCCATGCAAAGAAATCTACACTAGTATTCATAGAAGATTTATTCATAATAGTCCCAAACTGGAAGCAACCCAAATGTCCATCAACGGGAGAATTAATAAACGAGCTGGAATATCCACACAATGGGGTAATTCTCAGCAATGAAAAGAATGAATATTGATACATGTGAAAACAAGGTTGAATCTCAAAAGCATTATATTGAGTAAAAGCAGCCAGACACATCTGTATATTCTATTTATATGAGATTTTAAAAAGGTAACCTTATAGTGATAAAGTAGACCAGTGGTTACCTGGAGCTGTTGTTCAGTCGCTCAGTCATGTCTGCCTCTGCGACCCCATGGACTTTGCAGTACGCCCGGCTTCCCTGTCCTTCACTATTTCCCAGAGTTTGCTCAAACTCATGTCCATTGAGTTGGTGATGCCATCCAACCATCTCATCCTCCGTCGTCCCCTTCTCCTCCTGCCTTCAATCTTTCCCAGCATCAGGGTCCTTTAATTGATGGCAAACAGGTGTGAGACCCCTCTAAGGTGATGGACACATTATAACTCTCGCTTGTCATNCCATCCAACCATCTCATCCTCCGTCGTCCCCTTCTCCTCCTGCCTTCAATCTTTCCCAGCATCAGGGTCCTTTAATTGATGGCAAACAGGTGTGAGACCCCTCTAAGGTGATGGACACATTATAACTCTCGCTTGTCATGGTGGTTGCTTGACTATATGCAAGTGTCAGAATGTATCAAACTGTGCCCTTAACATAGGTGTATTTTGTTTTATGTAAATCATACCTCAGTAATTCTTATTGAAAAATCTAGCTCTCTCCCTGGCTCTCCTTATGTTGATGTGACTTTGTTTGCAGACAGGCTCTCCCCACGTGGTAGCAAAGCCAGTTTTTGGCAATTTATGTTCCTCAGTTCAGCAACCTCGAGGGAAAAAGAGCTTCTTTTTATATTATAGTTAGGGTATAAATTGTCATTGGAATCATCAAGGTCACATGACCTTCCTTGAACCCATCACTGTTTGGAGATGGTAGTGGAATTCTATGACTGGTCAGGCCTGGGTCATGTAATTGAGTTGGAGGGTGGGTCCAGCCCTCCAAAACTGGAGTGGAATTCTTTATCAGAGGAATGCAGGGGTACTGTTACTAAAAGGTGGAGAAATGGACGTAAATGCCATAGAGGTCTTCTACATAGGCCTTTCCTGGATAGAACCTTTCTGGCTGGGTACCCATCTCTCTTTAAGACCCTTCATCCTCCAGAATGAGATGGATACATCTGTCTCATCACTTTCGTGATTTCTATGACCAGCATGAAGTCAAAGAAAGGCAAAAGCATTGAAGTCAGACACATGTGGGTTCAAATCTCATCTCAGTTCCTTCTTGAGTCCTTGAAGTTAGGCAATTTATTTAAGCTCTTCAAGAATCAACTTCCTTGTCTCTGAAATGAGGATACTTATAAGACCTAGCCTATGACAGCGCTGGTTTCAGTGAGATAGTTTGTATCAGGTGTTTACACAATGCTTGGCACACAGTAAGCACTTAATCAGTGGAATCTATGATGACTGCTTTTTTATTGGGATATAATTGCTTTCAATGTTGGGTTAGTTTCAGCTGCACAGCAAAGTGAATCAGCCATGCATATACATATATCCTGTCTTCCTTGGACTTCTTTCCCGTTTAGGTCACCACAGGACATTGAGTAGAGTTCCCTGCACTGTATGGACATTGAGTAGAGTTCCCTGAGCTGTATGTACGTTTTATACATGTGAAATGTGAAAGTTGCTCAGTCATGTCCGACTCTTTGTGATCCCAAGGACTGTATAGTCTATGGAATTCTCTAGGCCAGAATCCCGGAGTGGGTAGCCTTTCCCTTCTCCAGGGGATCTTCCCAACCCAGGAATTGAACCCAGGTCTCCCACCTTGCAGACAGATTCTTTACCAGCTGAGCCACCAGGGAAGCCCTGTTTTATACATACTAGTGTGCATTGCCAATCCAAGTCTCCCAATTCATCCCACCCTCCTTCCCCCCTTGGTATCCGTATGTTTGTTCGCTACATCTGCGCCTTTATTTCTGCTTTGCAAATAAGTTCATCTATGTATTATTACTATTTTTAGTGTTGTAAATGACTTTTAAAAAACTGGGTGCTTACCTGTAACCAAGAGTAGCAGGTGAATGGATGCCTACACTTATCTCCTTGGCACTTGCCCGCCCGTATCTGGTGATAACATTCCAACACAGGGACCTTCCACTCACTCTGTAGGAGGGCTTTCTCTGGCATGCTCTCCTGCATGTGAGGTGGCTGAGAAGTGCTGGAGAGTTGATACTTCTGGAAGCAGCTCTCACCCAGTAATGGATGCCCCAGTTTTCTCATCTCTTGGGTGAAGTAACCCCAAGGCATATTCTACAGCATCTCCCAGGAGTTCCCCCTCCTCCACCCTCAGTGTGGGGATTGAGCATCAGTTGCCCCCTGCCATTTAAGACTGGATTGTCTTATGCCCCTTCTCTGCCTAACTTCCCTCCTCCTTCCTACCTACTATATAAACTATTTGCATTCAGACTTTATTTCAGACCCTCCTTCTGAAGCCAATCCAAGATCCAGATCCCATGAATGAATTGAAACATCACAATTCTACTCTTGGCTAGAATCACCCAACATTGTCTAGTGTCATAGTCTGGGCTAGTTATCTTCTGCCCGCCAAGGGTATTGATTGGCAGCTCTTTAAGGCTTTGATGAATAAAATATGGTAGAACAGAGCTGTTTCTTAATAAATGCCATTTGCCGGGTAGGGAGACCCGATTAAAGCACTTATTGGAGAAGAATGCAATGGGGAGATGAATTCTGAAAGGCCCTCTCACAACAAAAGAGAGGGGGGTTTTCTGTAAACAATGGTTGAGTGATTGATTAGCCTGGCTTGTAGTGTGGGGCTATCACTCTGTCAGAATAATGGGCTGTGGGTTTATGTGCAGCCAAGTGACTTTGCGAAACTGCAAGGCTTAGGAAGATGAGCACACACCTCCTGGCCATTTCTGTAGCTCTTCTCTGTTGATGGAGGGGCTGGTTTGAGTAAACAGTGGTTTAAGCAGCTACCACTGCACCATGGTTACAATGAGTCTTATTCCAGGCATACCGTAAATGACTTTGTTAGGCATCCACAGCCCCGGATTTTAATCACTCTCCTGCTACCACTTTCCTATGTGACCTTGGCGAGTCCCCTGCTCTCTCTGGCCTGCAGTTTGTGAAGTGAAAGTCACTCAGTCGTGTCTGACTCTTTGCAACTCCATCGTCTGTAGCCTCCCAGGCTCCTTTGTCCATGGAATTCTCCAAGAATACTAGAGTGGGTAGCTGTTCCTTTCTCCAGGGGATCTTCCCAACCTAGGGGTTGAACCCAGGTCTCCCACATTGCAGGCAGATTCTTTACCATCTGAGCCACTGGGGAAGCCCCCTCCTGTGTCAAACGCAGTGGTTTGAATGAAGAAGCCTCGTGTGTTCATGTGTTGTGAACTGTGTGAGGCTAGTGCCTTGTTAGAAGCGTATGCAGACAGGGCACCTTCTCCATGGAGTAGGTGGGTAATAAACGGAACTGCCCCATTTCATAGATGGAGTAACCAAGGTAGAATGAGAAACATGATGCAGTCACTGCCTCCTGTGCCAGATTTTTAAAATTGCAGTGCAGAATCTTATGTAATTCCTGAAACCTGAGGAGAAGACAGCCAAGGGTAAGGCAACTTAGCCACGTAACCTAGGAAACACGGGTGCCGAGATGGAGCCTGCTAGTCTGGAGAGCGCGTGAGCTCTACAGTCTGGTGGACACAGCTTTGAATCTAAGTTTGGCCACTCACTGGCTCCCTGAACCTCAAGGTCTTTTCTTTTAAAATGAGAGAACTAATATCTATGATGTAGGATTAAGGTTAGGATCATATGAGATGGTTAATGCTGCTCTTAACACTTGTCCCAGAAACATGGATTTGTTCCAGTGAGATTGATACATTAGGAAGCAATCTGAACATAATGTGAATTTCGTGTTTGCTTATGTACAATGTCATCAGTGAGAAATAATAGGTGAATGAAGGCAATTGCACTCAGCTGAAATGAGCCAGGTAAAAATACATGGAATGCAGTGTGCACACACCTCAAGCATCTACCCAATACCTAAATTCCGAGCCACACCTAACTTCATGTGGTGTTAAAACTTCCTGTCTGACTTCAGATAGCTGTTAGCAGTTCTATCACCTCATAGCACATCAGCTGGTTTTCCCAACCCCCACCTTCACAAACCAGTGTTCGTCACTCACTCATGTGCAACTCTTTTGCGACCCCCTGGACTATAGCCCACCAGGCTCCTCTGTCTATGGAATTCTCCAGCAAGAATACTGGAGTGGGTTGCCATTCTCTTCTCCAAGGGATCTCCCCAACCCGGGGATCAAACACGGGTCTTCTGCATTGCAGGCAGATTCTTTACTGACTGAGCCACCAGAGAAGCCCTTCATAAGCCAACTTCAGGACTTTTCCAGAGTAAAGGATCATATTTGTTGTAGTATGTATGTATTTAAAGATGATTTAACGTGTGTAAAACAGTGCCTTCATTATTATCAGTTTGCTGTATTTTTTAATGTGTTACTGGTGAGGTTTTTGCGTGTTGTACTCCAGCCTCATTTCCCCATGAACTTTGTAGTTTTTATTGTACAGTTTTGCATAGTGCAGTGAATTTTAGGAATGCATATGTTATCTGATAGCAGCACTGTCTGTATAATGAGGTAAAGTGCCTGGCATAGCACATAGTACAGAGTAAATATTAGTGTAGCCTCATTCCCTCACTTTAAATCCTCATATGATGAAAAGCAGAAAGAGCTGAATTGTGACTCTTGATTGCTTAGAGAAACAACTTGGGCTTCATAGGTAGAAGAGAATGAGTGATTTATTAGAATAGCTATCTCAGGGAGAGGAATGTAACTTGGCTTCACTGAAGTCATGGCTATGACCTTTAGTTGTAAGAAACAGTAAACCCAACTCACACTTGTGAAGACAAAAAAAGTTTATTGGCTTGTAACTAAGAGGTTCCCTGAAGATTTGGTTCAGCCACAGCTGGATCAAGGAACTAAACCCCTGCTATGCCACGGGGACTCAGTGTCTATCTCCCTGCCTTCTGCTTGCTGGCTCTGTTTTCAAACAGGCTTTAATCCTGCTGATGGCAAGATGGGGGCAGTGATTCTTGGCTCACATCCATACATTCCAAGTCTAGTGGAAAAGATAGGGTGCTTCTGTCTTCTAGTCTCATCTGCTTAAATCCTGGGGTTTATTGGCTCTAATTGGATCATGTTCCTGAAATTATAATTGTGGTCAGAGCGATGCGATTCTCTTATTGCCAGGCTTGGCTGTCATACGTTCCCCTGGAATTCAGGGTATCGTCAGATCTTATGCAAATGGACCTGGAGGGAGAGTTGGAAAGAGTACTTCTTCACAGGAACCTCAATGTATTAGTACCCAAATAAGGAAGAATGAACTCTGGCAAAATCAACAAGATTCCACTATAAGAGATTGCACAAATCAGAGGTTTGGAAGCCATTTAGATTTTCTTAACTGCTCTATGCTTCACTGTTTTGCTTTTCCTGAAATTTTTCTTTCTCTGCTTTTCTGATCCACACCATCTTCATAATGGGCAGAATCTGCCAGCCCCACACTATCCAAACTCTTAAAGAGCCAGCCACTGAAAGGACCGAATATCTCAATTCAAAATTCTAAAGCAAGGACTCTGACCCAGCTTGAATCAGGGGCTCTCTTTCATGTAAGCGACCTGATTCAAGCATGGGGGTGCTGCTGTTTTGTTGTATAAATAGACTTTCAGGAGCCGACTGTTATGTCTCTAGATGTGGAGACCGACAGAATAGTCCTTGTGAGTTGGTCAGACTACCTAAGTAGGTGTCCATAAAGAGGCAGGTCATCTCAAACTGCTCTAGTATAACTCCACTACTTCCAAGATTCAGGTCCAAGATGGCTTAACTCATGGATGATGGAGAGTTGTTAAATATCTCTGAGTCCAGAGTTTTCACTCCCTCATAGGTAGTGAAAGGTAGTCTGCTTGGCTCCTTGGAGTCCAGCTCATTTAGCAGGATAGAAGGTAATACACAGGAATAAAGCTGTATGTGTGTGTGTCGGGGGAGGGAGGGTGTAGAGGAAGTGAGTACCATTAACATCTCCTTACAAATGACCTAACTTCTCAGCTTCTCTTTCACTTCCTGGTCCTGCTAGACTGCTAATGAACAATGACACTGACTCACATCTTACAGAAGTCAGGTCATTGGGCTCTTCTTTTTTCTGGGGGGAGGGAAACTGGATCATAGATATTCAGCCTGAGGCCAGAATTAGTGAGATTCGAGAGTGGGAAGTAATTTAAATTTATCTCAAGTTTTATGTGGCAGGTTGGCACGATAGAACCAACGCTTCAGCCTCTCAGTATGCATACTCTTTTCCACGTGACTTTGCGATTTCTATCACCGAAGAGGTGGAGATGTTTTCCCACCTCTTGAACCTGTGATTTGCTTTGACTAATAGAATATGGTCGAAGTGTCTCTCCACCAGTTCAGAGTCCAGGACTGAGATGTCTTTGTGTGTTTCTGCTTGCTCTCTTGTGCTTCCACCATTGCCTAGGGGTCATGCCTGGATGAACCTGCTGGAGGTCGCGAGGCATGTTGAAGCAGAAACCCCTAGCAACCTCATCTGAGATTATTTTAGGTTAGTCAACAGTCAACCAACCCCAGACATGTGAGTGAGCTGAGCTGAAACGGGAAGGGAAACTTAGATGATCCTAACCTGAGTCACTGGTCATAGACTTGAGAGCTACATAAGCACACTTTGAAAATAACCACAGCATTTGAGGGATGATTTTTTAAAAACTGAAGTATAGTTAATGAACAATATTAACTAATAAGTTGTTGTTGTTCAGTTGCTAAGTCATGTCTGACTCTTTGCGATCCCATGGACTGCAACACTCCAGGCTTCCCTGTCCTTCACTCTCTCCTGGAATTTGCTCAAATTCATGTCCATTGAGTCAGTGATTCTATCTAACCATCTCATCCTCTATCACCTTCTCCTTTTGTCTGCAGTCTTTCTCAGCATCAGGGTCTTTCCAAATTTTATAAGTTACGAATATACAGTAAAGTGATTCACATGGGGGGATGGTTTTTAAAGCAGCATTGTTGTGGCAGTCTATAACTAAGATGTTTAAGATAGAATTAAAAGTTTTGTATCTCGAGTATTTACTATGCAACAGACACCATATGTACACTGTCTTCAGTCTTCCCAGCACATTTAGGAAGGTTGCATTTTGAAGATAAGTGAGATGAGAATTACAGAGGTTACATGACGTACATGGGCCACCTAGCTAATAAGGGATTAGTTAGAGATAACAAGGTAGACACTTTCCACTGTCCCAGTCTACCTACCTCTCTGTGGTGTATCCACACCCAGAATCCTATGTTAGTTCAAAGAGCTCAATAATTTGCAGTAAAGGGGAATATTCTCTTGAACTGTTGTCATCCTGAGGTTGATCATGTCTTCCTTCAAGTCTCAGTTTTAATGACTTTTACCATGAAGATCTTGTGTTCGTTGAGAGTATTACAATCACATTTTAAAGGGCAAAGGTTTGAACAGAGGGCAAAGGTAACTCACAAATAATATACAAATGATTGACAAGCACATGAAAAGATGATCAGCATCATTAATTTCCAGAGAAATGCAAACTAAAGTCATAACAAGATAGATGTCACCCATTAGAATGGCTGAATTCAAAACAGTGACAATACCAAGTGATGGTGAGGAAAGCAGAGCAACTAGAATTCTCATACATTGGGGTTATAAAATGGCACAACAAAAAAAGAGTTTGACAGTTTTAAAATAAAGTTAAGTCTACACTTACTGTATGATGCATCAGTGTTACTGCTTGGTATTTATTCAAGATTCATGTAAACGTGTCCATGCAAAGACTTGTATGCAAAGATAAATATTTGTATCAGCTTTATTCAAAATAACTCTAAACTGGAAATAGTCTGAAAGTCCATCTATTGAAACTGTATATGGAATGCTACATGAGCCACAAAAGTGAATAAATTACAGATATCTGCATTAACAGGGATGGGTTCTAAAAAATTACATTAAGAGAAAAAAGATAGACATAAATGACTATGTACTATATACTTTATATTACTATTAAATCAAGGATTGGCAAATCAAATCTATAGTGACCGAAGGTAAATAAGAATTTTTCTGTGACTGAGATGTGGGAGATTTATTAAGATGGAGCCCAAGGGGACTCTTGAGGATGATGAAAATATTCTGTATCTTAGTGGTTAAATTGGTATACACACTTGTCAAAAGCCATTGAAATGTACAATTAAGGTGGTTGTATTTAATATTATGTAAATTATAAATGATGAAGATGATTTTAAAAGAGACTAAAAATTTTGTCCTCTGAAAGTCATAAGATTAAGAATTCCAGGGAGATGGTGGATGCTGTGGTACAGTCAGCTTCCTGGAATTAGGAAGAAAATAGCATCAGTTGCCGGAAAAAAACCAATTCAGAACCATGGACAGCACCACAGGCGTCAACGTTAAAAATGCAGGTAAAGCAGTTAGCACAGAGCCTGACAACAGAGTAAGCCCTCACTAACAGGCAGCTCAAAAAACCCTTTAATGAATGCCTACTATATGCCAGGTATCATGTAAGACCCTATTTATATGCATTCATTTTATTCTCACCAGCCACTGTTATTATCCTCACTCTGCAGTAGAAAACGTTTTCCTTGAGGCAATTTTTTTTTTTTTAAAGGAAAACAGAGAACAATGAAACACACACACACACACACACACACACACACACACACGTTAAACTTCAAAGTGGTGGTCTCTGTCCCTGAAATGGGAAAGGGCATTTTTATGTCTCGTGTGTAATCATGTTCTGCTTCCAGGATGTCTGAAGGCAGAATTGTCATCAGGCAAGCAGGTGTACCTGCCAATGTGTACAGGAACTGCAGGTATATTTCCCCAGGCCTCTGGCAGATTGTTTTTTTACATACGGAATTACTCGTTAGGCAGACTTTTCTCCCCCTTAGTTCTCAGAAGATAGAAACAACAGTGTTACATAACAGGCATCAGCAGTGTTGGTTTTGCAGAGCATCTGACCAAGATTAGAGGGTGGGCAGCAGCAAGGGAGGATGCACGTGGTGCAGATGGTGGCTCAGGGGGCCTGGGGGGCTGAGGTTCTGGGCAGGATGCTGGTGAGAGAATGGGGTGGAGATAAACTCTTCTTGTAGGAGATTGGGCAAAGAATCAAGCTGAGAGCTCAGACCCCAGCTCATTGCCTGCCTGCATCTCCTCCCATCCACACCATTATCCCCATCGTGCCGTCTCCCATATCTTGCCTGAATTCCAGAAGCAGCCTCCTAACTGATCCTTTCACTCCGACCTTTCCCTGTCTTGACCCTAGTTCTTTGTAAACATGTGTATCTGCTCCCCCATACTGTGTTCTCTCAAATATGTTAAACATCCCCCCAAACTGAGCTTTCTCATGTAGTAAAGTCCTCCATAAACAACAAGTGTCATTCAGAACCTGGGCTCTGCCTACGTCACCAGTCTCTTTCTTTGCTCCTGTGCTCCCTCAGCCCTCATCCTAGTGAACTATAGGCAGGGTGCTCAGTGTATCACATGATGCAGTACTTTGCCTTCATGGTTCTCTCTACCTGAATGCCCTTTCCTGCCTCAGCTGTCTCTGTAACTCCCAGATATCCTCCAATCAAGAACGCACCTGTCAGCCTCTCAGAGTCTTCCTCCTCCTTCTAACACCATTATTCTTACAGGTGGATCAGAGACCCCTTCTCTGCACTCCTACACTATCTGTAGTCTAATCCTCTCTTAAAAGTTCCACATGGTAATATGTGCTTGCTAAGTCACTTCAGTCGTGTCCGACCCAGTGGACCATAGCCTGCCAGGCTCCTCTATCCATGAGATTCTCCAGGCAAGAATACCGGAGTGGGTTGCCATTTCCTGCTCCCGGGGACATGGCAATATACAGATCTATTTAGTCATTTGTAATTTACCTTCCATTCTTCACCCCTGTGCCTTCCTTCCTTCCATTTCCTTCAGAGCAACTGAGACATCATATTGTGGCCCATAAGGTCCTGCACAGTGTAGACTCTGCCCCTACTCTGGCCTCATCTTGTAGTCCTCTCATTCTTGTTCAGTCTGTGCTCATTACCCTTGGCTTTTTTTCAGTTCTTTTGATGTGCCCCATATTCCTTCTTGCCACAGGACCTTTGCACATGCTCTTCCATAGAATGTTCTCATCCTTCTCCATATCTGCCCCTCTCATAGTTCATTTCAAGGCATCCTTCAGGATTCAGCTCTGTCTTTTTTTTTTTTTTTTTCTGGGACACCCTCTCTTAGCTCTTGTATCACCCTGCATGTTTCTTTAAACATGTGTTCTAACAATGTGACATTATGTATTTGCAGAGGCAATCATTTGTTCATTCTCTCCCTNGCTCTGTCTTTTTTTTTTTTTTTTTTCCTGGGACACCCTCTCTGAGCTCTTGTATCACCCTGCATGTTTCTTTAAACATGTGTTCTAACAATGTGACATTATGTATTTGCAGAGGCAATCATTTGTTCATTCTCTCCCTGACTAGACTATAAGCTCCATGGAATCAGAGACCACCTCTCATGTCTACTTTACCCACCACAGAATTGCTAGTGTCTGGCATAAAGTAGAAAGCCAATAAATATTTATTGAATCACTCAGTGGCTCTCTCTACTCATTCCCTCATTGAATACTAAACAATTCATAATATTCATCCTAACATTACACATTTCAGTTCACAAATGACATACAATGTCTTCCCTGTTTCTCCTTGAACTTTCCAAGATTGATAGGACAGGGCATTACCCCTTTTTTGCAGGTATTTTAAGACTCAGAGAGGCTAAGTGACTTGCACAGGGTCATAAACTATTTGAGAACTTCTATCTCCAGCTCTTTCCATGCTTCCACCTCCTGCTTCCATCTGTGGAAAAAGACATGCCTGGCCGATGTGTCAATGCCATCGGGTTGTTTATTTCTATAACTGTAAGAGGAGATTGTGAGACCCCAGAGGGTGGCCCAGAGCCGTGAGAAAGTGACAGCATAATCCTGGCTCTTATTACATTACCCTTTGGAAGATGAATTGGAGCTGCCAAGCAATTGCCTAAATCAATAAGCAGCGTGGTGTTAACTAGTGCAAGGTTAATTTTTCTTCCCCAAATGAGGAGGGGTTGGCATACAGGGAATGCACAAACCCCACACACCTGTTCTTTGACAATGACTGCAAGAACAAAAGCTGCATATGAAGGAGAAAGATTGGAAAGAATGTGGGGGTTCTGGAGACACAAAGACATGGTTTCAGATCCTGGTCCTCATAGTTCCCGGCTGTGTGACCTGGACCTCAGTTTCTTGACCCCCCCAAAAAAAAACGAAAAAAAGGGGGGGATGAGAAACCATTTCCTCATCATGCCTATTGAATACTAGCTTGCTTAATTCCTTTTGCTTTTCAGTCTTGTCAGTTCCACCTCCCTAACATTTCCTGAATCGCTCTGCCTCTTGGCACCATCTTGGTCCAAGTCATCTCCCTGCTGGTGGTCTGCCATCGCCTCCTACCCGGTTTCCTGATTCTGCTCTGGCTTCCTTTACTGTCCGTTTGCCACACAGCAGTCAGAATTGTCCTTCAAAACCAAATCAGATCATCAAACCACCCGCACACTCCTCACTGTGCTTGCTCTGATCCCTGCCTCTTTTTCTGGCTCATCTATTTTTGCCTTACTACTCAGTTCCAATCACACTGGCCTCCTTTCTGTTCCTCAAACACGTGACTCTTGTAGGGCCTTTGCACTGGTCGTTAACGCTGCTGCCTGCTGGGCTAGTCTCTTTTAATGTTTGCATGACTGTCTTGTTGTCATTCCGATTTCAGCTCAAATGCCATTTCTAAGAATGATCTCCTTTTCTGAAAAGCTTCCTGCCTTTTAGTCTCTTTCTTTTGCATATCCCCATTTCCGATCTTTTCATGGGATTTATCACATTCCAAATAATCTCATTCATTTGCATGTTTTCATGTTTATGGCCTGATTCTCTATTAGGATGCAAACTTCAAGAGAGAAGAACCTGGCCTATTTTCTACCCCCTGCTCTATCATCAGTGCCTTATGCTGTGTCTGGTGTATAAAACATCCCAATAGAATTTTTAAATTTAAAATATTGAAGAGCCATCCAGTAAAGAAAAGCTTCTTTTCTTTCTTCCTATCATGCTAAGGTCTGGGGACTCTTAGATAGATTTTTGGTGCAAGAGAACAATAAACATAGGATTTTTTTTTTTTTTACTTTATTTTACTTTACAATACTCTATTGGCTTTGCCATACATCGACATGAATCCCCCACTAAACATAGGATTTTTAAAGACTCATAAACAAACATTGTCTTAAGGTACTCTACTGAGCTTTTTTCTTTGGAGCAAGTCTGTTTTCTCTAGAGCAAGACAGACTTTTCTGGCATTTGAAACGGGGAGCCAGAGTTGGGTCCAGTGATCCCTGACTGCCAGAGGTGAGTAATGGGTTCTGTTGCAGATATAAAGCCCTTCATCCACTCATCTATTCAGCTACCCATCCATCCATCCACCCACCCACCCATCCATCCATCCATCCATCCATTCATCCATCCACTCAGCCATGCTTGCATGCATCCATCCACCCATCTATCCACCCACCCACCCATCTATCCATTCATCCATCCATCCACTCACCCATGCATGCATATGTGTCCATCCAACAAATACTATCTTATTGAGAGCAGATTTTATGCAAGTACTGGGTGAGATACTTAGGATGCAATTTTGAGCAAACACACATCTTCTTTTCCCCACAACTCACAGCTGGACGCGCTGTCTTATACTTTATCAGAGCTGTGTATCTGTCTACTGGAGAAGGCAATGGCACCCCACTCCAGTACTCTTGCCTGGAAAATCCCATGGACGGAGGAGCCTGGTGGGCTGCAGTCCATGGGGTCCCTAAGAGTTGGACACGACTGGAGTGACTTAGCAGCAGCAGCAGTAGCTGTCTACGGGGGCAGTGCAGGGCCCCACAAAGAACTTCCCTCTCCTCACCATTTCCTTCCTGGCCAAGTGGAGCCTGCTTATTTGGCAAACCTGTTATCCTGTTGGCCTTTCTCTGTCCCCTCTCTCTGATCTCCCTTTGTGCCTTGCACTCCAGTTCTTCATCATGGCTGGTGCACATATAAGACGCTGGGCTCTTGGCCTTCCTTGGGTTTCTGCTCTGCCATTATCAGACTTTGAAACCTGCTAGGCTCCTCCCTCATCTAAAGTCATGCCTTGTCCTTTCTTTCGGTGTTCTGTTCCTTGCCAGCATCAGGGAGCCCCAGGTATGGCTTCCGTGGTGCACTCTCTACCCTTGCAGACTGGGCTTACAAACAAGGGGCTCTATGCGGCTCTGTTCTGATTTACTTTATGTTTTGAAATCCCAGTGTAGAACTTGTTTTAAGGAAGCCTTGGATCAAGTTTCAACGCAGATCAGATCAGATGAACACAAAACCCAGTTTCTCCTTCTTTTGGCAAAATGTCAACACAGTGCCCAGACTAGCAGTTCTTAAATTTCAGAGCACATGACTCTGGCTAAGGAAGCCTGATAAAATACCCATGGCTGGGCTTCACCTCCACAGATTGCAATTCAGTATGTGTTTTCCTGGTACTCAGGAATCTGCAATTTGAACAAACTCTCAGGAATTCTGATGTAGGTCCAGGGGTAATATCAAAACTATTTACATGACATCAGCACTAGCCAATCAACAAGATATTGGAGCTCTTTCTCAATCTCTCCCCAAATGCCTGGGCTGAGCTTTTGGTTTCTGGATTAGGAGAAGGTCTAGGGGGCTTAGAGAGAGGGATAATCAGGTGGGTGTTTAGGGTTCAAAGGACAGAGGCTATTACCCACAAGTATGGCAGCTTTGCATGGGGCTTCCCTGGTGGCTCCGGTGGCTAAAGAATCTGCCTGCCAGTGCAGGAGATTCAGGCACAATCCCTGGGTCAGAAAGGTCCTCTGGAGGAGGAAATGGCAACCACTCCAGTCTTCTTGCCTGCAGGATCCCATGGACAGAAGAGCCCGAGGGGCTACAGTCCAAAGGGTTGCAAAGAGTTGGACACCACTGAGCACGCATGCATGGAGGCATTGTGGTTGAAGTTGCCTAATATAAAATATATTATTTTAACCATATCTAACTGTACAGTTCAGGGGTACTAAGTACATTCACATTGTTGTTCAACACTCACTGTCATCCAGCTCCCGAATTTTTCACCTTCCTAAACTGAAGCTCTGTCCCTACCAAACACTCACTCCCCTTTATCCCTCTCCACCCTACCTACTCCAGACCCTGGCAACTACCAGTATGCTTTTTGACTGTATGAATTTTACTATTCTAGGTACCTCATAAAATGGAATTGAACAGTACTTGTCTGCCCCTAATTTATATTGGAGGAGGCCTTTCCAGGTGATGCAGTAGTAAAGAATCTACCTGCCAATGGAGGAAACACAAGAGACGGGGTTTGATCCCTGGGTCAGGAAGATTTCCTGGAGTAGGAAATGGCAACCCTCTCCAGTATTCCTGCCTGGAAAATCTCATGGACTGAGGAGTCTGGTGGGCTACAGTCCAGGGGATTGCAAAGAGTGAGTGACTGAGCACACACATAGCACTTGTTGGAAGCAGTTCTGTATTTTAATAACTGGTGTGACTACCAGGCCCTTCCAAGATATGCTGGTTGCACGCTTGTAGAACACAGTTTGAACACCGGCCATAAAGAAAACCCAAAGTCTTGGGCCGGTTCTCACATCCACCTAACCCTGTATCTGTGCTCATACTGACTAGCACCTGGAAGAGGTTCTAACCTGCTGCTTGGAGAAGTTTTAATACCATGCTTGTGATTGCTTTCTGCTCATTGACAGAATCTGTTCCTTTGGGGGCTGGTATTAGGATTAATGAAATGGCACATTTACTTTGACTGTAATTAGTGGGAAATACAATGACAGTTTATAGGACAACATATAGCTGAGCCAAACTCCCCAAGCACTGACAGGCTTTGCAAACATCTGCCCAGCCTCTGTGATGAATGCCTCAGTTGTTCTCATCAAAGTCTTCCCAAGACAGGATCATTTGACTTCCACTGAGTTGAATGCTCAGTTTTTTGATGAGGGGATCAAGAGCTACCTGCTTTGGGTAGTTCTCTGGTCCTGTCGTGTCTAGAATGCTTGGGGGTCCTGAAACAGGGTTTTGTGTTTCCAGAAAGAAAAAAAAAAAAAAAGGCAGAAGGAAGTGACTGCCCTGCTTAGAGTAAGTTCCCTGTTTCCCACTCTAGATATATCATTTTGTTTTATTTCCTTTATCTGTATTTTCTCATTTTATTTCCTATATCTCCTTTTTTCATATCATGGTCTAATGTGATCTTATTTGCTTACTGACTTTCAGTTTGTCTCTTCCCACTAAAGTTGCACGAGAGCCCTTCTCCTTGTTTACCACAAATGCCTAGAAGCTTACCTGGCCGCATTATTGATGCTCAAAGAACATTCATGGAATAAACTAACTCAAGGGGTATATTGCTTAAGGTGATACTAACTTCCAGAACATACAAACCCCAGGATCTCAGGGGCTTAATGAATCAGAAACTTATTTTGTATTCAGATAAAATCTAACTGTTCCTGGACAGCAGCTCGGGATTGGAGGTTGGATAAGAAGCTCTGCTCCTTGCAGCCACTCGAGAACCCAGGAGGATGGAGAAAGTTTCAGCTTCATCGTACGGCTTTCAGTGTTGGCCTGGGCATCATTATCTAGTCTTCAGGGGATCAGGGTGATGTAGGCAGAGGGATGGAAGATGTCTTGGAAGGATTTAATGGGTCTGACCTGGAAGTGACTCCATTAGTTGCCTCCATAGTCTGTTGGTCAAAACTTCAGTCATATGGCCACAGGCAAGGGAGCCTGGGCGATGCTGTCTAGCTGTGCACCCAGGAGGAAACAGAAATGACCTTGGCACTCCCCACTCCTTATCATGGGGACTTTTGTGGTTGCTCTATCATCCCTGTGTTGGACTTTAAGATGTGTCTGTTTTTTCCGAGCACCCAAAGTTGACCTCTCCCTTTTTGCAGCAGGAAGTTCAAACTTCTTAGCCTTCCATAGGCTAAACTCACTGTCCCAACAGCCTCACATCCCTCCTTGAATGGATGTTGCAAGGTCCAGAGCCATGCATGTTACACTTTGGGACTTCCACTCTTCTCTCTGCCCAAAATGCCTTATCAGCTTATTTTGTTACTTAGTCGCCAAGTTGTGTCTGACTCTTTGCAACTCCTTGGAATGTAGCCCACCAGGCTCCTCTGTCCATGTACTGGAGTAGATTGTCATTTCCTTCTCCAGGGGATCTTCTGGACCCAAAAACTGAACCTGGGTCTCCTGCATTGGCAGGTGTATTCGTTACCACTGAGCAGTAAATAAATTAGAAAATATTTTATTCTTTTTGTATCATGCTCTAGAACTTAGCTTGGCCAAGCAAATATGTCTTGATGGTCCCACGCTAGTGGAAAGGGCCCGATTTAAATTTTGCTTGGAAATTGACCCATGGGGATCCTGCAGACTCAAGCTGTGATCTATTTCATGAATTGGAATCTGAAAGTCCTGTTGAAGGCAGGGGTCCTAGAGGATGTCTAATTTAATTTCCTGATGTCTGAGAGGTAACAGGTCAAATCCACATGGCGCTTGTGGGTATCTGGGTGGCAGGAGGAGCTTGGGTCTAGAAAGATACTGATTGGGATCCGACCTCTGCTGTTTGCTGGCTGGCCGGCCTTAGGCATGTTACTCAACCTCTCTGGACTTTTGTTTTCTCATGCAAAACATGATTACTTTAACACAACATTTGTTTACTGAGTGTCTATTATGTGCCGGCACTGATGTAGATGCTGGGTTTATGAGAGTGAATGGAAGGCACGCAGATCTCAGGGACTGGGGTATTAGATCAATGATTTATTAAGGTCTTTTTCGATGCAAAGAGAAGACTTCAGAGGAAGGGATCCCCAGGAAGCTATGGGGCTGAGAGACTGGAAAATAAGCAAGATACGGCAGAGAAAGGGGTTACTGGAAGATTCCAGGCAGAGGCAATAGTATGTGTATATGAAGGTCTGGAGGTGAATGGGGTCCTTGTTAAGTTGTTGAGAGGATTAAATAAACCCTTGCAATTTCCCACCAGGTGGTAAATGACCCACTCGTATTTCTTGGGTTGACTCTATGGTAATAGCTTCATGATCACTTCAACCTTTGAAAAATAGCATTCTCTGCATTTTTGGCACGTTTCATTTTTTTCCACCACAAATAGTAAAAAAAAATTTTTTTTGAAAGTTTATATCGATATTTACAGTCTCTATTTGAAAAGCCTCATGAGTATTCCATGGGGGACAACAGTTGAGAGTTAAGCACATAGATTCTGCCTGTTTGAAAAATCTGTGCACTGAGGTTTCTAACGTGTGACCTCATACCAGTTTCTTGTGTCTGTTTCCTTTTTTAAAATAATTAATTTACTTGGCTGTGTCAGGTCTTAGATGTGGCACACAGGCTTAGTTGCTCCTTGGCATGTGGGATCTTAGTTCCCTGACCAGGGATCAAGCTCACGTCCCCTGCATTCCAAGACAGATTCTTAACCACTGGACCACAGGGAAATCTCCTTAGTTTCCTGATCTGTGAGATGGAGATAATACAAGTCACTACTTCATAGGATTGTCATAGAGATTCCACATGTTTGTTATTATTAGTGGGGGAAATATAAAGACTGACCAATGTACTTAGGTCGAAATTGTGAGCCAGTATGAAAGGAAGTTAATAGAGAAACTTGGATTGGGTATTTACTAGGTGATGTGCTAACGGTCTTACATGTGATCTCCCTGAATGCTCTCTGTGAAAGTGGGTTATTAACCCATTTTACAGGTGCAAACAGGTAAGTAGTTTGCCCAGGGATGGGGCAAATGACAGAGCAAGGATTCGATGCATTCTGCTTCCAGATCCTCTACGGCTCACTAGTATACCGTACTGCCTCCATTTAGATAATACAGATGGTCCACGGATACGACATGACTAAGGAAAGACTGCCTGCTCGCTTACTCACTTGAGAAATATTTATTGAGCTTCTAGTATGTGGTGGGCTCCATTGAAAATAACTGCTGGGGTGACAATGGTTAGCAGTATATCTCCTGCAGGGCTTCGGTCTCCAGATGACAAATCAGTAAACAAACACATAAACTAGCTAATTTTAGACCCAGATTTTAAGTCCTGTGAAGAAAATAAAACTGGATAATGGGACGGAGAGTGACTGGGAACTTTTGTGTGGCTGCCCTGCTGGGAGAGGGCATGTGATGCCTGTAAAGGAAGGGTCTGGCTGTTTCCCCAGCTGCGGCTTGTCTTCCCTGATAAGCCAGCCCATGTCACAGTTATGAATTCAATCCAAATTTCAAGACGGTCAGGCCTATTAAGTCAGACCTTCCAAAGAGTGTGCAGAGAACAGATTTATTCTCTGTCAATGTTTGTTTAAATTTGTAACTCTCTCGCAGTGGAATTGAGGAGGCAAGCTCCAAATAACCATCAAAACCCATTAATTTTCTCCAAGTGCAATAGCATATTAATCAAACATCAGCAAGAAGCTGTGGTCTGAAGGTAATGCTGCTGTGAGACAGGTATTGGCTCCCCTCCCCTCCTTTCCTGGGAAAAGGCGAATTTTCCTCTGTGGCTGTGTGTTGTACAAAGCCTTGCTGTATACTAGATGAATGAAGAATGACAATGTATTTGAGCAAGAAGGGATCTTTCTGAGGGAGGCTGTAGTTCCTGACCCTCAATTCAGATCCTATTGGGCGGACAGAGGATTTAAAAGTTTTTTTTTTTTTTAATTGAAATGTAATTGAATTAAATATTGTGTTTCACATATACCACAAAGTGATTCAGTTATATAAATATATGTATATATTTGTAAATATATGTAAATATACATATATATATATATGTGTGTGTGCTAAGTCGCTTCAGTCGTATCTGACTCTTTGCAACCCAATGGACTATAGCCCGCCAGGCTCCTCTGTCCATGGGATTCTCCATGCCAGAATACTGGAGTGGATTACCATGCCCTCCTCTAGGGGATCTTCCTGACCCAAGGATTGAACTCTTATGTCTCCTGCATTGACAGACAGGTTCTTTACTGCTAGGGCCACCTGGGAAGCCACATATATATATGTGTGTGTATATATATATGTGTGTGTGTGTGATGTGTGTGTGTATGTTCGTGTGTGTGTGTATTCTTTTTTTACACTCTTTTCTGTTATATATTATTAACAAGATTTTTAATATAGTTCCCTGTGCTACACAGTAGATCTTTGTTGGTGTGACAAAGGGTTTTCGAACTGTTTTAAGTGTGGGAGGCATTCAGGTTATGAGATCCAGACTCCCAGAGTATAGAGTTTCTGGACGGTTTGGGGACTGGGTGACACAGAGCATTTCTTGGGCCTGCGCTGGAAAAGGGGAGCCAGGATGGATTTTTGCTATGATGCGATATCATCAATCCACTTTCCTCATCTTCCAGAAAAGCGCTCAGAAAATGTGTGAATAACCCATAATCACACAGCTAGTTATTGAGAGAACCAGTATTCCCTACAAAGCAGCCAGGGCACAGTTCCTAAAAGGGACTTTCACGAGCCTCCTCCTGCCTGAAGTGCTCTATGGCTCCCCATTGCCCTTGCAAGGAAAGTTAAGCTCCTTACTATAGCCAGATGGTTGGATGGCATCATCAACTCAATGGACGTGAGTCTGGGCAAGCTCTGGGAGGTGGCGAAGGACAGGGAAGCCTGGAACGCTGCAGTGCATGGGGCTGCAAGGAGCTGGACACACCTGAGCGACTGAACGACAACAGCACTATCATAGCCTTCAAAACCCTGTCTAATCTAGCTCTGGTCTGTTTTTAACTCTTTTCCCTTTCCTCTTCTCTCACGCTTTTAAATCCAGCCATCGTGAGCTTCTTCCAGTTCCCTAGACATTTCAAGTCTTCTACATGTAAGTCTTTGATCATCATTTCATTTGTCTAAAATACACACCTCTGCCTGGCTAATTCCCTCTCCTCCTTCATGCTTCAGTTACAACATCATTTCGCCCAGTTGTGTCCCTGGAACGTCTAGGGTAGATGAGCCTTTCCTGTTCTGGGTTTCCATTATACTCTGTACTCTCTTGCATACTACTGTGTCCAAAACAAAACAAAACAAAACAAAACAAAATCCAGGCAAACAGTATGAATGCTGAGTGTGTTGGCAAGTGGATGAGAAAATGTTCAATACTGTCCATGAGAAAAAAAACTGACCAGCCTTTTTTTTCCTGTCCCTGATGTATGGCAAAGCCATAGAGTATTGTAAAGTAAAATAAAGTAAAAAAAAATAAATAAATCCTAAAAAAAAATTTACTACATCTCAAGGACAATAATACACTCCATTAAAAAAAATAAAGTTTTTTTCTCTTCATTTTTTAAAAATTAATTAGTTTATTTATTTTACTTTACAATATTTTATTGGTTTTGCTGTACATTGACTTGAATCTGCCCAGTGTGTACATATTTTTTTTTAATGTAATATGTAAGTCAGACCTCACTAAAATTCATTTTCGTTTTGATATCATTATGTCATAAGCACCAATATGTTATTCTGACAAGTATCACTTCCACAAAATTTGTATGTAGATATCATGCATATTATCTTTGCTTCTTTCATTACACTAGTGTCAACTTTAGGGGAAAGTTTCATCATAAACAAGTAGTGGACACAAAGTAGAAATGGAAGGGAAACGGGAAAGTTGCTCAGTCGTGTCTGACTCTTTGTGACCCCATGGACTGTAGCCTACCAGGCTTCTCAGTCCGTGGGATTTTCCAGGCAAGAGTACTGGAGTGGGTTGCCATTTCCTTCTCCAGGGGATCTTCATGACCTAGGGATCGAACCCAGGTCTCCCGCATTGTAGGCAGGCCCTTTACCCACTGAGCCACCAGGGAAGCCAAGGATCCTTTGAGACTGCCAGGGGAACCTGCAACTTGAAGCTAGATTCTACCATAGATCTCTCTCTGGTGGGCCTGGCTGGGTATTTTCTCAAAAGATAAACTAAGGGCTACACTTTTAACCCATAAGAATCCCCTCAACTCTCTACTTTTTCTTGCCCAGACTGAATGCCTCTGAGACCAGTGTTTCAAGACTTTTTCTAGCCATTTCCTCAGAGCCTTCTTCAGGCCTTATCTGCCCCTTCTGTCCATCATGGGAAGAAGGGAGCAAGCTCATTCCCTGCCATAGGCCAGCAAGCTTCCTTCCCTCCATCAGTCAGACCATCAGCCCATGACACCTCATCTATCATGGGGAAAGTCAGGAAGACATCTTGGAGCCTGGGGGACCATATTTGGTCCCGGTTGGTGGCACATGGGCAGTTGTTATTTTCAAGAAGCTTTCGAGAAGTTTATGGTCAGTTTCCTTGCCCAAGGCATAGGGATTAGCTTAGGGAAGTGGCTTTCTGGAGGGTGCTGGGATGTTTACTGCATAATGATTCTGCCCTTTTAGAAAAAGGATAAATGCAGAGGATCCCCAACAGGGCCATCTAAAAAAAGTGACAAGAAATAAACATTAAATACCTCCTGAGTGCCAAAATTTGTGCTAGATTCTATATCCACTATATTTCACTTGAGGCTCACACAGCCCTATGGGTTGATTACTAATAATATTCAATAATAAAATTGCTAGAGTGTACTGAGAACTTGCCATGTCTCAGACCCTATGATGAGTATTTAAAATGCATCACCTCATTGAATCTGGAGAAGGAAATGGCAACCCACTCCAGTATTCTTGCCTGGAAAATTCTATGGACAGGGGAGCCAGGCAGGCTACAGTTCATGTGGTCGCAAAGATTCAGATATGACTGAGTGTGCACACACACTGCATTGGATCATCACTTCCTCCGTGGAAGGTGGAAGTTATTGTAGAGGGACCCTGTAACTCAGAGAAACTGAGAAAGCTGCCTGGGCTCACATGTTCTGCAAGGGGATTCCAATTTTGCCCAGCAGATGTCAAGATTCATGTGATTTTTAGTGTCCAGCATTTTTTAGTGGTTAGCTGAACTTATCACTGAACATTGTGATGCTTTCTGAAAGACATCATCCCAGGCACCATCCACCACATCAGGAATTCCTTGAGATGGATTCTCAAGGCTCAGCTTTGAGGTAGCATTTCTCTGCCATCTGCATGCAAAATCACTCCTTTTTTATTTGTTTTCCCCACACAGACGCTGTTGTTTTGATAAATGGCGTATCTCAAACAAAGTCGGATGATGAAGTAACAAGCAATTTCTTTGATTTTTTTTTTTTTTACTTTGCATAACTCAAAATCAGATAGGATCATCAGAACTTCTGATCAGAATGATAAGGAGGGCAAACATTTATGTAACCCAAAGCAGATCCAGACATGTGTAGAGAGTGCAATTTCTAATGAGATTTTCGAGACATTGAAAGTGACTCATGGACTTAAGTGTGTGTGTTTAGTCCCTCAGTCGTCATGTCTGAGTTTTTGTGATCCCATGGAATGTAGCCCGCCAGGCTCCTCTGTCCATGGAATTCTCCAGGCAAGAATACTGGAGTGGGAGGCCATTCCTTTCTCCAGAGGCTCTTCCTAACCCAGGGATCAAATCCAGGTCTCCTGCAGTGCAGGCAGATTCTTTACTGTCTGAGCCACCAGGGAAGCCTAAGGAGCATCTTTTAAAAAGTGCTTTAGGATCTAAAAAGCCTCTTGATGAAAGTGAAAGAGAGTGAAAAAGTTGGCTTAAAGCTCAACATTCAGAAAACGAAGATCATGACATCCGGTCCCATCACTTCATGGGAAATAGATGGGGAAACAGTGGAAACAGTGTCAGACTTTATTTTTGGGGGCTCCAAAATCACTGCAGATGGTGACTGCAGCCATGAAATTAGAAGACGCTTACTACTTGGAAGAAAAGTTATGACCAACCTAGATAGCATATTCAAAAGTAGAGATGTTACTTTGCCGACTAAGGTCCGTCTAGTAAAGGCTATGGTTTTTCCTGTGGTCATGTATGGATGTGAGAGTTGGACTGTGAAGAAAGCTGAGCACTGAAGAATTGATGCTTTTGAACTGTGGTGTTGGAGAAGNAAGGAAAGTTATGACCAACCTAGATAGCATATTCAAAAGCAGAGATGTTACTTTGCCGACTAAGGTCCGTCTAGTCAAGGCTATGGTTTTTCCTGTGGTCATGTATGGATGTGAGAGTCGGACTGTGAAGAAAGCAGAGCATCGAAGAATTGATGCTTTTGAACTGTGGTGTTGGAGAAGACTCTTGAGAGTCCCTTGGACTGCAAGGAGATCCAACCAGTCCATTCTGAACGAGATCAACCCTGGGATTTCTTTGGAGGGAATGATGCTAAAGCTGAAACTCCAGTACTTTGGCCACCTCATGCGAAGAGTTGACTCACTGGAAAAGACTCTGATGCTGGGAGGGATTGGGGGCAGGAGGAGAAGGGGACGACAGAGGATGAGATGGCTGGATGGCATCACTGACTCAATGGACATGAGTCTGAACTCTGGGAGTTGGAGATGGACAGGGGGGCCTGGCGTGCTGTGATTCATGGGGTCGCAAAGAGTCAGACACGACTGAGTGACTGAACTGAACTGAGTCATCACTATCAAACTTGGGCAGAGATAGAGCTGCTGGGGGTTTGTATCCCTATAACTTCAGTATGGAACTCCAGAATCATTTGGGCTTTTTGAGGGGTGGCATATATTCTGGTGTCTGGATACCAGAAAGTTTTATTCATGCTTTATTTGATTTTTCAGATACTCATGTACATTGTTTACTATGTGCTTGGTATATCACTTAAAAAAATAAGAGCACATTTAAAAATTCTCTATGCTTTTTGCTTCTCTATTGCAGTAATGTAAAGAAAGAAAGAAAAGGAAATTTATATAACTTTAGAGATGATCACATAATCATTGTCTGGAAAATATCACTTAAAATATAGAAGTAGAAAATTAAAAAGAATTAAATAAGCAGCTTTACTTTTCCAAAATTCAGTTTTAAGAACTTGGACACATGGGCCAAGACAGCCACATGGATTTTAAAGAAAAAGTCATCAAATAACAAGGTGAAATGTAAATTTCTTAGAATTTATCAAAATATACTGGAAGTTTGGAAAGTGTCTATAACAATGAATTTTGGGCTTGTGGCTCTATGCTAGCAAACAATGATATTCTGGTGGAACACTTGAAAAGACAGCAGTTCTAAAGTGTGTTTAGTGGAACCCTGGTCCTTGATTGGCTCGGAATAAAGGTGTGTGAAACTGCATGAAGCATCTCCCTCTTGATGATTACAAAAGAAAGCCTGCTCAGCCTGCTTCACTCTCTCTTTCTCACTAATATTTGATCATGGTTCCCCCTTTCCATGTGATACTGTTCCCTGGAACTTGCATTGTATGCTATGCACTCGGAGAAAATCTGGATGATGTGTTACTTTGTTATCCATAAATCTGACAAATAGGCCAATGGAATAAGCCTGTAATCCGCTTTGGCTATTCTCATCAACTATTTTTTTTTAAGGTGGCTTTTTAGTGTTTTAAAGTCTTTATTGAATTTGTTACAATATTGCTTCTGTTTTATGTTTTGGCTTTTCAGCTGCAAGGCATGTAGGATCTTAGTTTCCTGACCAGGAATCAAACCCACAGCCCCTGTACTGGAAGGCGAAGTCTTACCACTTCAGGGAAGTCCCTCTCATCAACTATTTTTATAGGAAGGACTTTATAGCCAAAACCTAGATGCTCAACAAACCACGTGGGTCTGAATAAAATTTCTTCTGGTGTTTTTGTTAATGTTCATGTAAATTGGCGAAGATAAAATTTATTGATTGCAAATGACCCCTGAAGACTGCAGAAACTTTGAGTGTTCACAAACACAGCTGCATTACCACTCAGTGAGCAGTATGACAATATTTTTGAGTGAATGTTGGATGAACTATCACTATTAAATGAGCACAAGGGTGTCTGAGGGTGTCCTCGTTGTTACTACCTGACAAGGTTCCTTATATATCCCAGAAAGAGTTCACATTGGAACGGAATCAGAAAGCAAACACTATTAAAATGAAAGCCTCAAGAGTCGAAAACTTGAAGATGCTTCCAGTACTGGTATGTGGGGATTTTTTTTTGAAAGAGAGCCATGCTGTCTATTTTAAAGGCTATAAGTTTTGAACTCAACCTGTAGCTGACATGCCTAAGTCTAGCTTGAGAATAATATTAGTGTTTTGGCCACCCTGCTTGATGTGTGGGATCTTGGTTCTCAGACCAGTGATCCAACCTTCATCCTGGGAATTGGAAGGGAGAGTTCTAACCAATGGATAGCCAGGGATGTCCCGAGAATAATACTCTCTTATTTTCTATTGTATGTAGATAATTGCTAATCAGAGAGAAAAAAAAGGCCACTAAGGTTTTCATTTTGTTTTTAAATCCTCAATGTTAACAAGACCAAAAAACATATATTTTCAAAGACACAAGATATTGCAGTTAAGAAAAAAATCTTTGTATTAAGAAGCAAATTTACCAAGTTACATTTGATTTTTCATTTTCCTTAGTTTCTGCAACCATAGCATTTTTTGTTAACCTTAGAAATGTGCATGCATGCTCAGTCATATCCAGCTCTTTGTGACCCCATGGACTGTAGCCTGCCAGGCTCCTCTGTACATGGAATTTTCCAGTCAAGAATACTGAAGTGGGTTGCCATTTCCTACTCTAACCCCCAAGCTTAGAAATATTGCCAGCTGAATTTATTTGAGGGCTTCCCAGGTAGCTCAGTGGTAAAGAATCTGCCTGCCAAGCAAGAGATGAGGCTTTGATCTCTGGGTCAGCAAGATCCCCTGGCGAAGGAAATGGCTACCCACTATTTTTGGGTACTCCTGTCTGGGAAATTTCATGGACAGAAGAGCCTGGTGGGTATAGTCCCTGGGTTGCAAACAGTTGGACACAACTAGTGACTAAACAACTACAACAACAACAAATTTATTTGCACCTACAGATGGGTGGCTTTGCCTCCCACTTGTGACGAAGGTGGGGTATGCAAAGATGTTGGTCTGGCACCATCCTATCCAAAGTTCCAAAAAGGGAGATCTAGGGGCATCATATGAACTTGGACGAACTTTAGGAGATGATGAGAGACAGGGAGGCCTGGTGTGCTGTAGTCCATGGCATTGCGAAGAGTTGTACATGACTGGGCTACTGAACAACAACAACCAGGGCCCAGCACACCTAGCCTCCACAAGCCTCAGTTTCCCTCAGCGTACAAGGGGAGTAAGAAGAGCATTCACCTTGTGGCATCTGTTTGAAGTTCAATGCCCAGGCACACAGCAAATGCAAAAAACCATATTGTGTGTGTGCTAAGTCACTTCAGTCATGTCCGACTCTTTGCAACCTATGGATCGTAGCCTGCCAGGCTCCTCTGTCCATAGGATTCCACAAGCAAGAATATTGGAGTTGCTTATCATTTCCTCCTCCAAGGGATCTTCCCAACCCAGGGATCGAAACTGAGTCTCTTATGTCTCCTGGATTAGCAGGCAGGCTCTTTACCGCTTGTGCCACCTGAGAAGCTCCCCAAAACTACATTATTATATGCTTATCGCTGGCCTCGTAATAGTCCAACCACTCTGAATAACTTGTTGCTTCTAGAACCTAATGTTCTCTCATCCTTCCCAGCCTCTGACTTGACTACTTTTCTCACTGGCGAGGTTCCTCCCAATGCAGAACCAACATGATCTGTCTTCTAAGGCTTACTCCTGGCCAGAATGAATTGCTCTTCTCTGTTAATCTCATAGCACCTTTGTATGTGATTCTAATATGCTATTATCAGAGTATAATTAATTGGAGCCATGTCTGATTTTCTTCTCTTCCTCCAGGACCATGAGCAACTCAAGAGCAGAGACACATTTTACTTTTGAGTGCCTTGTGAGGCCAGTGATGTGTGTTTGTTGAATGAATACAGGAAAGAGAGGAGAGGTCATTTGTGACATGGAGCTTCCTGTTGCAAGGATTTGAGATTTACAGAATTTTTTTCTGCATTTACCCAAAGGAAGTCCAGGGTTTATTTTTTTAAATGAGCAATTGTATTTCTTTTTGCAGTGCAGCATTTTGGATCTTAGTTCTTTGACCAGGGATCAAACCTGTGCCCTCTGAAATGGAAGCATGGAGTCCCAGTGAGCAACTGTAGAAGTGATATTGTGTGTGAAGTCGCTTCAGTCATGTCTGACCCTTTGCAGCCCTATGGGTCATGGCCCATAGGATGGCTCATAGGCTTTTGTGTCCATAGGATTTTCCAGGCAAGAATCCCGGAGTGGTTTGCCGTGTCCTTCTCCAGGGTGAAATGATATTAGCCTAGGCATTTGGTGTCTTACTTTCCTTTCACTCTGCACGGATTAGGTGTTTGTTTTACTGACTCTGCTTATGAGTATTATACGTTTTTAATCATAAGCCTCTCAGGCCATTTTGGGAGCTGGCAGATTGTGAATTAAATATATGCAAATAACATCTTCTAAGTTTGGCCTTCAAAAACACTTAGGTATTACTATCTGAGCAGAATTGACCCTGCTACTTAGAAGGATTTATTTATAGAATGCAAAGCTTCCAACTGTATTCTGAATCACCTTAACCCAATATAGTTGGCTCCCATTCTGTGTTTACAGGGATATGGCTAAGATGTGGAAAAGAGCCTTCCTAGATGTGGTCCTTAGAGCAGAAATCTAGATGCTGGAACAAAGGGGAAAATGAGTGGGATCACTCATGTAGCATACATTTACTGAGTGCTTGTCACATATGTACTCCTATTCTAGGTACCATAGGGTACAGTAGAGAACAAGACTGACCTGGGGTACAAGGTGCCTGCAGTTTGGTGGGGGAGATAGAAGTAAATGGGTAAGTGATCGACAAGATCATTTTAGGTAGCAGGAAGAAATAGGAAGAAATTAAAATAGGAACTGGTGGGGGAAGAGGAAGAAGATACTTTGGATAATGTGGTCAGGAGAAGAGTTCTCTGAGAAGGCAAGACATGAGGTGAGAATTTAGAGACAAGAGAAAGTCAGCATGTAAATAACTGGACTCAGGACTGGCCAGAGTGGGGAAAGCATGTGCAAAAGTCCCAAGGCAGAAATAAGCAAGGCTGTTCACAAGCCCAGGTTTGAAAACCATTTGTAATTATTTGAATATTGGTTACTTTAGTTTATACTCAACACACATGGCAGAATTTTTGGTAAATAAAAAAAACAGCACAGGGAACTCTGCTCAATATTCTGTGATAACCTAAAGGGAAAAGAATTTGAAAAAGAATAGACACATGTATATGTATAACTGAATCACTTTGCTGTACACCTGAAACTAAGACAGCATGGTTAATCAACTATGTTCCAATATAAAGTAAAAAAAAAATTTTTTTAAGAATCACAGAATAAATGCAGACAGCAAGCAACCTTTCAGTGTTTAACTCCTCTGTTACCCTACATTTCTACTGACTACAGTCACAATCACCATTGTGAGCACACTTTGAGTTGCAATGTATTTTGCTAAAACTTTAAAAACTTTACAAGGTTTTTAACATAGTGATCTGTCACTGCTATTGCTAAAAGGAAACAGCCCAGCCATGGTGTCAGGTCCAAGCCCTGGAACATTTGATCTGAAAAAATTGCAAGTATTTTTAAGAATGGAGTATCTATTATTTTATGCACCACAGCCAATGAAGTTCCTTTCTCCAGACATTCAGTGGAACAAATGAGAACCACTGGGGCTAGTTTGGATTCACCCCCTACTCCCTGACCTCTCACTGGACAGTGTTTTGGATTATTGGATCAGCCTTTGGATTAAAATTTCTTGAGTTCCTTATGCTTGAATGATTTATGTATCACATATATTAAGATCCTAATCTGGAGAGCATATTTGTTAGATTCAAATTTAGAAGTTTTGGAGAGGATGACAAAATTAAAACATTCTTCCTTTGAGGAAATGGATGAGAGAAAACAGCAAAAGTTGAAGCTGTGTCTCCATGTGACCTCATGCAACAGGAAAGCAAGAAGAAACTGAAGTTCAAAGAAGTTGCCTGGATTCTTACAGGTGCAGAAACCCCTGACTTTTTAGAACATGTACAAGCTTTCCCTGTTCTTAGATAATGGCTATGGTTTCATGTAAACTTTCTGGGGTTTGATCAAAAGATAAACATCCCTGAGTGACTTCTATGGACTCTGTTTGATACCCCACTGGTAAAGAGAAGAGGTCAAAGACAGCTCATAATGCTGAAGTGTTTACTCCGTTAGATTAGTCTAATTAGGGCTCTCAGAGCTCCTGATCAAAGGAAATTTAGCATTTTCCTATAATAGCAACCTAAAATATTGCAGGAGATAGTAGTATAGAAAATTTCTGTTAGCCGGTGGTTTAACTGAGGTTCTCATTTCACAGGTAAAGGAAAATCTCAGGTGTGACTGGGGTCTGTTCCATTCACCTGCCTCACCCCATCTCCTCTCTCTCTTTGGTTCCTCCTGCTTAACCAGACCTGGGGCTCTGAGTTTCTGTGCCCCTTTGGCTACTAGATGCTTGGCTTCACCCCGCAAGGGCCCAGAGGCTGTGCTTTGTGACTTGTATGTTTCCAAACCTTCCCATCCTGATAGCAGAGACACTTTTCTCAGCTGTCTTCCAATCTACTTCTAAAAGCTTCTCTTTCCCTTGTGACTTGTTGCTTATAATCTGCTGTGGCTTTTAAGATCTTTTTAACTCATTTTTTTGAATTTAAAAATAATAGCCAATCTGGTTGGGTTAAGTGAGGGTTCCAATGTTTTTTTTTTTTCTCTCTTCTAAATAATATGCATGAGTATTCTGACAAAGATTTTTGCACTTTGTATATACTTATGGATGGAGGAGCCTGGTCGGCTTCAGTCCATGGGGTCGTGAAGAGTAGGATGCAACTGAGTGACTTCACTTTCACTTTCATGCATTGGAGAAAGAAATGGCAACCCACTCCAGTGTTCTTGCCTGGAGAATCCCAGGGATGATGGAACCTGGTGGGCTGCCGTCTATGGGGTTGCACAGAGTCGGACATGACTGAAGTGTCTTAGCAGCAGCAGCAGCGTTATTACTAGTTTGGGCTTCCCAGGTAGCACTAGTTGTAAAGAACCTGCCTGCCGATGCAGGAGATGTAAGAGATGCGGGTTCAATTCCTGGGTTGGGAAGATCCCTGGAGAAGAGCATGGCAATGCACTCCAGCATTCTCGCCTGGAGAATACCGTGGACAGAAGAGCCTGGTGGGCTACGGACCATAGGGTCGCAAAGAGTCAGACATGACTGAAGCGACTCAGCACGCTTGTACATGATTAGTTTATCTCTTGGTTCTCAACTGTTCTAAAGAGTCAAGTAGCTGGATAGAGGAGTTTCTCATAGGAGAGTTATTATCCTGAACAAATCTGTTTTTCTTAGACTGAAATTATGAAGCTGTGAGTTCAGAGATTTCTTTAAAAGGTAACTAGGGTTTAGGTGAGTGTATATAATCTTCCCATAAGACATAAACTGGGTTAATAAAAGGAAATCAGGAATGTAATCAATTGATTATGAGAATCCATTTCATAATTGGGTCATATTTCTGTTTAACTTGGAACAGGGTCCTGGTCCCCTGCAATCATGCAAATATCCCGAGGAAGAGAAACACCTGAATATACAAAATCAGCCTTTTGTAGCCCATAATCAAGACCTTACTGGGGATCTCTTGAAACTAGCTTTGGATGGGGTGGTGAGAAGTGACTCAAGGTGAAATGCCACTTGCTTAGTTAGGGAAGGCAAACAGAGAGTCCACCATGTTCGTAAAGACGAAAGAGACTGGAGCAGTTTGCTGATCATGTTTTTCCTATATTATTTACATGCCATGTGCTCCCACATCTGAAGGGTGAGTAACTGGAAGACATATGGCTGTCCCCCCTAAATATTGCACAAAGCTTCTACCAGAAACCCCTGGGGAGAGTAGTGGTCTGAAAATGAGTAAAATTTCTGATGGACTTGGCACCACGAAGCAGGATTTGGGGATCTGTTATGAAATCCATCTTACTTAAGACATTTCTAAATATCTCAGTGAAGGGAGTCCAAGTAGGGAGACTTCTGGAAATCAAACAGTAAGAGTCAGGACTTAAGTAATGTCTAATTGTTTGCCTCTGAACAGACAGTTATCATAGAGGCAGATAAATGCAAAACTGATCATCAAAAATATTACGTAAAAGAGGATTCAATTTAGTAATAATGAAGCAATTTGTTTTTTAATGCCAGCATCTAGCACTCTCACATTCACAATGTTCTTATTTTACTGTAATTTAAAAATCCCCTGCAATGTGCAATACAAGCAGTGCTGAGCTAAGAACAGAGGTGTGAAACAGAGAGTACTTCTCATTAGATTAGCAGAATCGTGTACATCCACGATACCAGAGATGCAAAAAGATTCCTGCTGAAGATGACTTTACACCTCTGAGAATATTTCCCTTATAACACAGTATATGCCAGATGTTTAACATCTCACTTAATCGCACAGCACACTGAAAAATAGATTCTATTATCCTTGAAGTTAAATAACTTGCCCAAGGGGCATGAAAGCAACTGCAATTAGAATCTGGGTCTCACTGACTCCAGGGATGATGCTGCCTTCTTTGAGTATAACAAATAAAAAAAAGAGAGTTTTGTAGACCAGGTTTATACAGCACAAATTAAATGGAGCTCTGAAAATATTCAGTGGGAGCATCTATGCTCCTCATGTGAATAATATGGCAATTTTTTTCTGAGTTATCTATATTTCTTCAATTGGGTTGGGATGAATAGATCATTTCTAAATAAAACAGGAGAGCATAAAAAAAAATGAAATGAATGGGCTCAATCCCAGTTGAAGCAAGAAGAGTGAAATACATTTCCCTGCTTGAAAGAAAACGATTCATCTATTTGAGGTTCTATAAATGCCCTCTTTTAGAAAGTCATACAGCTCTGTCTAGAAGGGCATTTTCTCTCGAAATGACGGGGGCTTTCATTTTGTGAAGGAATATCCTTTCATGCACTGACCCAAGTGAATAGTTTGCTCTGCAAACCAGAGAAGTTGGTATTGGTGATACAAAGGGGAGGCAGGATGGTAGAATCAGGAGGAGAAACCAGGCTTGCATTTTTGTTGTTGTTGTTTAAACATTTTTTCCCTCCAAAGATAAAAGGAGAGTAATAGTAACCATTGTGGGAAATAGAGATTGTAAGCTGTCTGGCTCCACTGCAGGATTAAAGTGACTGGGCAGAATTTTACTTGAAGAGCATTTAGTGATGGGTGATGCAAAATAAAGAAGATAATTTATGCATGTTCCTTGACAACTAGGTTAGGAGGGATGGAATTTAAGGAACAGAGCTGAAATGATACTGAAAGTAAGTAGGTGCAGAGTGATCAGGGATGGTTGTTTAAGGGGCAGGAGAAAGTGGTGACATCACTTTCAAAATGGGACACTGACTATAAAGCCAACAGTATTAAGAGGGGAGTGATTTCTGGAGGAAGAGTAGGGGATCAAAGGCCATGTTCACCCCAGGAGAGATTTGACTGTGATTCCATACGAAATATGGTTCTAGCTGCGACTGTCGCCTGCCTTCAGACAAATCCAAACAGGATATTGTGTATTTCCATGAAGTGATGCACAGCTTCAAAAACTCAGCTTGTTCAAAATAAAACTCAGTTTCACCTTCTAGAGGCCCTCTTCCTCAGTTCCTGCATTATCCTCTGACTTATTGCCTTCTTCACCTCTAAGGTTCAATCGATGACTAAATCTTATCATCCAGACTCTGAAGACTGTCCACGTCTCCTCCTCTTTATCACTGCTGTGGCCTAGTTAAGGTTTTCAACTCTTCTCATTTGGATAATGGCATGACCATTCTCCTGGCTCTGTCTCTAGTACTTTCTATGTTTAATTATTCTTCCTCACCAGAGAAAACTTTGAATAACTACATAATTCAGTCACAGTGTGAACATCAGACATTCCTGTGATCACATGTCTTGCCAAGAACAATTTATTTAAGTCTTGATACTTTTGAACTGTGGTGTTGAAGAAGACTCTTGAGAGTCCCTTGGACTGCAAGGAGAGCAAACAAGTCCATCCTAAAGGAAATCAGCCCTGAATATTCATTGGAAGGACTGATGCTGAAGCTGAAACTCCAATACTTTGGCTACCTGATGTGAAGAACTGACTCATTTGAAAAGACCCTGATGCTGGGAAAGATTGAAGGCAGGAGAAGGGGACGACAGAGGATGAGATGGTTGGATGGCATCACCAAGTTGATGGACATGAGTTTGGGTAAGCTCTGGAAATTGGTGATGGACAGGGAAGCCTCGCGTATCACAGTCCATGGGATTGCAAAGAGTCGTACATGACTGAGTGACTGAACTGAATTATCAGAAATGATCTAATAAGGATCTCATACTGGTCCTCCTAGAATCTGAAGTGTTCCTGCCACAATTGTATGGCATGCAGGATCTTAGTTCCCCAACCAAGGATTGAACCTGTGTCGTCTGAACTGGGAGCACAAAGTCTTAGCCATTGGACCACCAGGGAAGTCCTTCTGCCATTTTTTTAAGGACCCAAGTTGAAACAAGGATAACCCATATTCCATTGGAGAAATGTCTTAAAATCGGAGAAACAAGGGGTCTTACATGCAAGCAATGGACAGGCTAATTTTTAAGAAATGGAAACCGAAGTCCAGGGATGGCAACAGATTTTCAGGACAGACTGTGAAAGGCAGAGTCAAGACGTGCTTAAACTGAAGCAGGATCCTCTATGACCCACCTCCCAGAGTGATGGAAATAAAAGCGAAAATAAACAAATGGGACCTAATTAAAAGCTTTTACACAATGAAGGAAACTATAAGCAAGGTAAAAAGATAGCCTTCAGAATGGGAGACAATAATAGCAAACAAAGCAACTGACAAAGAATTAATCTCAAAAATATACAAGCAGCTCCTGGAACTCAATTCCAGAAAAATGAATGACCCAGTGAAAAAATGGGCCAAAGAACTAAATAGACATTTCTCCAAAGAAGACATACAGATGGCTAACAGACACAAGGAAAGATGCTCAACATCACTCGTTATCAGAGAAATGCAAATCAAAACCACAATGAGGTACCATCTCACGCCAGTCAGAATGGCTGCTATCCAAAAGTCTACAAACAATAAGTGCTGGAGAGAGTGTGGAGAAAAGGGAACCCTCTTACACTGTTGGTGGGAATGCAAACTAGTACAGCCACTATGGAGAACAGTGTGGAGATTCCTTAAAAAATTGGAAATAGAACTGCCATATGACCCAGCAATCCCACTGCTGGAAACCAGAATTGAAAGAGACACGTGTACCCCAATGTTCATTGCAGCACTGTTTACAATAGCCAGGACATGGAAAAAACCTAGATGTCCATCGGCAGATGAATGGATAAGAAAGCTGTGGTACATATATACAATGGAATATTACTCAACTATTAAAAAGAATGCATTTTAATCAGTCAACCTGCTTATTTAACTTATATGCAGAGTACATCATGAGAAGCG
>SJYV01003368.1:654273-686655 GCA_006410875.1 Neotragus pygmaeus
TTCTTTGGAAGGAACGATGCTAAAGCTGAAACTCCAATACTTTGGCCACCTCATGCGAAGAGTTGACTCATTGGAAAAGACTCTGATGCTGGGAGGGATTGGGGGCAGGAGGAGAAGGGGGCGACAGAGATGAGAGGGCTGGATGTCATCACCGACTCGATGGACATGAGTTTGAATGAACTCTGGGAGTTGGTGATGGACAGGGAGGCCTGGCATGCTGTGATTTATGGGGTTGCAAAGAGTTGGACATGACTGAACAACTGAACTGAACTGACTGAATGAGGTGGATGAAACTGGAGCTTATTATACAGAGTGAAATAAGTCAGAAAGAAAAATACCAATACAGTATACTAACGCACATATATGGAATTTAGAAAGATGGTAACGATGACCCTATATGCAAGACAGCAAAAGAGACACACATGTAAAGAACAGTCTTTTGGACTCTGTGGGAGAAGGTGAAGGTGGGATAGTTTGAGAGGGTAACATTGAAATGTGTGTATCATCATATATGAAGCAGATCACCGGTCCAGGTTCAATGCATGAGACATGTGCTCAGGGCTGGTGCACTGGGATGGCCGTGGGGAATGGGATGAGGAGGGAGGTGGCAGGGGGGTTTTGGATGGGAACACATGTGCACCCGTGGCTGATTCATGTCAATGTTTGGCAAAAACCACTACACTACAATATTGTAAATAATTAGCTTCCAATTAAAACAAATAAATTAATTTTTTTAATGTGCTATCTTCTGCCTCTCTGGGTTCATGCTCTTCCATGCCTCACCATGGCACGTCAGCCCATCAACATGAGCTGATCATTGCTCAAGTTTCAGGAAGGTCGTCTTGATCTGTAGATGGGTTGGGATGTGCCTGGGGGAAGCACAGGGTCAGCGAACCTGGGAAAGAGATCCAGAGCTCTTATAGAGAGTAGAAGTAACAGCTGAAACCTAGGGTGTGGTAGGAAGGACAGAGAGAAGGGAACGAACTTGAGAAAGAGAACATGACTTTGTGCCCATAATTCCCTGTTGTTGCTCAAAGATGTTTCTGGGACAGAGATTGTCTTGAAACACATTCTCATCATTTTGAGAAGTGACTGTCTTCCAAGGTATAGTGAGTAAGCCACTCATGAGGTGCCAGCAACCCTGGGTCAGAGGTTGGACTCCACAAACTCGCTTATATCATTGGACCAATGAGTGAAACAAAATATCTTGAGGGACTCAGATTGCTTAAGCAATGTATTGCTGGCAGAAATTAGCAAGAGGGAGAAGGAAGCACTTGAGGGGAGGAAAGGCCCTCTCCTAAATCAACTCTTCTCAGAGGCAATAACTTTTCATGGCTGTAATAGAGGTTAGAATATTAACTCAAGTTCTAAGTTAGTAAGGTTTTGTGTCTTTGCTTGTTTGTGTTTTACAAATCTTCACCTTTCCACCAAGCTTTCCCCCCTGTCTACCCCTAATTCCTTGGGGAACTCTGAGATCACACCTGAATCTTTAGGTCCTGAAGCCATCTTTGGACATATGTGACAAAGGAGGTATATTTAAATCTTGCCTCAAGGCTCATGTTGCATGGTTGAGACAGAGAACTGGTTACTGTCATTTGAACCATAAATTGGACTTATTAAACTAAGCTCTGAAAATCTCTCCTGTAAAGTTGCCTTGCTGAATTTTGGAGACATGGACCCACAAAGAGAATCCTCGAATTGATCTCTTAAGTTTGGCAAACATTTAAACTTACTAGTAAAATTATATATTTATATATAATTAAATATATAAGTACATAGATATTTATATACAAGGTATAAGTATACAGGCATTTATATCATTACAAATATAAGTATATGTCTATATAATAAATATACTAAATATTAAGCTATACTAATATTAAAGTATGGTTTTCCAGATGGCGCTAGTGGTAAAGAATCTGCGTGCCAATGCAGGAGATATAAGAGGTGCGGTTCAATCCCTGGGTCAGGAAGATCCCCTGGAGGAGGAAATGGCAACCCAAGTATTCTTGCCTGGAAAATTTCATGGACTAAAATACTATTTTAGTATTAATATCAAGCTTCCCTGGTAGCTCAGTCAGTAAAGAGTCTGCCTGCAGTGCGGGAGAACTGGGTTCAATCCTTGGGTCAGGAAGATCCCCTGGAGAAGGAAACGGCAAACCACTTCAGTATCCTTGCCCAGAAAATCCCATGAATAGAGAAGTCCGGTGGGCTGCAGTCCATGGGATCACAGAGTCAATAAACAAAATATTATAAAATATAATTTAAAAAACACTAAAAATAAATTAAAAGCTAGGTCCATTATAGATAATCATATATTTACAGCATCATTTTGAGGTCTGTACATCTATTCTAGGCACTAGAGGCTCCTAGCACTATAATTGGGGCTATTTTAAATAGCAAATAAAATTAAGGAGATCATAAATTTAGAATTGGAAAAGTCCTTAGAGATCATCTATTTATTTACTGGACATATGTGGCCTTAGGAATGCTTCTTAAACACTATGGGTCTTACTTTTTAAATATATGAAAAGAGAGAGCTTGAGAATGTCAGCCAGGTAAAAAGGCCTGAGATCAAGGCCTTCAGCAGAAAGCCTGATACTGAGATGGTGACAGAACAGGCGCTGAAACTACCTGGAGACTCTTAAGACTGAACAGCGTTCATCATCCACAGCTCACTAGGCAAGGTGCTCCACATCTCGGTGCCTCCTCCTGTGGATTCTTGACCACCAACTCTTCCAATGCCTTAATCCACTTGTTTGTTTTAACACTTAGTTTTAGCCTTTGCTACTACATCTCATGTGGGCTTCTTCAGTGGCTCAGTGGTAAAGAATCTGCCTGCAATGCAGGAGATGCGGGTTCGAGCCCTGGGTCTGGAAGATGCCAGGGAGGAGAGCACGGCAACCCATTCCATTATTCTTGCCTGGAGAATCCCACGGACAGGGAAGCCTGGTGGACGACAGTCCATGGGGTCACAAAGAGCTAGACATGACTGAAGTAACTTAGCACGCATGCACGCACTACATCTCATGTAAGGTTCAGGTACGAGGCAGACAGGAGAAAAAGAGTTTCAGTCCCAAACCATGTATCTCTTCATCTGCCAGACTAAGGCAGGCATCCAACAGCGCCCCATTCTATAGAACACACCACTGAGTGGATTAATAGTGGAGGGCTTCTATGATGTGTGTGTGTGTGTGTGTGTGTGTGTGTGTGTGTGTGTTAGTCGCTCAGTTGTGCCCGACTCTTTGTGATCCCATGGACTGCAGCCCATCAGGCTTCTCTATCCATGGGATTTTCTAGGCAAGGATACTGAAGTGGTTTGCTATTTCCCTCTCCAGGGAATCTTCCTGACCCAGGGATTGAACCTAGGTCTCCTGCACTGCAGGCAGACTCTTTACCAACTGAGCTACCAGGGAAGCCTGACTTCTTTGATACTATATAGCAAATTAATCAATTTACAGTATATTTAAGGAGAGAATTGAGTTAATAACACAAGCTACAGTTAGTTTAGTGAGGGCATACAGCAGGAAACATGCTAAGTGGGTATTTTTTCTCCTTCAAATGAAAAAACCTTAAGAGAGAGGTATTATTTTAGTTTCATTTTACAGATGAGGAAACTGAGGCTCAGAGAGTTTAACTAGCCTGCTCCAAGGTCACACAACTAGTGAGTGGCAGAGTAGAATTTAAATTTAGAGTAGTCATGATGATGTCCTACTGCCGACGTGAAAAGGAGGTAGACATAGAATCTGAGGTCAGAGAAAAGTAGCTATGAAATATTCCCCCTCCCAACAAATTACTCTCTCTGCCAAAAGGAGCTTTCCTACACCGTTGGTGGGAATGTCAGTTGGAGCAGCCACTATAGAAAACTGAACGGAGGGGCCTCAAAAACTATAAATAGAGTTACCATTTGAGCCAGCAATCCAAATCCTGGGCATATATCCTGACAAAGAGCCCATTTATCTCACCATCTTGGTAAAGCTCACGGTGAGGACTAAGCAAGAGGCCAAGCAGAAGCAGCACCATTTGGCTAGCTCATGGGGGAGTCCCATTGGGAGGTCCCGGAGGCTGGAAGGGATGGGGCAGGGCTCCAAGGGCATCAAAGACTTGAGGGGCAGGGCCTAAATGAAGGTTGAATTCCCTCACCCTCCTGCTCATCACCTGAGTAAAGGCTGGAGAGTAAATGAAAATAGCCATCCTCCGGAGAAAAATATTTATTCATTTAGTGGCTGAAACAAAATGCCATCTCTGTTGTGATAACAAAGGATTTCAAGTGCCTTACTGTCGTTTCTCAATACACTCGTGGTCTGACTCCTGGGTCATAGGGTGCAACAGTCCATGTAATCCCCTGAATGGAAAAAAATTAGGCTCCAAGTACCAAATGGACACTCACGACATAATATCAGGTAAAACAAGCATATTCTTCCCTCCCCCCACCTTCCCAAACCTCCCCAAATGTTAGAGAAATAGGGAGAAATTCCAGTCATTTCTCATTACTGTGAAGGTCAGCCTGGCTGGGAAAATTGTTTCTGCTTTACAATTCCCCAAACTGTAGAAAGCAGTTAGACTTCTGGACAAAAACTAATGTTGCATTCAAAGGGAAAAGAGGCTGAGACGGCATTGCTGCAGTAATAAGAGAATTTTTTACTCTTTCCACTTCCCCGTGAACCTAATCAACTGTGACATGAGAAAATATACTGGGCTCACCCAGCCAGAATCAGAGTGCCACCTGAAAATGTCCTCAATATTCCACTGTTTGGGACTTTACAATGATCCTTCCGACATCAATTTTGTGCATGTACATCAAAATGCCATTAGAAATGCCTACCCGTTGCTCTGTTCATAGGCCTGCCCTGGGCCTCCGGTCCCAGAATCGCAGTCAGGAACCCCGGGATGGGCCAATGGTTTCTTTTACTCATCTGAAAGCATTTGCTTAGATGAAAAGTTGTGTTGGGGGAAGCAGGAGCTCTAAAGATCTTTATGCTGACCTCTCCCTCAAAGCACTCTCGAGGTTCATTAGGTGGGGACCTGAATTTGAGGGGATTAAGAATCTGCCTTGAGGCTTCCCTGGTGGTGCAGTGGTTAAGATTCTGAGATTCTACTGCAGAGGGCATGGGTTTGATCCCTTGTCAGGGAATCCAGATGCTGCAAGCCTCTCAGCACAGCTGAAAGAAAGAAAGTCTCCAGCCACTGACACTAAAAAAAAAAAAAAAAAAAAAGAGCCTTAAACTGTTAATGAGGATTCGTTGGTTTATTGAGTTCCGAGGTTTTCTCCCAGACTTAGATCATTGGTCAGCATCCCCCAGGGGACTGGAGTTCAGAAAAAAGCAAACCTGAATGAGTGTATGCACAGACGCCTTTGAATAATCCGAGCAGTTGATTAATTCTAGCAGACTATTCCTGAATAATCCTAGCAGCTGTCACTCACGTGGTTGCTACAGAGCCTGTGTAGGTGGAGAGGCACACAGATTACTCGTCACTCTGCTTCCTGTCATATATGTGTGTGTGTTTTCTGGGTTCATCCACAGACACATCAACATGCAAAAATGAGGTGCAGCGGTTTTTGACAAGTGCCTGGCATGTGTAATGAAATTCTTGATGACACTTTTATTACTTTTCAGTTTCGTAAAGTTGAACAAATCTGATGTGACTCTTCACAAGTGGCATTATCATCTTTTCCCTTTGCCCTAATATTTACAGGAAATATTACAAGTGTTTGACATATAAATCCAGCATTTGACTGACTTTAATAACCATGTGATCAATAAGAAGTGATATTTTTATAGTCCAAGTTCAATATTTAAAGGGTCACGGGTGATGAGTCTTCATCAAAGCAATAAAGCTAGATTTTTTTTTTCAGAATCTCTTACTTCTTTTCTAAAAGAATTCTTTTGAGTGAGTACAACCAAGAGTTAAGATCTATAAGAAGTTGGCCACATTACAAAGGATGTGGGCATTACAGGGGTACAGACACTTCTGCTTTCTCAATGACTTGATTTTTGGATACTAAGAAATTCAACATGATGAACACTGATAGAAACTAGATAGAAAATCAATGAATGTAAATCTGGGAGCTTATTCTTTATTCGATAAGAACACCAATTCCCAGCCTCTTTGTAAAATTATTGCTTCTTCAGTAAACTCACAGTTAGCTCGGACTGGGTAGTCAGGTCTCTGTCTCCTGTGTGCTGGGTTCTAGAATAATTCCTGAAGGTAAGCACCAAAATTTTCCCCCATTGCCCCATTCTCCCCCATTTCATACTCTTCCTAAGCTGATGGGTATTCAGAGTACAATAAACACTAATAATCTTGATGGTTGGGCTACAGCATATGACCATGACTCTTGGTGCTTAGAGTACAAGAGCATGTTTGAGTTGTTGGTAAGATTGGTCAGTCTCAGAGGTCAGTACATCATATTTCTAGTAGCACTCTCAATCTGCAAAAACCACTCAGTCTCCTGGCATCAGAAGGATTTATTTCCCGTTTTCTTTGGGCTTCTCTCTCCTTTCCTCTAATCTCATCAGCATCATACAGCATCACATCTACTGATAATACAACACTCACCATTTATATCAGACATTTTTCTAAGAGCTGTGCAGATATCAATTTAATTTCCATGGGAAACTTATGAGGTTTATACTTTTATTTGCATTTTAAAAGAAGTACACTGAAGCACAAAGGGTTAAACAATAGGCCTACAATCATGCAGCTACTAAGTGAAAGAGCCAAAATTCCAACCCAGGCAGGCAGGCAGGCAGGCTTCAGTTTCCTCTTTCAACTATATAATATACTGAATCTTATTATCTTTATTTAAGGGGATTACCATCATTATTGTCATTAAAATATTATCCTATAGCCAGGTTTGGCAGACTAGTTCTCATGGGCCAAATTTGGTCCACAGCTTGTTTGTTTGTTTGTTTGTTTTTTACAGCCCACTAGCTAATACGGTTTTCACAGATGAATATTTGCACTTGCTTTGATGATGACAATGACTAATTTTGAATTTTAATAAAGTGAAACGTTATCTTCCTTGATGGCTAATCTTATGTGTCAACCTGAGTAGGCCAAGGGGTGCCCAGATATTTGGTCAAACATTATTCTGGATATTTCCATAACAGGGAATTCTCTTGCCTGTAAACCTTTGAATTCAAATTGGATGGAAATCAGCTCTGCAGACTTTAGACTTCTCAGCCTCCATAACCACATGAGTCAATTCCTTATAATAAATAATAAACCTCTCATTTTTCTCTTTGCGTTGACCCATGAACAACACAATGTGGAGGTTGGCAGTTGAAAATCCACTTACCAATCCCCTGTATCCTTGGTTCTGTATCTGTGCATTCAGACAACCATGGATTGTGTAGTACTGTGTTTATTCATTCATATATTTATTGAAAAAAAATCTATGCCTCAGTGGGCCTGTGAAATTCAAACCTATGTTGTTGAAGGGTTAGCTGTACATATGTAATATATACATATATGTGTATCTATGTATCTATCTCTCTAATCTCCACATATGTATGTGCATTAAAACTGCTGGTTCTGTTTCTCTCCAGAACCTGGACTAATAGACTCCCCCTACCAAGAAAAAAATTCTATCCTCCTCATTAGTAACTGGTATAACAAAAATTTCTACTCAGTTACTATTAATATACTTCAAACTTCATCAATAAGGAATTCATGGAAATTTGTTCTCTCTTGTTATATAAGTACCTAAAGAATATTCTAAATGTGGTCTCAACCCACAAAGCCCTAATTATTCACTATTTGACTCTTAAAATAAATGTTTCCCAACTCCTGCACTATGGCAATGAGCCTGTGGTTGAATCTGAACAATCTAGTTAGTTTGATTGATTGTCCATCTTGATTGAGTGTTTGGCAGAATTATCAGTGGAATCATGTGACAGTAACCATAGTGTATCCAATACAATTCTCCTTTGGCTGGTGTTGGGCAAGGTCAGAGCTGGCTCAAGGGGAAAATCTATAGGAGATGTGAAAACTGGTGAACTGGCTCTGAGCAGAACAGTGAGGGCTTGTAATGCTCTGGGTTTCTCCCAGAATGAATTTTAAGAACCACTTCTTAGAGTCTGGCTTCTTTTGCCCTGATAAACTCAGGAACATCCTGGATCCTAAAGACTTCATGGGTAGGAAAAGTCTTTTTACCCCTGAACAGGTCCATACTCTGGAGAATTGTACCCCTTTGCCCTTTAGGAAATTCATGTAATTTATGAGAAAGGGACAGCATTGTTCAGGGCTCTTCTGAAAGGAAAAAAACAAAAACAAAACTAGAACCAGTAGGATAAAGGAACTGATTTATGTGAATACAGAGGCTGGCAAGTCCAAAGTTTGCAGGGTGGGCTGGCAGGCTGGCTATCTAGAGTGGGCTTGAACAGCTGATGTGGAAGTTCAAGTCTGAAGGCAGTTTGCTGTAGAATTCTCTCTTGTTCAAGGAAAGTCAGATTTTTGTTCCATTCGGACCTTCAGCTGATTGAATGTAGCCCACCTACATTATGGAGGGTAAACTGCTTTACTCAAAGTCCACTGATTTAACTGTAAATCTCATCCCAAAACATCCACATAGAAACATGCAAAATAATGTTTGAATACATCTGAGCATCACGGTGCAGTCTAACTGACACATAAAATCATCCATCTCAGGGAATAATTTAGATGGCAGGGGAAGTAGTGGGGAGTGGGCAAAGAGCAGTGGTATTCATTTGCAGCAAAACAGAAATCATCTAAGTGAATAACTTCTACTGATGTTCCAATATCCAAGCCACACTCTTACTATGTCTTCCTCTGGATCTTCTTACCCTCACAGATTCTATCAGAACTTTAGAGTCCTGTTCAAGTTCTACCACCTCCAGGAAGTCCTCCTGGACATTCCAGTCCTCAGCTTGCTCCTCTCTGGGTCTCTGAGAGCACTTGCTGTCTGCCCAAACAGTTGGATCCTTCATTATGTTTTCTTATATTGCATGTAAGTCCTGCTTTCTGGGAACATCCTTATGACTGATACCAACATAATGACCCAAAGTCATCAGGGAGTTGCAATTATGTTCCCTTTCACATGCACTGGGCAATTCACACCCCTGTGACTGTCCAACTCAACCATCTGTTAAATCTTTGAAATACTTACTTTACTAGGATCTTGGAAGATAATATGAGATAATGTTTGTAAAAGTACTCTGTCAACCACAAAGTATGATACAAATAGAAGAATTCTATTATGATGATATTCTGTTTAAGAAGGCAGGAGATGAGAGTAAAATGTTTTTAAATGATTTACATTTTACAAATTTTATAGTTCTACTCTAAAAGCTTTAACCCTTCACTCTTCTGGGAAAATTCAGCTATCAAGAGGTACTTATTTTTTTGAGGGTCCAAGGGTTAACAATGGATAGCCAAGACTTCCCTGTGCTAGGGACTTCCCAGGTGGCCCAGTGGCTAAGAGTCCATGCTCCCAATGCAGGGGGCCTTGGTTCACTCTTGGGTTCCTGGAAGGACACGAGATCCCACATGCTGCAACTAACACCTGTCATAGGCACATAAAAAAAATGCTAAAAAAAGATTTTCCTGTACTATCCTGATATTCTTCTATTCTGTTTTTGAAAGTACATGCTTTCTCAGATTTTAAAATTACATTTATTTGCATAGCTTACCAGCTTCATTATATATTCAAATATTTAAAATCAAAGATTCAAATTTCATTGTATCAGGATTTTCTAATTCATCAGCTTTATAAAATAAATTGAGCGACTAGAACCTGAAAGCCTCCTTGTGATTCTCAAAATGTTGCCCCTCTCCTAGTCTCCATTTCTATCTTTGGGGGTGAAGATGAGCCCTCAAACTTTTTACTTCTGGAAAAACCCCCACCTCTCTGTCCCTGGGTTTTCAAAGCTCCCACCATCATCTACCTTGGAAGTCACCAGGAGTAAGCCATCCTGTATCCTTATTTGTTTCGGTTACCCAGGAAACCCAAGAATCCTAGCTAGTCCTCATCATCTGGACAATCTCCTCATATGGCACTGCAGAGCCCATATCTCTCAGCTTTTCTGTTTCTGAGACCCTTTCTTCCACTGCGGTCTTTCATCAGCCAAATTGTCTATCTCCTCATTGTCTTTTTGGAATGTTCTGTGAGGTTTTTTGCACTAACAGACATCCAGCTTTCCCCTAAGGCCACTGCTTCTCTGAAGACCTTGTATGTGGTGGCTGTTATCTTGCCACCTCTGGGCTTGGAAAAGTTGGCTTAAAGCTCAACATTCAGAAAACGAAGATCATGGCATCCAGTCCCATCACTTCATGGGAAATAGATGGGGAAACAGTGTCAGGCTTTATTTTGAGGGGCTCCAAAATCACTGCAGATGGTGACTGCAGCCATGAAATTAAAAGATGCTTACTCTTTGGAAGAAAAGTTATGAACAACCTAGACAGCATATTGAAAAGCAGAGACATTACTTTGCCTACAAAGGTCTGTCTAGTCAAGGCTATGGTTTTTCCAGGAGTCATGTATGGATGTGAGAGTTGGACTGTGAAGAAAGCTGAGCGCCGAAGAATTGATGCTTTTGAACTGTAGTGTTGAAGAAGGCTCTTGAGAGTCCCTTGGACTGCAAGGAGATCCAACCAATCCATCCTAAAGGAAATCAGTCCTGAGTGTTCATTGGAAGGACTGATGCAGAAGCTGAAGCTCCAATACGTTGGCCACCTGACGCGAAGAACTGACTTATTTGAAAAGACCCTGATGCTGGCAAAGATTGAAGACAGGAGGAGAAGGGGATGACAGAGGATGAGATGGTTGGATGGCATCACCAACTCAATGGACATGAGTTTGAGTAAACTCCAGGAGTTGGTGATAGACAGGGAGGCCTGGTATGCTGCAGCCCATGGGGTCACAAAGAGTCAGACATGNCTGCGTTTGAGGGCTGAATTCCCAGGTAGAGTCCTATTGGTCTTGCTTGGCTCGTGTGTGTGCTCCTTGGCCAGGAGAAGGTGAGGCACAGTGATTTACAATTTCAATGAGACCCTAGACACTGAGGGAGAGGAAATTTCCTAAAAGAAGGACAGGAACAAGGACATGGTGTATTTGCCTGAATGGGACCTCCTTTTCTTTGGTTGTCATTTACCGGAATTGCAGTCAATGCTTTGCAGTGGTTGGCTGATGGTCAACCTCAGTCATGGATTGACTATCACTGGAAACATGAAACAGAGACGCTGACAAAGAAGGGAGTCATTAGATTCTGGAGGACGAGGATGAAACTAGATGATCCTGGCCCCATTTGATTTATTTCAGGGAGTCTTCTCTGTACCCAAGAAGGGATAGAAAATGTGGTCCCCAGAGACGGAGTCTCTTAGCAATCTGGGCTTTGCAACCATTTTTCTGTGCAGAGTACCTCATCTGGATTTAGACCCGAAGCAGTGGGGGTGGGGGTCACTTAGCACAGGGAAGAAGAGATGGGAAAGGCAACTTTATAGCACCCTTTATCATGAATGTAATAGGGTCAGATGAGGCTGACAAGCCAGTCCTCACAGCTGCTGTGAAGAAGGAAGGCTGGGCTGAAATTGCAATATGAATTATTTAGGCAGAACATGAGGAAGGGCTTTCTGGCTGCAAGGAAAGTAAGACATTGGAGCAAGCCTTCAAAATATGGTTTTCTTCCAAAGTGATCAGTTAGTGTCCCTTCTGCCCCTAATTCTGTGACACCCCCCACCCCCCAGGTAACCACAACATTTTGTCTAGGTAGGATTGGGTTTCAGAATATTTCTCAGCCCAGCACTTAAGATGGCCTCCACTGATCAACTGGACAGGGGAATGGCGGGGGTGGGGATGACCCAATTTATTGCCCCAAAGGTAGATTCAGAATTGAGATTGTGAGTAGTAACTGTTTGCACTCAGTAGCTCTTCAGTATTTTGCCACACTTGGGAGTCACGACCGACTCTTTAGGTAATTGCCAAGGCAACAACAACAACAACAGCAACAGAAAATCCCAAGGGAGAGAAAAAAAGGACAGGGAGTTTTGTATGGGTGAATGCTTTGAAGCAGAAGTGCAGTATTAACCGGAAGTGTTTAACTCCATTGAGAACATACAGAATAGATATGTGTCACTTAAGAGTTTTTGCACTGTATACAGAAAGGAAACACAAGTCACTCTGGCTAAAATGATTTATGCAACTTATTGACTACAGAAACAGGGAAATCCAGACACTGCTCAGTTTGGCTGATCGGGTAAGGCTTGATCTAGCAGTTTACAGCCCTCTCCTTTTGCATCTTCCTGATAATAGCTTCATCCTCAGGCATCTCTTCGTGGGTTATCAGTAGCTCCATGCTGTTTGCTCCTGGTCTAGAAACAGCTGCAGCAGCTGCAGACTTTCCACCTTTCAACCCACAGCATTTAGAGAAGACAGAACAGCTCTTTACATACCTCTTACTTGAGTCCTTGGAGTCTTTCTTTCTCATTGGTGGGTTCTTTACCACTAGGGCCACCTGGGAAGCCCACAGTGGTCACATACATGGGTTAATCTGAGGATTTTTCTAGGCATTACATGGGATGACGACAAACAATAGCGCCTCTATTTGCATCTTAAATTGGATTCAAATAGGGACTCTTGTGCAAGAGACCTATTGAAGACTGCTTTCCAGAGAAGGATGGGCTTCCCTGGTGGCTCAGGGGTAAAGAATTCACTGCCAGTGCAAAAGATGTAGGTTCAATCCCTGGGTCGGGAAGATCCCCTGGAGAAGGAAATGGCAACCCACTGCAGTATTCTTGCCTGGNGACACGACTGAGTGACTTCCCTTTCACTTTTCACTTTCATGCATTGGAGAAGGAAATGGCAATCCACTCCACTGTTCTTGCCTAGAGAATCCCAGGGACGGGGGAGCCTGGTGGGCTGCCGTCTCTGGGGTCGCACAGAGTCAGACACGACTGATACGACTTAGCAGCAGTAGCAGCATGCCTGGTTTTGGAGAAGGAAATGGCAACCCACTCCAGTATGTTTTCCTGGAAAATCCCATGGACTGAGGAGCCTACCTACAGTCCACGGCGTCGCCAAGAATCGGACAAAACTGAGCAGCTTCACTTTCAATTTTCACTTTCATGCCCTGGAGAAGGAAATGGCAACCCACTCCAGTATTCTTGCCTGGAGAATCCCGGGGACAGAGGAGCCTGGTGGGCTGCCCTCTAAGGGATCACACAGAGTCGGACATGACTGAAGCAACTTAGCAACAGCAGCAGCAGCAGCAGCCTGCCTGGTTTGTGGTGAATTTACATAAGGAAGACAAAAGTCAATAGGGATGAATCTTGCAAGTTGAGTAGGATTTCAGTTGGGAGGGAAATATTGCAAGTTAATAACTAAAGCAGTAATGGCAGTGTATCATGGAGATAATAAAAGGTATATTCTTCTATTTAGGGAGCACAGTAAGGAGTCTGTCAATGCTAGGCATTTTAAATCATGTTATTAAACTGATTTCAATTCTAGAGACAGCACAGGGGTAACTACTGCTGGACCAGAGGATCAACCCCTGATCAATGGACAGTCTGCTGTAGGCTTGAGGGTGATCCCATGAGGTGACCTGGAAATTAGGGACACTGTTGTGTTAGTATCCAGTTGCTGCTTTAACAAATTACTAAACATTTAGTGGCTTATGGCCATACAAGTCTATCATCTTACAGTTCTGGAGATCAGATGTCTGAAATAGATTGGTAAGGCTGAGTTCTTTGCGCAGATTCTAGGGGAAAATCTGTTTCAGTGTTGTTCCCAGCTTCTAATGACTTCTTGCATTTCTTGGCTCGCGGTCACCTATCACTCCAACCTCTACTTCAGTCATGACATCTCCTTCTCTGACTGACTCTCTTGCTTCCCTCTTTCCCTTAGAAGGGCCCTTGCGATTACATTGAACTGGCCTAGATAAACTCTTCATCTCAAGATGCTTAGTTTAATCAAATCTGCAAAGCCCCATTTACCATGTGATATAACACAGTTACATGTTCCAGGGATTAGGATATGGACGTCTTTGGGAAGGTGAGTGCATTATTCTCTCTACCGCAACTGATAATTTTCTGAGTCAATCAAACACATTTATTGGACTTGGACTGGAGATTAGAGAGAGAATGGTCTTTCAGGATTTAGATGGGATTGGGGGAGATTAAAAAAAAAGAAGTTGAAACTTTCTGCTGAAGGGACAATGTGATCTGTGGTCTGTGATAAAGAGGAGTTGGGGAGAAAGGGAGGAGAAGGAAAAAGAAAACAGGAGAAAGAAAGAGAAAGGAAGGCTGGGAAGGAGAAAGAAGAAACAGACTAGTGAAGCTTTGGATCTTGATAACTTTTAAGATTCACATGCATCCCACAAATACACTTTCAGAAATAACCCCTTTTCCTTGTGGAATCCTAAAAGTCTGCCCTTTTTTTGGCCAAAAATTTTTGACACAAAAATGCTTTCCTGACTCAACATAACAGCAGGGAGAACAGGGAAGACAGAAGAGAAAGTAACATTAAAGTTAGAANAGCTGGTCTCACTCTAAGGCAAGGGGTCTGGCTTTCTGTGCCACTGGGCCATTCAGGCTGCTCCAAGGCCCAGGGGATGGAACCTCATTGGCGAGGCAACTTCCATTCAGTGGCAGCCAATTCTCCAGCGATGAGGGTGGCTGTGAGTCACTGGCAGTCTTTGTTCACTAGTGGGGGAGGTGTCCGCCATGGTGAAGGGAATCGATGGCATCGACTCCACCATGCTGGATACAAACTGGCCACCAAGGGGGAGGGAGACTGGGCTTGTGAGTAGCTCTAGCTTATCAACAGGAGCTGAAGAACAGAGCTGAGGTCCCCAGCGCCAGCAGGTGCTGGAGGAGGATTAGAGATGGAAACTGCTTGCCTCTTACCATGAGCTGATTCCTGCTATCAGTTTTCTCCAAAAAGCTGGACCAACTTTTTCAAAAAGATGATCTGGACTAGCCCCTTTATTTTAAAAACAAGGAAACTGAGGCCCAGAAAAATCAAGTAACCCAGATTCACACAGAGGGGGACAGACCCAAGACTGAACTTGCCCAAGCATCCTTCTTCAAACCTGGCGAGCCTCTTTTTGCTGCTTCTCTGAAAGCATGCAAGTAGGAGAGTGGCAGTGGCTTTGTGGAACTATGTCTCCATGAACTCAGTGACCTCCCTCCCACTGCTTAGAAGCAAATTTTGGTCACGTGGTGAATAAGCCTCCTAGACAATGGTGTTCTTGCTTTGGATGAGGCTCGCGGGAAACACGGTGAGCTCAGGTCCACGATAGCCAGGGAGACAGAGAGCTGGTGCCTGGGTGCTCACATTTATTTAACAAATATTTATTGTGCTAGACAGTGGGGGTTGCAGCGCTGCACCATCCAGATGGAGTCTTTCTTCTGGAGGCTACAGTCCAGTGGCAAAGACAAAAGTTAAGCTACTCTTTGTGCGATAAAAATGACAATTTTGATAACTGCTCTGAAGATGTCTGGGCTACTGTGTGAACCTGTAAGCAAGTGTCCTGACCTGGTTTGGGGTCAGAAAGCTTTTCTCGGTGGGAGTGATCAGAAGGAGATTGAAAGAATGGAGAGAAATTAGGAATTGGGTGGGTGAGGTCTGAGAAAGAGGATGGAAGAACATTCCAGAGAGAAGGAACAGCTTGTGTATGATCTCCAAGGTGGGGTGGTCTGCTTGAGACCCTCTTTATTTGAGGAAGGTGAGGTGGCTGGAGGGTAGGGTGGTAATGGGTGTGTTGAGAGATGAGGGTGGAAATTGACTCTTGAGTCAAGAGGAGGACAGGGCAGGAAGGTAAACACAGTAGGTATGAGGGTTGAGAGTGTGTGTGTGTGGGGGTGTAACAGAATACAATTTGTGTTTTAGAAGTATCATTCTGGAAGTTATGGCATGAGGGAGTATACTTAGCAATATGGCAGATTCAACTGGCATAGCCCTCTCCCTTCTTCACACAAGGTAGAATTATTGGAGAGAGAAACATATATATATATATATGTACACATATATATATATATATAAAATATGAATATATTATTACTATTGTGTGGTTAGATACCATCACTGACTCAATGGACATGAGCAAACTCCAGGAGATGGTGAAGGATAGGGAATCCTGGTGTGCTGCCGTCCATGGGGTTGCAAAGAGTTGGACGGGACTTAGCAATTGAACAGCAATTATTAATGAGTGTAATTTATAGTAACAACTGACATCTCCACTTAAGGCTAGAATGCAGCTTCCTTTATTAAAAGGGTGGAGAAATTCTATCCACACATTCAGGGAAGGTTGTTGTCCACCCAGGGTTGAAGGTTGAGAAAAGGAAATGTTGCTTAGTCACTAGAAAAGTGTTGGACTCTTTTTCATCCCATGGACTATAGCCCACCAGGTTCCTCTATCCATGGAATTTCCCAGGCAAGAATCCTGGAGTGGGTTGCCATTTCCTTCTCCAGGGGATCTTCCTGAATCAGGGATCAAACCAGCATCTCCTGCACTGGCGGGCCAGTTCTTTATCACTGAGCTGTCCGGGAAGCCCCTGAGGAAAGAAAATATCCAGTGAAAAAGTAAAAGGTAAGATCTGTGTTAGTATGGGTGCACATCTGAAATAGATTTTTTTTTTTTAACTTTTTAGCGGCATTGTGTAGCATGTGGGATCTTAGTTTCCCCGGATCACTAGGGAGGTTCCTAGAAATTTTAACATGAGAAATTAAGGTATAAATTCATCTGGGGTCAAGGAAATACCTGGAGAGTAAGACCCCTTTGTATGGTAACTTCTGCATCCCTTGGCTCACAGAATAAAGAACCTCTGTTGATGAGGAGCTCATCATTAAAAAATTATAAGCCACATCATTAGATATTTTACATAAAGGAAAGTTAAGAAATAACATCTCAGGAACTTGAGACAGTTGAACCATCTGTAAGAGATTATAAAATCAGTTTGTTGAAAATGATCAAATAAAAGAAGGATGAAAGACAATCATGAAAGCACAGGATATTGTAAAAAAAAAGGGAGAAAAAATTTTTTAAGGCCAACTAAAATGAACAGTAATCAAGAATATCCTCACTGAAATGAAATACTTGTGATTTCCTTGGCAGTCCAGTGGTTAAGACGCCCCACTTCCAGGACAGGTTTGGCATAGGTTCAATGCCTGGTCAGGGGACTAAGATNTTTTTAAGGCCAACTAAAATGAACAGTAATCAAGAATATCCTCACTGAAATGAAATACTTGTGATTTCCTTGGCAGTCCAGTGGTTAAGACGCCCCACTTCCAGGACAGGTTTGGCATAGGTTCAATGCCTGGTCAGGGGACTAAGATCCCACATACCATGCATCGCAGCTGAAAAAAAAAATGTTTTTAATACTTGATTTCATAAACAAATAGACATAGCTTCAGAGAAAGGTAGTAGTTTGAAAGATAGATTGAAAGAAATTATCCAGAGTGAAAAACTGGTGCTGATGAATCGGAAGGTGTCAAGAATAGAGTCAAAGGATGCTTGAGTTGTGTTGTCCCAGGCAAATGTGGTGCAATTAGAATGAAATTTAGGATACTTTGTGTTTCAGGACCAAGAAAAACGGGCCTGCTAAGGCAGCGACTGGGCTTCCTGTGTAGCTCAGCTGATAAGGAATCCACCTGCAATGCAGGAGATCCTGGTTCAATTCCTGGGTTGGGAAGTTCCCCTGAAGAAGGGATAGGCTACCCACTCAAGTATTCTTGGGCTTCCCTGGTGGCTCAGATGGTAAAGAATTCACCTGCAATGCAGGAGACCTGGGTTCGATTCCTGGGTTAGGAAGATCCCCTGGAGGAGGGCGTGAAAACCCACTCCAGTATTCTTGGCTGGAGAATCCCCATGGACAGAGGAGCCTGGTGGGCTACAGTTCATGGGGTCACAAAGAGTTGGACATGACTGAGCGACTAAGCACAGACACGAGACCAGTGAGCTTATCCTCTGGAGGGAAACCAGTGACTGGGTCGAGTAGAGAGAGGCTGACTTTCAGGCATTAGAAGGAAGTTTTCATTTTTCTAAGAACCAGGCTTGAAGAGACAGTGGATTATTATTGTGAACATTAGAGGTGGGTATGGGGCTCTCCAGGTGGCCCTGGCGGTAAAGAATCTGCCTGCCAACGCAGAAGATACCAGAGATGTGGATTTGATGCCTGAGTTGGGAAGATCCCCTGGAGTAGGAAATGGCAACCCCCTCCAGTATTCTTGCCTGGAGAATCCCCTGGACAGAGGAGCCTGGCGGGCTACAGTCCACACAGCTGCAAGGAGCTGGACATGACTGAGCGACGGAACACACACACAGAGGTGGGAATGTGAACCTAGCTCTTTTGGACACCAAAGCCTACTTGTGGAAATACTAAAGCTGGGATGGTAAGGGGGGTCACCTTGAGATTTTTCTCGGGACATAGAGTCTTGGATCAGCAGCAGAGTTGGAGGGAGAGGGGAAGATGAGGCAGATGGCTTGGGGAGCTGGAGCCTTCTTTTTCTGGACTTGGCCTAGGACCTGACTTCAACCTCAGGTAACGAGATGATCGGAGGAACTTCTACTGTAGATTTTGTCTTTCACTGTAACAAAGGGTTTCAGAAAGCCTGACTCTGCCACTAGCTGTAGGATCTTGGTCCAGTTGTTTTCCGCCTCTGGGCCTCTGTTTGTTCATCTGGAAACTAGGCACGTTGATAAGGCTCATCTTATAGGACTTTTCACAAGATTTCCTGAATCATACATAAAATGGCAAATTGGTAATAAAAGTTACAATAAATGCTAGCAGAAAGGTGGTCGGTCGTGACTGTTTCTGGATACAACAGAGTAATTGGGACGGGAAGGGTCCACTTAGGAGGGAGTCCATATTCACTGTCATCGATTTTTAGGTAAGGATCAAAAAGAGTGAAGAACTATTAACATCCAAGTTATGAAGTATGCTTATGGGACACAGAGGGAACAGACAGATTATAAATCAGAGAAAGTCAGGCCTCTGGGGAAAACCCTGTTCCCCTTTGGGAAGCTGTTGCTCCAATTCAGCCCTGGATTTTTCTTCTGGGCACTCAGGTGGGCTTGGAGAATTTCCTCTGGAGTGGGTATTTTTCTTCCTTGACCTCCCTTGCCTGCAGCCTTTGTATCTCTTTGCATTTTCACAGTGACAAGCCTCTCTCTATATGCAACAAGGTACAATGGGATATATATATATATATACATATATTTAGAGAGAGAGAGAGATACAGAGACAGAGACAGAGAGACAGAGAGAGGGGTGNTTTCTTCTGGGCACTCAGGTGGGCTTGGAGAATTTCCTCTGGAGTGGGTATTTTTCTTCCTTGACCTCCCCTGCCTGCAGCCTTTGTATCTCTTTGCATTTTCACAGTGACAAGCCGCTCTCTATATGCAGCAAGGTACAAGGTATATATATATAGGGAGAGAGAGAGAGAGAGAGAGAGACAGAGACAGAGACAGAGACAGAGAGACAGAGAGAGGGGCGGGGGCATTCCAGGTGGCTCAGCAATTGAGTTCACCTTTAATGTAGGAGCCACAGGAGTTGTGGATTTGACCCCTAGGTTGGAAATGTCCCCTGGAGGAGAGCATGGCAACCCACTCCAGTATTCTTGCCTGGAGAATCCCATGCACAGAGGAGCCTGGTGGGCTGCAGTTCATAGGATCGCAAAGAGTCGGACATGACTGAAGTTACTTAGCACAGCAGAGAGAGAGAGAGAGAGAGGTGCCAGGACACACTAGCTCAGATGAAACTGTCACTGACTCAGATGCTCACTCCTCTGGCAGAGGAGAGGAACACCAAGGATTTAAATAGGTGTGGCTCGCTTTCCCCCTCTGTCTGCCTCCTCCCTCGTCTGCCTTTTCTCTAGCTGGACTCTGCCCAGCTTCAGACCACACCCCATAAAGGAATACCCTGTCAGGAGAGGGCCTATTCCTGTGTCTCCCATCTCCTGTTTCAAGGACGCTGCCCAGGTCTCCGCTTCTCAGTACTTTTCCGTTCTCTCTTTGTCCTTTGCCAAAGTGCCAGCAGAAGGGATTCTGGGAAAGAAAAGATTGTCATTGTCACAGGAAAGGAGAAAAGGCAAAATGTGATGAATTCCCCAGATGTGGTCCTCTGATCTGGGAGAAGGATAGAAGACATGATTTTCACCCACCCTCGGAACTGCACGAAGCAGTTGACAAAGCGTGTAACTGAACTTCACCTCTTTGGAAGATGACTTTAAAACAGGCCATTAGACAACAGTAAGCGAAGAGCCAATTGAGTGCTAAATATACCCATTCTTATAAAATCTGCTATTTTTGAGTTAAATGTTGCAGAAATTACCGAATTTGCATTTAATTATTTTAATAGATCTTGTTTACAGATGACTAGGCAAAAATGAAAGAAAAAAAAAATACCCCAAACTAATTCACTTTGACTTCTTGGGTTGTAACTGTGCCTAAAATAGAAAAACATACTCAGAATGTTTTCTCAAAGTCAGAGGGAAAGCCAACTTTAATTCCATTTATCTCAGTGTCAACACCACACATGCTGAATTTCCCATTAAATGAGATTTATGCATTTGATATTGGGGACAAAATATACATTCTCTGAAGATGGACTTTTCTGGACCTCTCTTCTGATCGGCTTGTAGACCTTGCTTTCGGTGTAATGAAGAGATAGTGCCTTGTGTAACTGACAAGACTCTGGTCTCTGTAGTCAAGTACAACTAGGACTGAATTCAAGGTATGCTCTGCACTTGCTGTGTGTCCTTGGGCAAGTCACTTAACTTCTCTGAGTCCTGATCTCTTTTTCCAAAGTAGAGGTATTAATTTAACTGTGTAAGAGTCTCAGAAAAGTTAATGATAATCTATGTGTAAGGCCAGGGCTTCCCAGGAGGAGCTGATGGTAAAGAACCTGCCTGCCAATGCAGGAGATGTAAGAGCTACGGGTTTGATTCCCAGGTTGGGGAGATCCCCTGGAGGAGGGCATGGCAGCCCTCTCCAGTATTCTGCCCTGGAAAATCCCAAGGACAGAGGCACCTGGCGGTCTACAGTCTGTAGGGTCACAAAGAATTGGACACGAGTGAAGTGACTTAGCAAGCACACACATACATAAGGCCAACTAGCCCAGTGCCTGGCACAAAGTGGGTGCTCAGGAAATATGTATTTTGTCCTTCTCCTCGCAGCTTCCTCTTTTTATAGGCATCAATTTTTTCACCCTCATCCTTGAGAGAGCAAACTTGCTGGGTTCAATGGTTTCTTAATACTTCCTAGGCCCCAGGGATAACTGGGAGAAAGAAGAGGAGAATTAGCTGAGCAAACACTGTTTGTGACTATACTTGCTGGCACTGTGTGTTTGGAACCTGTTTCTCAAGAGACTGGCAGGCATCTGCTTGACACTCATTCCTACCTCTGCTTTGAGGACGATGAGACCCATTAGCCCACAATACACATACATGGTTTGTCTTTGTGCTTTCAAGCTAAGCTAAGGATGCTGGGAAATGGCCAGCCTTGCTGTTTGGTTTCTGGTTTGGTTGACCACCTCCATTCTGCATGTTTTAATTAACTGGGGAAGGCACAATGAGTGAACAGGCAAAGTATCATTTCCCAAATGTGAATATGGTGACCTCACTAGGTCAGGGAAGGGACATGAAAACACAGATTGTTGCTTCTGCCATGTATGGAAATAGCAAGAAGACTGCTGGCTTCATCTTTGAACCCAGAGGAATCTCATCAGACACCTACTTTGCTGCTGTTGCCTTGATCTTGGACTGCCCAGTCCTCCAGAAGGGCTGTGACAGTGAACTAATGAAATACACTTTGCTGTCCTTGACATGATATGAACTTTGCCTTTGTATCAAGATTTTATGTCTTTGGTACCCAAGGGACCCATGTCTGAACACAATGAATGCCTACCAATCAGGAGTCAAATATATTGGAGTTTGAGCTGAAGGCAGTTAATTGTTTGGGAATCTGGAGTTGTCTTCTCTGGGGAGGAAGGTTTTTAAGTGTTGAGAGGCTGCCAACTTCCTCTTCAGGACTGTTCTAGCTTGTGTGGACTTCAGGCACAATATTTGCTATTTGTCAAGGAAGAAGATTGTGGTCCAGGCAGTCCTTATTTTACAGACCTCTAGCCTTGCATCCCCTTCATGGATCACAGCCTTGTCATGGTGAAGGGGTTGCGTAGCTCAATGAAGCATGAGCCATGCCATGCAGGGCCACCAAGATGGATGGGTCATAGTGGAGAGAGTATTAAAAGGCAAAGACAAAGACATCGCTTTGCCTATAAAGGTCTATATCATCAAAGCTATGGTTTATGCAGTAGTCACATATGGAAGTGAGAGTTGAACCATAAAGAAAGCTGAGTGCCCCAAAATTGACGCTTTAGAACTGTGGCGCTGGAGAAGACTCTTGAGAGTCCCTTGGACTGCAAGGAGAGCAAACCAGTCAATGCTAAAGTAAATCAACCCTGAATATTCATTGGAAGGACTGATGCTGAAGCTCCAATATTTTGGCCACCTGATGCAAAGAGCTCACTCTTTGGAAAAGATCCCGATGCTGGGAAAGATTGAGGGCAGGAGAGGAAGGGGGTGATAGAGGACGAGATGATTGGATGGCATCACCAACTCAATGGACATGAGTTTGAGCAAGCTCTGGGAGATGGTGAAGGACAGGGAAGCCTGGTGTGCTGCAGTCCATGGGTTGCAAAGCGTCGGACATGACTTAACGACTAAACAACAAGAACAACAACAAGCCTTGTATTGCTAAGTTTGACAGAGTATAACATTCAGTCAATGGACCATTGAAAGTCAGTCGACATAGGCAGAAGCTGGTGATATTGTTTCTCATCTCTGTATCCCTGGCATCGAACCTACTATCTGGCATTTTGTGACTACTCAATAAATAGTGAGTAGGTTTATTCTGCTTGACAATAAACTCTAGCCAGTGGTTCTCAAACTTGAATGTGCCTCGGAGTCACTTGGAAGGCTTGTGATAACACACGTTGCTGAGCCTATGGCTACAGTTGACTATTTATTAGGTCTGGGGTGGGGCCTGAGAATTGACATTTTGAGAACTACAGCTCAGGTGTCAGTAGTGAAAGCTTTTCGAGTCAGACCTGAGTTTGAATTTCTACTTCTGCAGGTGTTAGCTGGGTAATTTTGATGCAGATGAGTGAATCCTGTCTGTGACACTTGGCTGTGTGATCTTAGGCAGGGCTTCCCTAGTGGCTCAGTCGTTTAAAAAAAAAAAAAAAATTGCCTGCCCGAGCAGGAGACATGAGTTCGATCCCTGATCTGGGAGGGTCCCCTGGAGAAGGAAATGGCATCTCACTCCAGTATTCTTGCCTGAAAATCTCCAAGGACAGAAGAGTCGGACACAACTTAGCGACTGAACAACAGTCATCACAGGCAAGTGGCAATCTCTTCAAATCTTGGTTTCCTCACTGCCTGTCTTGTAATATTTAGACACAATGTGTATAAGAAGCCAAATGAATCCCGGGTGTGCAATTGGCATCCATAAATGCCAGCTCTGATAATTAATGGCCAATATCCTTTTCCTTAACTAACTCAGAGTTAGCTGTTCTATGCTGCCGTAAACCCATTGGAGCCCCAGCAAACCGAGGAGTCTCTGTTTCTCTCTCACTTACTGACCCTCCGTTGTGCTTTCTGAATTTCTTTTTTTAAAGGCACTATTCTAGACGATTTATCCACCAAAGAACTTAAACTTTGAAATATACGTTTTTTGGATGTACTAAGCATTTATGACAGGTTTGAAGTGGCCCCCTCCTTTCCTCAAGGAATATAAAATATATAGATAATTGGGCTTGTGTATAAACAAATTGGGTTTTCCCAGGTGGCGCTAGTGGTAAAGAACCTACCTGCCAATGCAGGAGCTACAAGAAACGATGGTTCAGTCCCTGGGTTGGAAAGATCCTCTGGAGGAGGGCATTGCAGCCCACTCCAGTATTCTTGCCTGGAGAATCCCATGGACAGAGGAACCTGGTAGGCTGCAGTTGTGGGGTCACAAAGAGTCGAACACGACTGAGCACAGTAGCAACATTAGTGTAAAAGGGATTTTAAATCCTAACAGAATTTCGCTTTTATTAAATTTTTGCTTTCCTTGATTTACTTGTAAATGCTCCATTTTGTATCTCTAATAAATCAGGTCCATTTTTCTTATTCTCATAACTGAAAAATTGCCATTCCACCCAATATTATTGTATTCGTTTGCCAGTGCTGCCATAACGATGTGCCACAGACTGGGGGCTTTAAACAACAGAAATTAATTTTTTCCCAAGTCTGGAGGCTGGAAGTCCAAGATCAAGGTGAGCACAATGTTAGTCTCCTATGAGGCCTTTCTCCTTGGCTTGCAAATAGCCCCTTCTTGCTGTGCCTCTTGGGGTCTTTTCTCTGTGTGCTGACATCCCGTGTGTATGCGTGTGCATACACGTGTGTTTTAATCACTCAGTCGTATCCAACTCTTTGCATGGACTGTAGCCCACCAAGCTCCTCCGTCCATGGGATTCTCCAGGCAAGAATACTGGAGTGGGTTACCATGCCCTCCACCAGGAGCCAACCCATCCCTAGAATTTCCCTGAAGTTTTGAATCCTGTTCTCTGCAAGTGAAAGGGGAGCCTTTTCCCTGTGTAGTGCATGGGAACCACTTTTAGGCCACCAAGAGGAAGAAAGGAGGCTCAGAGAACGAGACATCCATAATTAACCTAAAGGTCTTGACAGGTTTCTGCAGGATGCCCAGGGCAGAATGTCCAGATTCTCTTCGAGGACCACTTCTGGGCTCCCATCCACTCTGTGCAGGGGGCAGTTGCTGCCTTGGGAGTAGAGCTCAGTGCTGAGCTGGATCACGTTCCCAGTGGGGTTGCAGAGTCCGTGGCCCAGCTCTGATAGGCCTGGCTCTGCCCCTTGAGGCTTTGTGATGTTGGACAGCTCCCTCCGCCTCTCTAAGCTTTGGTTTCTTCACCTGCAAAGTGGGTCGGCTATGAAGAGTAAGTGAACAGTAGTTAGCTAAAAGGAAATGGTATATGTGTGTGTGTGTGTGTGTGTGTGTGTGTGTGTGTGTGTGTGTGTGTGTTTGTGTGTGTGTAAGGGACTGACTTTAAAAGCTGCTGAATTAAAAAAAAAATCTAATTTTATTTATTTCACAGCCCCTGGTCATAGTTGTGGAGCGGGATCTTTGATCATCTGTGGCATGAGGGTTCTTTTAGTTGTGGCATGCAGGATCTAGTTCTCTGGAATCAAATCCAGGCCCCTTGCATTGGGAGCATGGTCTTTGCGACCCCCTGGACTGCAGCATGCCAGGCTTCCCTGTCCTTCACTTTACCAGAGTTTGCTCAAATTCATGCCTGTTGAGTCGGGGATGCCATCCAACCATCTCATCTTCTGCTGTCCCCTTCTCCTTTTGCCTTCAATCTTTCTCAGCTTGGGAAGGATGGAGTCTTAGTCATTTCTTGAGTATATAAGGCATTGTTCTAAGATCCAGGGTTGGCAAACTATGGCCTCCAGGCTGAATCCAGCTGCTGCCTATCAAAGCGTGATTGGAACACATCTACATCTATTCATTTACGTATTGTCCACGGCTGATTTGACGCTACAATGGCAGAATTGAGTAGTTGTGACAGACACCATATGGCCCGTAAAGCCTAACATATTTACTATTAGGCCCTTCACAGATAAAGTGTGTCGACCTCTGATCTGGGTAATGACACATAGAAAATCTCTTGACACACACACACACGTCACTTCCCTAGTGTAGTGGGACACTCTAGAAGAGGGGAAATAGGTAATAAACCTAATACATAGCTAAATTTTATGTTATAGGGACTTCCCTGGTGGTGGAGTGGTTAAGAATCTGCCTTGCAATGTGTGGGACATGGATTTGATCCCTGGTGGGAGAGCTAAGATTCCACATCCCATGGGGCAACTAAGCCCTCATGTCACAACTATGGAGTCCATGAGCCACAACTAGAAAAAGGCTGTGTGCTGCAATGAAGAGCCCATGTGCTGCAATAAAGACTCACACAGCCAAAATGAAATCCATAGATAATCTATTACATTAGGAGGTGGTAAGAACAATGGAGAAAGATTAAAACAGGGTGGGTGACAGGGCATGCTGGTAGGGATTATAGTTGTGACTTCAAACAGAGTAGCCAGAGCCAGCAACATTGAGGAGGTGACATTTCAGAAGGAAGTGAGGGAATGAGCAGTGATGTACCTGGGAGGAGAGTGCCCAGGGACAGGAGGTCACAAGTGCAAAGGCCCTGAGGCAGAAGAATGCTCAGTGCATCCTGAAAGCAGTGAGGAGTCTGCGTTGCTGGAGCAGAATGTACAGGGAAGAGAAATGGGAAGTCAATCCTAAAGGAAATCATCCCTGAATATTCATTGGAAGGACTGATGCTGAAGCTGAAGCTGAATCTCCAATACTTTGGTCACCTGATGCGAAGAGCTGACCCATTGGAAAAGACCCTGGTGCTGGGAAAGATTGAGGGCAGGAGGAGAAGGGGATGACAGAGTATGAGATGGTTGGATGGCATCACCGACTCAATGGACATGAGTCTCATCAGACTCCAGGAGATAGTGAAAGACAGGGAAGACTGGCATGCTGCAGTCCATGGGGTCACAAAGAGTCAGACACGACTGAGCGACTGAACAACAGCATTTCACTGGGGGGCAAGGGCAGTTGTCTCTGACCTTGTGGTTTCTTAGGAGGATTCTGCCTTTTGCCCTGTGTGAGCTGGAACACTGGGTGATGTTGAGCCGAGCAGGGCCATGATCGGACTTGTACTTTATAACTCCCTCCTTAGCTGCAAAATTTGAGCCAGGGAAAATTCAGGAGTTTGGAGAGCCTGGAGTCTCCATGTGGAACTCTGAACCTCCCATTCTGGACATTTCCCTTGACCCCTGCAGGTGGTGATGAGAACCCAGGGGTTGACAGGTGTCAGCCTATGATGCAACAGCAAGCAGGACTGATGTGAAGGAACAGTGGTCTTTAAGGGATGGATGCTAATCCTCGCCAGCCAGTTGTTGGGAATACAGGAAAGGGAGCTCAGTGCCCCAGAGGCAATTTCTCAGAACTCAGAAAAGCAGATTTTAATGTCAAGTCTTCCAGCTTTTGTAAGTTTGCTAGTAATTCACCTTGCCTTTTTAAAAATACCATGCAAAATAAAGAGTATCAGCAGAAAGTTTACAGCACAAATACAGATGAATGCCCCCTTTTTGCTTCTCATACCTTGCAGGAGGACTTTCCAGGTGGCACCAGTGGTAAAGAACCCACTGGCCAATGCAGGAAATGTAAGCAACCCAGGTTCAGTCCCTGAGTTGGGAAGATCTCTTGGAGAAGGGTATGGCAGCTCAGTCCAGTATTCTTGCCTGGAAAATTCCAGGGACAGAGGAGCCTGATGGGCTGTAGTCCATGGGGTCGCAAAGAGTCGGACACGACTGAAATGACTTAGCGCGCTTGCAACTTGCAGGTGTAGCTTGAGAGCAATGATGGGTCCTCACTTGGCTCACTCCTACCCCAGGTCTAACCCTATCTTCAGGGCTATTCCAGAGACTGAGAGGCTACAAGCTTATGCTTACCCTCCTGAAGTTTCCACCCTAGGAAAAAGAGTAGCATTCAGTTCAGTTCAGTTCAGTCGCTCAGTCGTGTCTGACTCTTTGTGACCCCATGAATCGCCGCACACCAGGCCTCCCTGTCCATCACCAACTCCTGGAGGTCACTCAGATTCACGACCATCGAGTCAGTGATGCCATCCAGCCATCTCATCCTCTGTCGTCCCCTTCTCCTCCTGCCCACAATCCCTCCCAGCATCAAANATATATACCCAACCAGTACAGAAACTCTGCTAATTTGATAGGAGAAACAAAAGACATTTGCTTCATTTCTTTGATTACAGACACAATTGAATATTTATTCATCTTAACTAGGCTTTGAAATTTCCTCCTTTGTGAATTGACTATTCATATTCTTTGCCCACTTTTCCTATTGGGTCGTAGTGTTCTTCTTGTCTGTTTGTACAAGTTCTTTAAATATAAGAGATATTAGCTCTTTACGTCATTATTGGGTTTTGGTATATAGAGGTTCCACACTGTTACGTAGTCAAATGATAATAAATTAGTTTGTAATTTTTTATGTGTGCTCTCACACCAAGAGAGTACATTCCCTTCTAGAGATCAGTCACTTACTGTGTCTCCTTATTAATAGTTTATATTTAGTCCACCTGGAATAAATTTTCAGATATGGGGAAAATCTAAATTGACTTTTCTGGCTCTGACTATAAAACCATGTCTCCCCAGATCACTTAATGAACAATCTTACCCTTTCTGATTTTCCATGTCTTCCAACATCATTTATTAAAATTGTATGCATACTTTATTCTTTCCCTGTTACATAAATTTGTTGTCTTTCTATGTCCTATATCTGCTAAATTGTTGTGGCTTTATCACCTGTTTTAACAGGTGTTCTGTTGAATCTCAATCAGTAGACTTCTGTACTTTTTCCAAAGTGCAATTATGGCACTTTAGAGTGTGTCTAGACAAGGTCACTTTCTCTTTCTCTCTGCTGTCCCCAGATTGGAAAATTTATCATTGCTGAGGCCAGTAATGATGGTAATAAGACAGAGAATTCTCATAAAGTCTCTATATAAAGGAGGAAAGCCCAATTTGTGAAGCACAGTTGTTTAAAACATGGTACAAATGTGACTAGGATGCCCTCTCTAGCTTGTGCAGAAGTCTATGGATTTCATCCTATNAAGACAGAGATGGTAATAAGACAGAGAATTCTCATAAAGTCTCTACATAAAGGAGGAAAGCCCAATTTGTGAAGCAGAGTTGTTTAAAACATGGTACAAATGTGACTAGGATGCCCTCTCTAGCTTGTGCAGGAGTCTATGGATTTCATCCTATTTTCTGGTGCAGAGCAAACTAAGAGCTTAAGGTTCAGAATGTTCCTTACAGGTTCAGGACAGGGACATCACAGGACCTACTAATGGTATGTTTTTATAGTGATGTGAAGAAAAGAGAGATGTGTTTATTCTGTGACTGTGTGACCAAGAGTATCTCATACAATTGGATGAAAGAAGTGGTCAGTAAATATGGATGGAAAGAAAGGCGTAAATGCAAAGGGAGGATCACAGACCTGACTTGTCCAGTCATTTCTGCTGCTTCCACCACCATCTTTTCAACAATCCTGGTTAAACTGAGTTCAGAAGCAGGGAAATGACAGGGAAACTAGAGGGCAGTGGCATGCCAGCCAGTGGCAGCTTGGTCACCCCCAGGATAAATACTACTAAAGAGAAAAAGTATAGATGCCTGAAGGGAGACAGAATTCCTTTGCAATAGCAATCACCTTGTAGGTGATCTATAACTCTGTGATTGTTTTAGTTGGCAGGATTTCTTTGGGGGTATACTTAACCCCTCACATTGAGTTGGCCAAAAAGTTCGTTTGGGTTTTCCCAAATGAACTTTTTGGCCAATATTATGACAGAGATGTGCTCAACTGGATTTGTCTTTACCACCACGACAAGTGAGTAAACATCTTTTCTCTTCTCCCTTCCTTCCTTCCTCTTCTTATTGCTCCTGTGCCTTTTAAGTGGGTTTAAAATAAGTACCGCATGCACCTTCCAACTCACTCAGATGTATAAACAGGAAAAGGGCAAACAACTGTTTAATGAACAGTAAAGCCCCAAGAGCAAGAGTAAACACGCAACTGAGGCTTGTAAATGAAGTAGAATTCCTCTGAAGATTCTGTGGGGATGAAGGTTTTTCCTTTTTAAAAAAAAATATAAATTTATTTATTTTAATTGGAGGCCAATTACTTTACAATATTGTAGTGGTTTTGCCATCCATTGACATGAACTCGCCACGTGTGTACATGTGTTCCTTAACTAGAAGTTTTTGTTTTTTCCTTTTATCCTACATGAAGCACATACGGTTTTTAAAGGTGAATGTGAAGAGTATCCTCATGAGGAAGCAATGTCGCTTGCCATGGTTCGGGATCTGCCAACACCCTGCAAGGTCGTTAAGAATTGGCCGGAGGCTCTGGGGTTGGGCTAAGAAGCCGTTTCCTGAATAGTCAGTCCTTCAGGGCCATAGCCAAGCTCCACACTGGGTGATGAGTTTTAAGGGTCTTCTGTGTTTATAGTGAAAAGTAATCTGACTTTGAAAGACAGGCTGGAGGTGACACATTTTTAATAATGCTAGAAAACTTTCTTCAAGTCCTTGAAAGAAAGAAGCATCATCTCAGTCTGACTAGATGCCAAAATAAAGAACAAACCACCTAAAAACAGCTACAGCTACATGTATTACTTAGAACAGTGGAGGGACAGTGGTCCTCGGTAAAGGCATTATTTTTGAAGATGTAAATCCCATCATCCTAAAAGAGGCAAATCAATGTGTTTGTGGTCAGACAGACCTGGACCTGAATCTGTGTTACTTTAGGGATCTGGGACAATGGGTTTCTTCATCTGTGAAATTTCTTACTTCACAGGCTTGTAGGGATGTCAAGTACTTAGCCCAGAAGCAGGTGCATTATAAGTGCTCAATAAGTGGCAGCCATTATCATTATTGTTGTTATTTCTCATCATCATCCTAGTAGGGAAAAGAGCTAGATAGGTCTTCTAGTCCAACCTTCATGCTTCTATTTTGGATCACATTTAAATACTTACAGAAGACAAAATGAATCCCTCTACTATTTTAAAGGGTACTTAAGAAAAAGGAAAGTACATGATTTCCTGTACGAATTCTTTCTCGCTCAGAAATGTTTCCCACTTTTTCTAAAAACCTCTCATGTTCCAACATAAGCCCATTTCTTCTTGGCTATACTTACTGAGCATGGGAAACAATTTATCACCCTCTTTAGCAACCTTGCAGATGCTGTACTTTAAAGAAACTATGACTTGGCCCTCCTCCTCCTTTCTCACTCCCCTGGACTCCACCCCAAATGCACAGCTAAACTCTACCACTTTCACTAAAGGGTATAATAATCTTACTACAGTTCAGTTATAATTCACTAATCCTAAACACTAGACAGTGGTTCTCAGACCTGTTTTGTAATACATCAAGGAAATTCTCTGTACCGAGAGTAATAATGGTAAATACGAGCAGCTGAGTCAAAATAACGGCTCATGTAGAGCAAAATCAGGTGATCTGAAGGAAGCTGAGTTAATGATAAGGAGGGAAAGATCTGCACAGATCAAAGGCAGGTAGTTCCTGACCAAGAGCTTGATTGGTTAGAGGGTCAGTATGGTGAAACAGTTATACACATTTATCTTCTCTTCCTCTTGAGATGGTATGAAAATATCAGAAACAGAACACAAAAAAATTAAAGAGGAAGGGCTCTACTAGTGAACACTATATTAGGTCAATTTCTGGAAAACTGAAAACTATCAGTTTCTGATGGAGAAGTGCTTCCTGATGAAGCAACGAAGAAGAAGCCTCAGTCAAGAGAGATGGAGGCAGGGAAGGCGGGAGGGAGAGAGGAGTGTGCACATATATAAGTATTGGGAGTGGGATAGGGAATACAAGCAGGGAGAATGACAATCTGAAGAATATAGGAGAGGAACAAGAAACAGAGGGCTACCCCGGTGGCCCAGGGGTAAAGAATCTACTTGCCAATGTAGGAGGCGTGGGTTTGATCCAGGGTCAGGAAGATCCCCTGGAGAAGGAAATGGCACGCCACTCCAGGATTCTTGCCTGGGAAGTCCCATGGTCAGAGGAGACCGGCAACTACAGTCCATGGGGTGGCGAAGAGTCGGACACGACTGAGCGACTTCACTTTCACTTCTCACTTTCATGCATTGGAGAAGGAAATGGCAACCCACTCCAGTGTTCTTGCCTGGAGAATCCCAGGGACGGGGAGCCTGGTGGGCTGCCGTCTAGGGGGTCGCACAGAGTCGGACACGACTGGAGGCACTTAGCAGCAGCAGCGGAGCAAGTAAAACAACGACAACAGGACACAGACACCAGATACAACAAATGGTGGCCCTGAGTTTGGGCTAAAAATAGAGGAATTAACTAAAATATGTTTCAGCAAACCTATGACTACCAAAGGGGGAAAGGGAGGATAAGTTAGGAGTTTGGGGCTAATAAATATACACTATTAGATATAAAATTAAAAATAAGGACCCTACTGGATATAGCACAGGGAACTATATTCAATATCTTGTAACGCATACACCTGAAACTAGCAAAACATTGTAAATCAACTATATTTCAAGTTTTTTAATTTCTTAAAAAAAAAAATCAAATGTGTTTTCAGAAAATTTCACCTCTCCAGCTCTCTTGAACAATTTATAGAGTCTAAAAGAAAATATACAAGGTTGTTTTCTAAAGAAATTGAATAACATCAATACCAAAGATTCAACATCAATTAAGAGAAGTTCTTGGAAGGAAGAACAGGAGACAAAACAAAAAAAAAAA
>SJYV01003368.1:687365-709493 GCA_006410875.1 Neotragus pygmaeus
GAAAGTGCTGCACTCAATATGCCAGCAAATTTGGAAAACTCAGCAGTGGCCACAGGACTGGAAAAGATCAATTTTCATTCCAATGCCAAAGAATATTCAAACTACCATACAATTACACTCATCTCACACTAGTAAAGTAAAGTAATGCTCAAAATTCTACAAGTCAGGCTTCAATAGTACATGAACCATGAACTTCCAGATGTTCAAACTGGATTTAGAAAAGGCAGAAGAACTAGAAATCAAATTGCCAACATCTGCTGGATCATCAAAAAAGCAAAAGAGTTTCAGAAAAACATCTACTTCTGCTTTATTGACTATGCCAAAGCCTTTGACTGCATGGATCACAACAAACTGTGGAAAATTCTTCAAGAGATGGGAATACCAGACCACCTGACCTGCCTCCTGAGAAATCTGCATGCAGGTCAAGAAGCAACAGTTAAAACTGAACATGGAACAAAAGACTGGTTCCAAATTGGGAAAGAAGTACATCAAGTCAAGGCTGTATGTTGTCACCCTGCTTATTTAACTTATATGCAGAGTACATCATGTGAAATGTGGGGCTGAATGAAGCACAAGCTGGAATCAAGATTGCTGGGAGAAATATCAATAACCTAATATATGCACATGACACCACCTTTATGGCAAAATGTGAAGAACTAAAGAGCTTCTTGATGAAAGTGAAAGAGGAGAGTGAAAAAGTTCGTTTAAAACTCAGCATCCAAAAAAAAAAAAAAACAACTCAGCATCCAGAAAACTAAGATCATGGTCCCATCACTTCATGGGAAATAGATGGGGAAACAATGGAAACAGTGAGAGATTTTATTTTGGGGGGCTCCAAATCACTGCAGATGGTGACTACAGCTATGAAAATAAAAGAAGCTTGCTCCTTGGAAGAAAAGCTATGACCAATCTAAACAGCATATTAAAAAGCAGAGACATCACTTTGCCAACAAAGTTCCATCTAGTCAAAGCTATGGTTTTTCCAGTAGTCATGTAGGAATAAGAGAGTTGGACTGTAAAGAAAGCTGAGCACCAAAGAATTGATGCCTTTGAACTGTGGTGTTGGAGAAGACTCTAGAGAGTTCCTTGAACTTCAAGGAGAACCAACCAGTCCATCCTAAGGAAAATCAGACCTGAATATTCATTGTAAGGACTGATACTGAACCTGAAACTCCAATACTTTGTCCACTTGATGCGAAGAACTGACTCATTGAAAAAGACCCTGATGCTGGGAAAGATTGAGAGCAGGAGGAGAAGGGGACAACAGAGGATGAGATGGTTGGATGGCATCACTGATATGAGTTTGAGCAAGCCCAGGAGTTGGTGATAGACAGGGAAGCCTGGCGTGTTGCAGTCCATGGGGTCACCAAGATTTGGACACGACTGAGCGACTGAACTGAACTGAACTGAATGGCAAAGGTTTTTTTATAAAATCAAAATAATGATAACATTTTATTTCTTTTAGACTCAACCTATAGGAAGACTAACTTCTGGTTATGGAATNCTGGGAAAGATTGAGGGCAGGAGGAGAAGCGGATGACAGAGGATGAGATGGTTGGATGGCATCACCGACATGAGTTTGAGCAAGCCCAGGAGTTGGTGATAGACAGGGAAGCCTGGCGTGCTGCAGTCCATGGGGTCACCAAGATTTGGACACGACTGAGCGACTGAACTGAACTGAACTGAACAGCAAAGGTTTTTTTATAAAGTCAAAATAATGATAACATTTTATTTCTTTTAGACTCAACCTATAGGAAGACTAACTTCTGGTTATGGAATAGACAATAAGTGCTATCTTCTTTGACAATGCAAATGAATATGTATAGATGTTGAAAGTTAGGAAGGGGAAGGCATAGATAAGAACTAAATGGAAGGGTAGAGGGATTAGTATCCTCATCTGACAAGACAGGCAATCAACAATAATGCCTATAGTTGGTGAAATAAAAAATTAAGAATGGGAGAATATCTCTTAAGTTACTAGAGAAAAGATGAATAAATCTTTCATTTCTCATTTATTTTTGAGAATGCAAATTTAGATAATGTCTAAAAATGATAAATCAAGCATAATAGCAAAAGCATATTTAGAGGCATGGAAATAATCTCAGAAATGGATAAAGATGGAATAAATAGGGTGAGAGACTAGTACCCTTAATCATGTACCTATATTACTTGAATAAAAATTATACATAGGTAGGTTTAATAATAGACTGAAAGACAAACAGCTAGGCTAGGTTTATTTTATTAAAAAGGCAGAGTCAGGGCTTTTCCAATGGCTCAGCAGTAAAGAATCCAAAGATGCAGATGTGGATTTGATCCTTGGGTTGGGAAACCCCCTGGAGGAGGAGATGGCAACCTGCTCCAGTATTCTTGCCTGAAAACTTCCATGGACAGAGGAGTCTGGTGAGCTACAATCCACAGGGTTGCAAAGAGCCAAACATGGCTGAGCGTCTGAGCATGCACACACATAATCAGGCAACAGAGAGTTTGTAAGATTAATTGGAAAGAAAGGAAGTCATAGAAACAAGGGCTATATCTTGAGGGCAACAGTTGCTACAGGATCTCAGCTCTCCTTAACAAAGGTATTGAATTTACTCATCCAATAACACAAGATTTTCTGGATTAAAGGACTGTTGACCAGATAATGTAAGCAATTATACCTCTGAGGCAGGAAATTATCTACATCAGTACAAGAAATTTTAGTATCCCTGAAGTCAGGACTACAGCATCTAGTGAATATTCTGACAATCATAATGAAGCAGATGAGGTTGGGCAAGGAGAAAAGCAAGACAAATTGCTCAAGTGAGGCTCTTTTGATCTTTCTCCAGGATTTAGGACCAGGATCTGAATAGATATTCTCAAAGCCCTTAAAGTCTCTCTATTGGAATGAAAAGATTCATTGGACTTTGTGTATCAAAATTCAAAGGCTGTGAGCTTGAGAACTACCAGATTCAGAGTGCGTTTCTATAGCATGGGGCTTCCCCAGTGGCTCAGCAGTAAAGAATTCACTTGCAGTGCAAGAGATGGAGGAGGCATGTGTTCAGTCCCTAGGTTGGGACAATCCCCTGAAGGAGGGCATGGCAACCCACTCCAGTATTCTTGCCAGGAGAATCTCGTGGACATAGGAGCCTGGTAGACTATGGTTCATAGGATTACAGAGAGCTGGACACGACTGAGCAGCTAGGCACAGCACAGCACAGCTGGGACATAAGTGTTGGACAGCCTTGAATGCAAAAATTGACACCACCATTAATTAAAACCATAAACAGCACTTGATTTTCCTTCCTTTGGTCTCTTTGTAGAATAGGAATACAGTGGTCATCTGTTATTTGCAGGGGATCAGTCCCAGGACCCCCACAGATATCAAAATATGCAGATGTTCAGTATTTTATATAAAATGTTGTAAATATCTCCATATAGCCTATACATATCCACCTGTAGACCTTAAATCATCTCTATATTATTTATAATACATAATACAATGTAAATGCTATGTAAAAGTTGCCAACATGGCAAATTCATATTTGCTTTTTGAAATTTTCTAGAATTTTCCCTTCTGAATATTTTCGATCTATGGTTGGTTGAACCTTGGATGTGGATCCCTAGAACATAAAGGGCTGGCTGCAATTATAACTCCATTGGATTATCGAAAAAGCAAGAGAGTTTCAGAAAAACATCTATTTCTGCTTCATTGACTATGCCAAAGCCTTTGATGGTGTGGATCACCACAAACTATGGAAAATTCTTCAAGAGATGGGAATACCAGACCACTTGACCTGCCTGCTGAAAAATCTGTAAGCAGGTCAGGAAGCAACAGTTAGAATGGGACATGGAACAACAGACTGGTTCAAAAGAGGAAAAGGAGTACATCAAGGCTGTATATTGTCACCCTGCTTATTTAACTTACGGATCTACCTTCCCTGGTGGCTCAGAGGTTAAAGCATCTGTTTATGATGCGGGAGGCCTGGGTTTGGTCTCTGGGTCAGGAAGATCCTCTGGAGAAGGAAATGGCAACCCACTCCAGTACTCTTGCCTGGAGAATCCCATGGACGGAGGAGCCTGGTGGGCTACAGTCCACGGGGTCGCAAAGAATCGGACATGACTGAGCGACTTCATTTCATTTCATTTCATTTATTTAACTTATATGCAGAGTACATCATGAGAAACGCTGGGCTGGAAGAAGCACAGCTGGAATCAAGATTGCCAGGAGAAATATCAGTCACCTCAGATATGCAGATGACACCACCCTTATGGCAGAAAGTGAAGAGGAACTAAAAAGCCTATCGAAAGTGAAAGAGGAGAGCAAAAAATTTGGCTTAAAGCTCAACATTCAGAAAACAAAGATNCAAGAGTTCCAATATCCTTGTCAACACTTGTTATTTTTCTGGTTTTTTCCCCCCTATTTTTTTGGGATAGTATCCATCTTCATGGGCATGAGAATGTGGGGTCATTTAAAAATTTTTATTTATTTGTTTATTTATTTGGAGCTATCCTGGGTCTTCCTTGCTGCCCAGGCTTTTCTCTGGTCATTGTGATCGGGGGCTAGCTTTTCTCTAGTTGCTGTGGGTGAGGACTGCTCTTCATTGCAGTGTGTGCGCTTCTCATTGCAGTGGCTTTTCTTAATGAGGAGCATGGGTTCTAGGGTGAGCAGGCTTTGCTGCTGCTGCTAAGTCACATCAGTCATGTCCGACTCTGTGCGACCCCATAGACGGCAGCCCGCCAGGCTCCTCTGTCCATGAGAGTTTCCAGGCAAGAGTACTAGAGTGGGCCGCCAGTGCCTTCTCCGAGGGTTAGCAGGCTTTAGTCATTGGTAAATTTAGTAAGGGAGTGGGCTCAGTTAGTAAAAGAGTGGGCTCGATAGTTGCAACTCCCAGGCTCTAGAGCACAGGTTCAGGAATTGTGGTACAAGGGCTTTGTTTCGCTGCAGCATGTGGAATCTTCCTGGACTAGAGATTGAACCCATGTCTCCTGCATTGGCAGGCAGATTCTTTACCACTGAGCCACCAGGATGCCCAAAGATCGAGTCTTAATTTGCATTTTGCTGATGACTAGTGATGTTGAACATCTTTTCATGTGCTTATTATTAATTTGTATATCTTCTTTGGAGAAATGTGTGTACAAATCCTTTGCCCATTTTTGAATTTTCTTGCTCCTTTTTTTTTTTTTTTTTTTTTTTTTAGTGTTGAGTTTTTCAGAGTCCTTTATAGATTCTGGACATTGACACCTTATCAAATGTATGATCTGCAAATAGTTTCTCCCATTTCATGCGTTACTTTTTCACTCTGTTGCTTATCTCATTTGATGCACAGAAGTTTTTGATTTTGACATAATCTATTTATGTAGTTTCTTTTGTTGCCTTTGCTTTTGCTGTCATTTCTAGGAGATCATTGTCAAGTCCAGTACAGTGAAGTTTTTCTCTTATGTTGTTTTCTACGATTTTCATAGCTTTCTCTTACAAGTAGGTTTACTTTTAACTTTTACATATAGGTCTGTGTTTCAGTAAATAATGTATAATATTTTTATGTTTTTATTTATGTACATTGTCTCATATTTTTCACTTCACTCTGCTCTTACATTTCCCCTCACTTGATGTTATGCTTTGTGGCTTTCCATGGGTTGCTTTGTAACTAGGTATTATGCCTAGCTCCATGTATCTATCCATCCATCCAGCTAACTGTTCTTTTCTTTTTTCCTTCCTTCCTTCTTTCTTTCTTTCCTTTCTCCCTTCTTCCCCTCTCCTTCTTCTTCTCTTTTTCTTTCTTTCTTTTTTTCTCCTCCATCATTCTCACCAATATCATCATCATAGTCATTATCATCATCAATGTGTCTGCCTACTTCTTCGTATTTCTGGCCTTTGTCTTGCTATTTTACATCTGTCCTATTTCACTCACTCATTTTTCTTTCCTAATTCATGTATCAAGGGTGATATTCAATATATTTAACAACCTTCATGCCCCCAGGCACCAAATAATAAAAGCTTGTAATAGCCCGGTGAGGCTAAATTTGACCTTGAATAATTAGTAAATCTATCATACTGGTTCATACCAGCTGTCCAATAACCCTGCCTGTAGACATTTGGGTTTGCAAGCCATACTCTAGCAAATTCCTTCCAGTGCTGACATTCTTATGAGCAAAATCCTCTCATTTTCTTCCTCAAGAATACCCTTCCCTTCTACTACCCAAACACTTCCTTCATCATCTCCGCTTGTAGAAATCTAAGCGGCCTTTTAGGCCAAGTTCAAATTCCACTTCCTGCGTGGATAACTCTAGGGTCTCCAAGACAAATTTTTGACACCACTCTGCTTTGTAATCAGGGTTATGCCTGTATCATTGTCCAAGGCTTGAATGGTCCAACAGGCTGTAACTTCCTTGAACCTGGGACTGTACCTTACTAATCCATCTGACTTTGTTTTGTATCTGCCTCTCACTTAAACATTGGAAGAACTGATGCTGAAGCTGAACCTCCAATACTTTGGCCATCTGATGCAAAGAGCCAACTCATTAGAAAAGACCCTGATGCTGGAAAAGATGACAGCAGGAGGAGAAGGGGGTGACAGAGGATGAGGTGGTTGGATGGCATCACTGACTCAATGGACATGAGTTTGAGTAAACTCTGGGAGATAGTGAAGGACAGGGAAGCCTGGTGTGCTGTAGTCCATGGGGTCACAAAGAGTCATACATGACTGAGCAACTGAATAGCAACTCACTTAAACATGCATGCCATCTGGTGCCTAGGGGACTCGGCAAATCCTTGTTAGGTGGGCTGGAAGTCAACCATGGAGTCAACACGGCATGAGGTGTAGGTGTGCAAGGAGGCATCATGATAATGTCACATCCTCGCGTTCTCATTCATAAGAACTTATCAAGGTGTCCCTGACTCTAAAGGTCCTCAGCTCTGACAGAGCTCATCAAAACTAAGTGGTTTATGGGATGGCAGAATGCTGTTGCTGATAATCTTGGGAGGGAGCTGAAGTTTTAGGGGTAAAACGTGCTTTGAGAAGGTGAAACAGAGGTGAAACCAAGACACTTTGAAAGCCAGGCAGTGTGGAACAGGGAGAGAGCTAGACACTAACTTCTCTGCACCTATGCTCAGAATAAAGTCTAGAAAAGTGTGCATCTTGAACCTGGTCACTCCTGGCACATGCTGGGCATTCAGTAAATATTTGCTGAGTGTGTGAATGGAGCCAGAGAGTCACATGTTCAAATCCTGGCTGTCATGTTTGAATCCACCTCTGAGATTTTGGACCCATTTCTTGGGCTTCTCAGGAGGTGAAGCAGTTAAGAGTCCATCTGCTGAGGAAATGGCAACCCACTCCAGTAGTCTTGCCTAGAAAATTCCCTGGACAGAAGAGCCTGCCAGGCTACAGTCCAAAGGATTGCAGAGTTGGACATGACTGGGCAACTGAGCACACTTATGTGAACTGAAGCTCAGTTTCCCTGTCCGAAAAATGATAACAAAAAGAGTCTACCTTTTGGGGCTGTTGGGCAAAAGAGATTTCACAGATGGATAAGGCCTAACGCTATGATTGGTACATGATGTGTATGCAGTAAACACCTTTCACTTAATATGGGTGGGAGCTCTTGTGTACATTAGGGACAAACAGCCAGGAGACAGACATATGTGTTTGTCCCAATGCTGGGGAAGGTTTTGCAATTGTTGTTGTTGATTTGTTTTTAAACACTCTTGGCCTCAGTTTCTGCCTCTGTAAAATGGGTCATCATTAACACAGCAGACACTTCTGGGGATACCTACTTTGAGATGGTACAGTAGGCTCCACGGTGGTCTTCAAGAGGACAGAGTCAAGCCCTGATCCCCAAAAGCTGTGAATTTGAACTTATTTGGAAAAAGAGGTTATAATAAAGTTAAGCTTCTTGAGATGAGATGATGTTGGATTACCTGCCTGAGCCCCCAATCCAGCAGTGTGTCCTTATAAGAGGCACACAGAGGATGCAGTGTGGCCACAGAGCAGAGATCTTGGAGCCACCAGAAGCTGGAAGAAGCGAGGAACAGATCCTCCCATACAGCAGCCCTGCCTGGACCTTGGTTTCAAGTTTCTGGCCTTCAGGACTGTGAGAGAATGAAGTTCTGTTGTTTAAGCCACCAAGTTTGTGATACATGACAGCAACCATAGGAAACTAACATAGGGGGTTTCTGTGCTAAGTTTTGGTTATGCAATAATCTTTTGCATGCTGTAGGCATTTCCTGAAATGCCCTTCAAAAGTTAAGAGTAAATATCATTGAAAAGTCTATAAATAATAAATGCTGGAGTGGCTGTGGAGAAAAGGGGACCTTCCTACACTGTTGGTGGGGATGTAAGTTGCTGCAGTCACTATGGAGAACAGTAGGGAGGTTCCTCAAGAAGCTAAAAACAGAATTATCATATGATCCAGCCATCCCACTTCTGGACTTATATCTGGAAAAGAGGAAAACTCCAATTTGAAAAGATACATGCATCCCAATGATCATAGCAGCACTCACGGGGGCAGCCTAAGTGCCCATCAACAGCTGAATGGATAAAGAAGTGTGGTATATATACACAGTGGAATATTACTCAACTGTAAAGAGAATGAGATATTGCCATTTGCAGCAACATGGATGAACCTAGAGACTGTCATTCTAAGTGAAGTCAGTCAGACAGTATCATATATCACTTATATAGAGAGTCTAAAAAATGTACAAGTGAACTTATTTACAAAACAGAAATTGACTCACAGACATAGAAAACAAACTAATGGTTACCAAAGTGCAAGGCAGGGAGGGATAAATTGGAAATTTAGGGTCAACAGAAGCATACTAGTATATAGATAAACAATAAGAAACTACTGTAAAGTGCAGGGAACTGTAGCCAATATCTTATCTGAAAAAGAATATATATATAGAAAGAGAGAGAGAGAGAGAGAACTGAATCACTTTGCCATAGAAAACATTGTTTACCAATCATACTTCAATAAAAATTGTTTGTTTGAAAAAAAAGTTTATGGGAGATGCCATATAAACCAAAAATTATGCATTATAGCAGGTGAAGATTTTGATAGAGAGAAGCACAGGAAAGGCAGGTAACCCAACAGAGAGATATATATGTGGGTGTTTTCACAAATATTTCTTGAAGCTTAATCTAAACTGTGCCTCAAAGTTCAACGAGGGGTTAGCTAGACAAGGGTGGGGGAAGGGCATTTGAGAGGAGGGAGCCAAGACAGAAGCAATGAGATGGCAAGAACAGGCAGTAGCTCTTGTCTTTGTAACTCTGGAAAGGTTACAGAGTTAATCATAGTTAACTCAGGGAAGGTCACATAGACATCTAGAGCAGTGCTTCTCAAACATTAAGATATACACAGATTGGACTTCCTGGCATTCTAGTGGTTAAGACTCCATGCTTTCAATGCAGGGGGCATCAGTTCTATCTCTGGTTTGGAAACTAAGATCCCACATGCCACGTGGCAAAAAAAAAAAAAAAAAATGTACACAGATCACTAGGGGGCTCTTGTTACCATATAGATTCTGTTTCCATGAGTCTGGAGTGGGTAGAGAATCTGCATTTCTCACAAGCTCTTCGAAGATGCCAATGTAGCTGGTCTGTGGACCACACTTTGAGATGCAAGGCCCTGGTATTCTGAAGTTTAGAGCACTTTTTCCCATTTCTTAATACATTGCAGTCTCTCCTGAAGAATGCCAGGTCCTCGGTTTGCAGCTGTTCATGCCAATGTATGGCAAAACCAGTACAATGTTGTAAAGTAATTAGCCTCCAATTAAAATAAATAAATTTATATTAAAAATAATAAAAGTGTAAAGAAACTGTAGAAAAACACAATAAACTTATAACAGCTTAAAAAANATGGCAAAACCAGTACAATGTTGTAAAGTAATTAGCCTCCAATTAAAATAAATAAATTTATATTAAAAATAATAAAAGTGTAAAGAAACTGTAGAAAAACACAATAAACTTATAACAGCTTAAAAAAAAAAAGAGAGAAAGAGAGTGGCAGCTTAGAGGAGGTACCTTTCATGATGTCACATAGCCTCAAGTGAGATCTTCAGTTTTAGATTTCAGATATTCCGACTAAGAATACAATGCTCTTTTATTTGTTTAAAAAATTTTTTTATTTTGTATTGGAGTGTAATTGACTGAGTGACTGATCACGCATGCACGCATGCATGCGTGGCTGACTAAGTGTTGTGATAGTTTCTGGTGAACAGCAAAGGTACTCAGCTGTACATATATATGTATCCATTCTCCCTCAAGCTCCCCTCCTATCCAGGCTGCCACATAACATTGAGCAGAGTTCCATGTGCTATACAGTAGGTCCTTTTTGGTTATCCATTTTAAATACAGCAGTGTGTACAATACTTTTTTAAATAACTCATTGTGCAACTTATTTGTGATTTGTAAATAAATGCTAGGCTTTGATTTTTCAATTTTGTTTTATATTCGACAATGTTGTTAGTTGCTCAGTTGTGTCCAACTCTTTGTGACCCCATGGACTGCAGCACACCAGGCTTCCCAGTTCCCAGAGTTTCCTCAAACTCATGACCACCGAGTGAGCGATGCCATCTAACCATCTCATCCTCTGTTGCCCTGTTCTCCTCTTGCCTTCAATCTTTCCCTGCATCAGGGTCTTTTCCAATGAGTCAGCTCTTTGCATCAGGTGGCCAAGGTATTGGAGCTTCAGCATCAGTCCTTCCAATGAATATTCAGGGTTGATTTTCTTTAAGATTGACTGGTTTGATCTCTTTGCTATCCAAGGGACTTGCAAGAGTCTTTTCCAACACCACCGTTNTCAGGTGGCCAAGGTATTGGAGCTTCAGCATCAGTCCTTCCAATGAATATTCAGGGTTGATTTTCTTTAAGATTGACTGGTTTGATCTCTTTGCTATCCAAGGGACTTGCAAGAGTCTTTTCCAACACCACCGTTCGAAAGCATCTGTTCTTCAGCATTCAGCAAATAGTCTAGGCTTTAATTTTTCAGTTTTATTTTATATTGGAGTATAGTAGATTTACAATATTGTATTAGTTTCAGGTATACAGCAGAATGATTCAGTTATATATACATATATATCTATTCTTTTTCAAATTCTTTTCTCATTTAGTTTATTACAGAATATTGAATATAGTTTTCCATGCTATCTAGTAGGTCCTTGGGCTTTGATTTTCTTTTTTTTTTTTGACCCAACCTGTGAATCTTTTTCTTTTAATATATTATTTGATCATATTTCTACTTAATATCTAACTTGTTTATGATTAATTCTGTTTTCACTTTTGGGTGATATTCTTGTTCTTCATACATCCTTGCTGTTTTCTTTCCTTTCCATCTTGTATCTTTTGCTCTAAATTGGTGCTTCCCACTTTAGCCACATGCTGGAATCCCATCCAGAGCTTTAACAAATTCTGATGTCTGGCTCCCATCCAAGAGTTGGATTTATTTGCTCTGGCATGTGGCATAGGCATCAGGGTTTAAAAATCTTCCCCAGGTATTCTAATGAGCAACCAGAATTGAGAATCACTTATCTAGATATTTTTTTAGTCTTCTTCCCCCCTCGTTTCCTGCTATTTCCATGATTTCTATAGTCATTTTTAAAGTTCTTCTGCTGGTTGCCTTTATGTGCTTACTGGGTACATTTAATTCTTTTTCTTCATTTTTGTTTTTTCTTTTAATCTTTTTGTATTGTTTTGTTTCTTGGCCATACCGTGTGGCTTGTGGGATCTCAGCTCTTCAACCAGAGATTGAACCTTGGCCACTGTTCATTTGTTAACAATAAAATTGGAGCGGAACCGTTTCATTCATTATTGTGAAAAAGTTTGAAAAAAAGTGGATATTGACTCATGCTTTTCCCATCCTCCCTCGTACTTCAGAGAGTCTCTCTTTCAGNATGGACATGAGTCTGAGTGAACTCTGAGAGATGGTGATGAACAGGGAGGCCTGGCATGCTGCAATTCATCGGGTCGCAAAGAGTCGGACATGACTGAGCAACTGAACTGAACTGAACTGAGGCTGGTCATGACTTTCCTGCCAAGGAGTAAGCGTCTTTTAATTTCATGGCTTCATTGATTTTGCTTGGAATCTGGGAACCCATGAATTACTATAATGTCGCACAGTGGTTCCCCAATGGCTCAGCATGTAAAGAATCCACCTGCAATGCAGGAAATTTGAGTTTGATCCCTGGGTTGGGAGATCCCCTGGAGGAAGAAATGGCAACTCACTCCAGTATTCTTGTCCGAAAAATCCCATGGACAGTGGAGTCTGGTGGACTACAATGCATGGGGTTATAAAGATTTGGACATGATTGAACGAGTAAACACACACAGACAGTGGTGAAGAAATGCCTAGTAAAACCAGACTGCCTGGTTTTGCCAATGCCAAGTACCAACAAAGTCACTTAACCTTTCTGGGCTTCAGTTTTCCCATTTGTCAAATGAGGAACAGCAGTAATACCTACTCTCATTTAAGTTAAATAATCTTCATTGAATACTTAGTACAGTGCCTGACACACACTAACACATCAGTACACAATATGATTTGTTCCAACAAATATTATTGAACCCTTGCTAAGTGTCTGACAATGTTTAGGCACTGGGTAGGGATTAACAGAAGAGTTTCTACCCAGCTTGTTGAGAAAAACTGGAAGAGTTCCTTCTGTCTCAGGAGAGGGGATGAGGAAAAATTGTATAAAGTAAAGAATATTTGAGCTACATCTGGGAGAATGGATAGGAACTTTCTTCAGTGATACATTATAAACACCTCACGTAGGGGATATTTGAACTATTTGGGAGGACAAAGGTTTTCCAGGCATACAGCTCTTATTTACATGCAATCAGTTGCAGCCCTCATTACAAATCATTTTCCTCTATTCATGTGAGCAGGTCAACAGGGTTCTCTATTTGGCAATATATTTTTTTGCAGGAGTCATGGGTCATGAGATGACCAGCATGTCTGATGTCCGATTTGGAGTTTTAGATTTCACTATCCTCCCTTTTGCTTTTGCTCTGTGCTTCGTTGGGCATCCTGGGCTTGCAGCAGCTATGAGGGCATCCTATTGCATTGTGGGGTGATGGAGAGGAAGAAGGAGCTATTGAAGCCTCTGTCCTGAAACATGGAGTCCTGAGTTGGGAAGAAGAGGACCTGAGTTTTCACTATGATGACACTATCTCCCTTTGTTCTCTGACCTCAGAAATCTCATTTCACTCTTGACTCTGTTTTCTCATGACAAGTTTGGGTTTTATCAGTAGTTTGTTTTCTTCCTTCTTGTTTCTTTACCTTAATTTATCTCCCTCCACCTCCCTTTCATTCCTTCTTTCCTTCTCTCTTTTTAACTTGCTTTTCTTTTTGGTCTCCTCCTCTACTTTCTCCCTCCTTCCTTCTTACTTCACTCGATTTCTTCTTCTCTCCCTTCTTCTCTCTTCCTTTTCACTTTGCTGTACAGCAGGAACTAACACAACCTTGTAAAGTGATTATATTCCAATAAAAAATAATCAGGGGAATGCAATATAAAGCCACAATTAAAGACACTAAAAAATAATGATATAAAATTTAGATGACAAAGAAAAATAATAAGAAATGGGAAAAAATATTCTTTCATCTTTTGAATGGATGCCCTCCCTCCAAGTCCGTCAGTTTAGTTACTCAGTCGAGTCTGACTCTGTGACCCCATGGACTACAGCACACCAGGCTTTCCTGACCATCACCAGCTCCTGGAGCTTGCTCAAATTCATGTCCATAAGTGCGTGATGCCATCCAACCATCTCATCTTCTGTCGTCCACTTTTCCTCCTGCCTTCAATCTTTCCCAGCATCAGGGCCTTTTCCAATGAGTCAGTTCTTCACATCAGGTGGCCNAAAAGGCACCGGATTGATCCTTGAGTTGGGAAGATTCCCTGGAGGAGGGCATGGCAACCCACTCCAGTATTCTTGCCTGGAGAATCCCATGGACAGAAGAGCCTGGCAGGCTACAGTCCATAAGGTCAAAAAGAGTCGGTCATGACTGAAACCACTGAGCATGCACGCACCTCTGGGCGCTAGCGGAACATCAGGAAAGAAGGCAAAAGCAGATCTGCCTGTTGGCCATTCACTTTGTGTAAAGCTGGGCTTCAGCCACCACAAGGTTGGGTTGCTTTGTTCTTGGTGTTTTCCTGATGCCTTAACTGGTTGTATGGAAGCTGAGTGGTATGTGTATCAGAATAACACAGGAAACCTGCTAAAATGTGGATCAGTCGCATCTTTATTCACTCCAAAGTTTGAATCCCATTTGAGACTCACTGTTTTTTTCTGAATGCCTGTAGAAATTCACATCTGATTACATCCATTTTGGTATTTTATTTTATAGCTTTTTATTCTTACTTCATTGTTGGGTGTGTATGTGAAGTTCCTATAATTTTGTTCTACACTTACATTGTCTAAATATTTCAAAGTTAGGGTAAATCCAAATTTAAAAAAGTTCTACACTTTTGGTACATTCTTGAATTAAAAAAAAATACACAAGAACCTTTCTAGTGGTAATTAAAATATTAGGCCATTACTATATTCTATTAAAAATAGTTTCTACCTATAACTAGAAATAAGATTGTTAAGACAGCCTTGGAAGAATGACAGAGTGAAACTTTGGATTATATTTGTAAGTATATAAAAAGTCTTCCTGCTAACAAGATTTTTATCTCCCAGATATTAAACTAACCATGAAGAAAATGATTATTAATACACGGCACTTTTTTGTAAATATTCCCAATGTGGTTGGACCAGATGTTGAAAAGGAAATAAGAAGGATGGAAAATGGAGCATGCAGGTAAATGCACACTTTCTTCTATGTATTTTTAATACCAGCCACCATTCTTAAGTTTGAATGGGCTTAACTGCAGTTCAAGTTTTAATTTCAAACCTTGAACTTCGTAATTTATTTAATTTAGTGAATTTGTTTCTGCTTTGTGACAGCCTAGCTTGTCTAACAAATGAACGTAGATGTTATTGTGGGCATTCTTTAGAAGCACCTTTGCCAAATATTTCCTTTGTCACTGGCAGGACCTTTCCTCATGAAACATTTCACATCTAAAGGGACAACAGTGCCATGGAGAAATATGGGGAAGAAGAATAGTGTGAAATGCTAATGTGTTTTAAGAGTATGATTTAAAGTGGTCACCCTATAAATGAAGTGAACATGTATAAATATAGTTGAATCTATTTTTGGTGAAATGAAATGTTATTACAAGTTGATTTAAAAACCTGTATTATTTGACCTAAAGTATAGGTATCAAGGGCTACACTGGTGGCTCAGACTGTAAAGAATCCGCCTGCAATGTAGGAGACCTGGGTTTGATCCTGGGTTGGGAAGATCCCCTAGAGGAGGGCATGGCAATCCGTTCCAGTGTTCTTGCCTGGAGAATCCTCATGGACAGAGGAGCCTGGCGCACTACAGTCCATGGGATCCCAAAGAGTTGGACACGACTGAGCGACTAACCACATAGATATAAAGGGGGCTTCCCTAGTAGCTTAGCTGGTAAAGAATCCGCCTGCAATTCAGGAGACCCTGGTTTGATTCCTGGGTCGGGACGATCCCCTGGAGAAGGGACAGTATCTTGTCTGGAAAATCCCCATGGACAGAGGAGCCTGGTGGACTATAGTCCATGGCATAGCAAGAGTCAGACACAACTGAGCGACTGAGAACACATGCACACATAGACATCATACTTTCTAGCTGATAAATACTAACATTATCGTCTCAGTTCATCAAACAAAACAAATCTGGGAGTCCCAGAGAGTAGTTTCTTAATTACATGTATTGTGCTGGATTGTGCATATACTCTAATTCTGTTCTTCCTGACAGTAAATTGCTACTTCTGCACAGTTTGCATTTCAGTCTTATTACACATTGTTATCTGTGTTTGTTTGAGAGAGGAAAAGAGATTCCCCCAGTGAGAAATGTCATTCCCCTATAATGGTTCAAAATGTTGATCTAATTCATCTTTGCCATCTTTTGGACCATAGCTCCTTTTCTGATGATGATGATGACAGTGCCTCTATATTTGAAGAATCAGAGAGTGAGAACCCCCATGCAAAGGATTCCTTTAGAAGTAATACACACGGAAGTGGACAACCATCACAGAGGTGAGCAATGTGATCGGTCCCTCCACACTTGTTTTTAAACCATTATTTAGATGAAAGAAAGGCACTATTCCTCCACTTGGTGGGCTTGGCAACCTTGATAAGCTTGGCAAACCTTCCTGCTGCCCAGCTACTCTGAAGTACATTCTGTTCCTTACTTTTTTCTTCTCTTGGGAAACTGCCACTGCCTGATGATAATTCATGTTCACGGGGCTCCAAGTCATAAACACACTTTCCAATCAGTTTCCCTGAGACCCGTGTCTATCCCTTAGGAAATCTCATACCTGAGTCCTCTCTGATTTCCTCCTCTTCTCTGATGCTTCTTCCAAGCAATTGTATGTGAGAGGGATTAGCTGTCATTCTCGAAAATGCTCTCTCCCCTTCAACCCTACCTTCAGGGAAGTCAAGTACTAGGGTGAGTATCGAGAAGAGAAAAGTTAACAAACCCACCTCAAACTGTTGACTCTGAGAGTATGAAAGAAGTGTAGTATTGGTGTGGATGAGGGGTTCCCATTCTATCATGCTTATTTACGTTTTCTTTGGCTTTGTCCCTCTTTTTTCCCTTCTCCTCTTTCTTTCCCCAGTGACTACCTTCAGTTTTCCTATTGTTTTCATTTCTCTTGTTTTCCATGACAGTCTAAGACTTAGATCTCTTGCTGAGAGTTAGCAGCTTCCAAATTGGCTCACTCAGGTTGTAGAGAATGGTAATGTGATCCATTGTGAGCACTGATGAATAGACATTTATGATCGCTTTGATTCATGGCACTAACATTCAGCAACTCACACTTCATGGAAGCTCTCTATTTTCAAAAATTGCCTAGACACTAGTTAGTAATGGGTAGAAACTGGAAAGCATTTGTTCTTTAAGACTGTTTGCTTACCATGGACATTGTATATATCGTAACTACAAAGTCTTCACTGTACTTTTTCATTTCCCAGGGAGCAATACTTGCCTGGAGCCATTGCACTTTTTAATGTTAACAACAGCAGCAATAAGGAGCAGTAAGTATATCGGCAATAGAAAGCCAAACCTTTGTTTTTAAAGAAAACCAGTAAAAAGGCATAAATACGTCTGAATATGTTAGACTCCAAATACTTATTTGGCAAACTCTAATGCGATTGCAAAGATATTGTTTTGTTTTGTCATTTGGTTATTTCCTTCTGAAAAATGGACCTAGCCATGTTAAAAGTAGTATGTGTTTATTTGAATACATGTAGGAAAGCCTTGTCTACAGCATATATATGTTCAATTGCACCTCCATGTGATTAGGGTTAGGGTGGCTGACCAAATAAATGAAATGTTATTAATCGTTCTCATTCTAAGTCAATATGTCTTAGATCAAGTTTCCCAGGAGACAGTCTCTGGGATGGAGGCTTGTATGTGGAGGTTTTTTGGGAGTGCTTTCAGAAATGACACCTAGAAGGGAGTTAAGGGAGTAGGACCAGGTTAGAGAGAGAAGCTGGGCTTCGTAAATAGAGTTGATGTGCCATGTGATGCCGTGATGGCCCTTAGAGTTGTTCCATAGTTAGGTGATAGGAATGGGCTTTGTACACAGGCACAGTCATTGGATGAGGGCTGCCTCAGGAAGGGTGGCATAATTTTGATCACGGTGGCTTCCTTTAACCAAGGCCACCCAAGGGAGAGGGAAACTATAAGCTGGCACTAACCAAAACTGGACAGTGGCACTGGTCAAAGCCCTGAGGCAAAAAAGCAAATTAGTATCCATATTATAGGGCTCCCTGGTGTTTCAGCTGGTGTTTCCTACCTGCAGTACAGGAAATGCAAGAGATGCGCATTTGTTCCCTGGGTTGGGAAGAGCCCTTGGAGAAGGAAATAGTAATCCACTCCAGCATTCGTGCCTGGAAAATTCTGTAGACAGAGGAGCCTAGCAGGCTACAGTCCATGGAGTTGCAAAAGAGTTAGACATGACTTAGCGACTGAGCACAGCATCCATAATATATATTGATTCAAGTCAGAATTATTTGATACCCTTTCCATGGTATAATTAACTTGCCACCAAGTGACCACTTTCCTCAAGTAATGATGCTGTTTTAAAGTCATAGCATTAGTCTTTGTAACTGGAAGGTTAGACAGTATTAATAGCAGTTAAATCACCTGGGTGAATGGCTGGGCCACCTCTGTGCTGGGCCCATACATCATCTCCATCTCTGCCACATGGTTGCTCCATTCATGTCCATGTTGTGTCAGCATTGAGGATGCCAATGACAGAGGGTAGCTTTATCAGCAGGCAGGTTTTTTTCTACTTGATTGTTTTTATTGTCGTTTTCCATGGCACCTGATACTTGATGGGCGTTAACATGAGATAACAGAGATTTTAAAACTTTGTGCACATGCCCCTGAAGTCCATTTAGTCTGCCTGTTCTCCAGAATTATTTTTGCTGATCTTTCAGTATTTTTTCTTCAGGTCCCTGACCAACCAGCCAATGCATTGTGACTGTCCATGAATCCTTGTACATTCTTAATTTGAGCCATTTCTTTTTTCCCACAAAGTGGATGACTATGCAGTGTTTCACACTGTCCCATTGGTAAGATTAACCTCACTGTCTTTTAAGACGACCTCTCCATAGTGCTTTTCTGTAGACAACAGCTCATTTTGGCTTAATCCAAAGTGCCAAACTGACCCATCATAGATCATGCTCTATCAGCTGCTCATACAAAGCCAATATATGGCCATGATAGGGCAGGAGGAGTAACTTTGAGATACCAGTGGCAGATGACATGGGGAGAAGGTGCTGAGCCACCTGCTCAATCCCAAATATACCACTTTATCATATGATAGACGGCAATACAACTTTAGGACTTATTAGTTCTGACAAGATCCAGCTCATGGTCAGTAGTCATTGTCTACCCTATGGTTAGATAATCCTCCTTAAGGTCCCAGTTAACCTGATGTCATTGATACAGATATAGTGGACCAATGTGATAATCTGAGGAATGTTCAGATGGCCCAGGTCCCTTGAGATTACGTCATGATAGTAGTTGGGAGAGTTAACATAGCCCCGGAAAATACTGTAGATGACATACTGTTGTCCATCCCTTGTGGATATGGACTGTTTACAACTTTCTTCCCTGATAGTAATTAAATATAACACATTCACCCAAATATATCACTGACCCCAAATCTTAGGAATCTGGTATAGATTGGGTGAGTGTATTGGTTTTCACATTTACCATAGTGCCTGCAATGGGAGCTACTATTTGGTTGATTTTGCAGTAGTCTGCTGCTGTCCAGCAGGATCCATTTGGTTGTAGTAAGGGTCAGACATTGAATTAAATGAGGATGTGATGGGGAAACACCACCCCTGCATGCCTTAGGTCTTTAAGGATTGATTTCCTTTCCTGTCCAGGATGCAATATTGTTTGTTTGTTTGTTTTTTGCCGGAAGGTAGGAAACAGCTTTATGGCTTCCACTTCGTCCTCCTCATTATGTTAACTCATATTCCACAAGCCAAGAAACTTGTGGAGATGTTGTTGTTGTTGTTCAGTTGCTCAGTCATGTCTGATTCTTTGTGACCCCATAGACTGCAGCACGCCAGGCTTTCCTGCCCTTCACCATCTCCCAGAGTTTTCCCAAACTCATGTCCATTGAGTCAGTGATGCCATCCAACCATCTCACCCTCTGTAGTTCCCTTCTCCTCTCATTCTCAATCTTTTCTAGCATCAGAGTCTTTTCCAATAAGTTAGCTTTTCACATCAGGCGGTCAAAGTATTGGAGCTTCAGTTTCAGCATCAGTACTTCCATTGAATACTCAGGATTGATTTCCTTTAGGGTTGACTGGTTTGATCTTCTTGTAGTCCAAGGGACTCTCAAGAGTCTTCTCCAGAACCACAGTTTGAAGGCATTAATTCTTCAGTGCTTAGCTTTTTTTATTGCCCAGCTGTCACATCCATCCATGACTACTGGAAAAACCATACCTTTGACTATACGGACCTTTATCGGCAAAGGAATGTCTCTCTTTTTTAAATATGCTGTCTACGTTTGTTACTGCTTTTCTTCCAAGGAGCAAGGGTCTTTTAATTTCATGGCTGAAAGTGGAGATGAGGGTTCTTCTAATGGCCAAATAGATTTATTCTGTTTATACTTGAGCAGCTGGAGAAAATATAAACACATGACACCTACTATGACAAGTATATTCAATAATGATTTCCCCAGTCTTCCCTGTAAAAAGAATCAATGGATTTCAAAGGAGGAGAAGGGGACAACAGAGGATAAAATGGTTGGATGGCATCACTGACTCGATGGACATGAGTTTGAGCAAGCTCTGGGAGTTGGTGATGGACAGGGAGGCCTGGAGTGCTGTGATTCATGGGGTCGCAAAGAGTTGGACTTGACTGAGTGACTGAACTGAACTGAACTGGAGAAATGACCACAAGGGGGCATCTTTAGACCCAATGGAGGCCTCACGAATTACTACCAAACCACCATATGTCCCCCATTTTAATGGAGGGGGCATGATAATGCTTTAGTTCCAGGGTCTCAATAACAAAACTTGGGCCCTCTGCCAAGGGGTCTTTAATGTATCTAGGCATTCTTTTTTCCCCCTAGGGTGCGTGTCTGCATGCTAAGTCACTTCAGTTGTGTCCNGTTTTCCTCTATTTCTTTGCATTGATCACTGAGGAAAGCTTTCTTATCTTTCCTTGCTATTCTTTGGAAATCTGCATTCAGGTGGGTATACCTTTCCTTTTCTCCTTTGCCTTTCGCTTCTCTTCTTTTCTCGGCTATTCGTAAGGCCTCCAGAGAGAACCATTTTGCCATTTTACATTTGTTTTTCTTGGGGATGGTCTTGATTGGGGCTTCCCTGGTGGCTCAGCTGGTAAGGAATCTGCCTGCAGTGCAGGAGACCTGGGTTTGATACTTGGGTTTGGAAGATCCCTTGGAGAAGGGAACAGCTACCCATTCCAGTATTCTGGCCTGGAGAATTCCATGGACTGTGTAGTCCATGATGTCGAAAAGAGTCAGTCATGACTGAATGAATTTTACCACCCTCCACTGGCAACCATTATTATCATCTTTGCTTTTTTCTTTCAGTCTTTTTTTTTCTACATAGATTTTTATACAGTGGAGATGATAACAAAAGAGAGTTTTAAACAGGAAAGCACTCCCTTTATGGAACCCTACTCAACTTCTCAATAAACTAGAAATTGTTGTTAAGTCGCTAAGTCATGTTCGACTCTGCAGTCCCTTGGACTGCATCACGCCAGGCTCCTCTGTCCTCTGTTGTCTCCCAGTTTGCTCAAATTCTTGTCCATTGAGTCAGGAATTACATAATCGACTTTTGTTTGTTTGTTTGAAATGTTTTATTTTAGAACACTTTAGATTTACAGAAAAGTTGCAAAGATAGCACAGAGAGCTCCTGTATACTCATTTCCTAGTCCTTTAATTAACTGAAGTTTATTGCCACTACTTGTTGTCAGTCAGATAAAAAAATAGCCAAGTCCTGAGGCTTTGTCTAAAAACATAATGGCAGTCTCTGCCTCCCGTATTTTCTGCAGCTGTAATGCTGGACCCTGAGGATGAGAATTCACATCGATGACCCTGGAGGGACAAATCTGTAGATCTTCCTTGCTGAGGCAGGAAATTAACTCAGATGGTAGAAAGATTCCCCCATCACACAAGCCAAAATAAACCTAGCTTTCCATTCTACCTGAGATAAAGTTGCAGGATCCTCATTCTAGGAATATTCCTGAGGTCATCCTCGGCGCCATAGCCAGTTGGAGATGGTCCTGTGGGGCCTGACTCTAGGTCTTTCATGTCTGGGTGTGGACTGGGTGAAGTAGGATTCCAGGAATCATTATAATTATGTTAGAAATGGGGTGTCTAGTATGACCAGACTGAATGGTGCAGCCATAACTACTTATTAGATCTTCCTTAACTCCAGATGAGTGACAGCTCACATGTTCCCTTCCATATGTGTGTGTGTGTGTATGTATGTGTGTATGTGTGTGTATATATATATATATATATATATATATATATATATATAATTGAGTCCCCCTACAATACTGCCTGAGTTAGGCAGTTTA